>OFHU01003661.1:600000-938056 GCA_900245905.1 Lacerta viridis | reverse complement strand
CTACGACTTTGAAAAGGTGCAGGCAGCTGAGCTTCTTCAGGTGGCTGAAGGAAACTACAGTCTCTGTTCTCTCTGCAGGTGGTGCTGGAAGGTGTCACCGGCCCCAAAGGAAGGCGTAGTGCTGGGATTGATGATCTGCTTCTCTGCAGGAAGCCGTGTGGCCAATGTTACAGCAATATGACACGTTCCTTGTGCAACAAGTGAACAAAATAAACCTAAGTATTCTCCAATGTTGCGTTGAACACCCGTTTATTAAAATCAATTCAAGATCAGGATACAATGAACAAAAATACTGAGCACATAATAAAACAAGTGAAATCTGACAATCCTGCCATATTGCATCACAGCACCATGGGAGTGACAAAGCATTTACAGGCAACTTAATCAAATCTCTAGGTAAATAAATATGTCTGTACCAGAGGCCTAAAACCAACAAGGGTTGGCATCAATCAAATCCAAGTATTCCACAGTCAGAGTGCCACTATAGAGGGTGCCTCTTGCATATTGCTGCATATCACACCATTGGCCACTGTGGGTGGTAAGGTTACCAGATGTCCCTGTTTCCCGGGGACAGTCCCCAGATTTACAAATCAGTCCCCATACAGAATCCATTTGAGTTGAAAAGTGTCCCCGGAGTCATTGAAAAAAATCTGGCACTAGGTATAGGAGAGGAGACAACCTAGAAAATATCTACATATAGGACATCTTCATATTGGCAGAACACTGATACAAAGTGAATATGGGGTAGAGGAAAGAAATTTGATTCAGTGGGCATTTAAAGGCGACTCTATTGAATAGGGCTTGCTGATCAGAAGGTCAGCGGTTCGAATCCCTGCGATGGGGTGAGCTCCCGTTGCTTGGTCCCAGCTCCTGCCAACCTAGCAGTTCGAAAGCACGTCAAAGTGCAAGTAGATAAATAGGTACCGCTCTGGTGGGAAGGTAAACGGCGTTTCCGTGCGCTGCTCTGGTTCACCAGAAGCGGCTTAGTCATGCTGGCCACATGACCCAGAAGCTGTACGCCGGCTCCCTCAGCCAGTAATGCGAGATGAGCGCCGCAACCCCAGATTCGGACTTGACTGGACCTAATGGTCAGGGGTCCCTTTATCTTTACTATTGAATGGACATTTTTGAAGCAATATGCAAACCAAAACACAGCTGTCCTCCAAATTTCACACTTTTTGGATTCTGCTGCGGAGAATACTCTGTTAGCACCTGTAGCTCTTTACAAAGGTCCTCCAGGTAGTGCCTGGGTGGAGGTGTGAGTCTGTGGCTCTTAGCCTGTGACATCCATCCATGATCTGCAGAGAAAGGAACAGGTTACCCGCTGGTGATTATTTGCTGCTGCCACTACATCCCCTTCCCACTTTAGACTTGCTGTGTGTGCAGTCTGGGGCTCTCCGAGGAGTACACTGGAGCTGTGTCAAAAGTGATGCTTTTTATTGGGAGCCCGAATGGACTTACTGGTCTGTCTGTTTGCCCTGGTTTTGCTGCTTTGCCCCTTCTTGGCAACCATTCTCCTCAGCGTAGCAATGCCTGGAGGAGCATGGAGGTTGGAACAGCACAGGGTGAGGTCCATGTGTCACAGAGGCCGTTCTCTAGAGATCAGTATTTCTGTGTAGCCTCAGCAAATGTGTGTGCAGCACCTTCCAAGCAGAGTTAGAGGGAGCTTTGTAGGCAATAGAAGCTGGTCCATGTGGGTAGATAGCCCCATCAACCTCAGTATGCCCTCAGCCAGACCTGACCTGCTTGCCTTTTTACCTACAACTAGGCCAGGGGGGCAGCACTGGTTGTGAGCTTCCTCTTCTTCCTCTGTCTCATTGTAGCACCTTGTAGAACTCAGCAGGAAGGAAAGGGGTGGGCGACAAAAGTAGGAGGAGTTGGCTCTGCCCGTCAGTGGCTCTGGTGCCCCCTCCCGCTGGACCCCCTGTCTTCTGCCCTAACAGCCCCAATAGGCACCCGCCACCACTGCTTGCTGGCCATGTAGTATTAGTAAATTTATCACTTGCCCTTTTCCAGCAGGTCCCAGGATGGCTTACAACAATTTAAAATTAAAAACCGCCCCACTCCCTGAACAGTGCAAGAGATCCAGAGTAACTCCAACAGATGGCTGTCCAGTGTGAGTCCAGCTGAAGCCTGGGACATGGCCCTAGAAGCAGCTCTCTGGAGCTTTCCTGCAGTTTGCTGAGGAGCCGTTCATGAGCAGTGTTCATTGAGTACAGTTTTGCAACCAACTGTGAGTCTGCCGTGCAGTACTGCTCCCCTGCCAAAGGGTGTGGGTCCACTCACACATCCATTTGTCCTGTGGTTTCTAGTCAGGGGTCCAAGAGACTGGGTTTTTTCTCCCACTGCTTTCCCCAGGAAAACCAGCAGCTTATGAGGAGCCTCCTCATGTGTTAAACTACTCTGAGAATTGTAGCTCTAAGATGGCACGATGTGGTCTCCTAACAACTCTCAGCGCCTTTAACAAACTGCAGCTCCCAGAATCCTTTGGCGAAATGGAATCATAGCCCCTTGAATGTATGGTGTGAATGCGGCTTAAAACCGGGAAGCTATTATCCCATAGCATAACAGTCCTGTAGGGTAAAGCAATAAAACCATCCATCTTGCCAAATGCAAGGTGGTTCTTTTAAAACGAGATTCAGAAGTAATACAAAACACAAGTGAGTGAGAAGATCAAATACTTTATTCTAAACAGCAAGCAATATATACATACCAAGCAAGCCCCCTTGGAAGCCCTCAAGAAGTGGGGAAGTGACTCCTCTGCGGCCATCAGTCCGTGCCCAAGCTTCTCTCTAAAGTTTGCCCACAACCATCTGATTTATAGATAGCTAACCTGTGCAGATTATTCATTAGCCACCCCTTCCCAATGCCTCACTTTCTCCAAACAATGTCCAACATCAAAGAAGGTACTCTTCACTATGGCTTCCTTCCAACAGATTAGGACATTAAAGATTAGGACATTAAAGGCTGCTCAGTCTCAGCCATCAAAGAGCTTAACAAGAGATAGGGAGGGGGAAGGAACAACCCAGTCAGATCCAAAACTCCTGAAAATACCAAATATCTTCTGGATAGATTGCCCATACACCATCATTATAGCTGGAAGTAATGGGCTGCATTTGACACCACATATAGTAACAGCTAACTCAGTTGGTGAGTGCTAACAAGTAAGAATCAATACAGAGGCAGTAGCATGCTCAAGGGAGCTATGCTCCCCTCAAAAAAAAATCTCTCGCGTAGGAGGGAAACCCTAAGATGGGGACGAGGAAAATGGAGGCCAGAAATGGAGATGAAATGGAAAGGGCAGGACTTACTGGAAGACTGTGAGCAGGAGCACTCCACAGTCCACACTGCAACATCTTGTTGCAGCAGAGGGAGCAGCAATTGTTGCAGCTCCCACTTGTTGTTAATAATAATAATAATAATAATAACACTTGGATTTCAAAGTGTTGAAAGAGTTTCAGACTTACTCAGCCTTACAACAGTCTTGTAAGTAGGCTAGCAGGTAGTCGGATCTACAAGGTGTTAATACAAAGCTTCCGATTCAACTGAGTCTAATTTTTCAAGAAATGTAGCAATTCTGTCTACAGAGTGTGGACAACCACTGTGCCGCGAGATGTTGCCTGGTGGCCGTGGGAAAAATTGAAAAATTCAAGAGAATTACTTTATATATAGTCAATATAGGCACAGAGTTATTTTTTAACTTTTAGACAGAATTAGAACTCAGGATTTAGAAACCTGGTCAGAATGGATCCCTATCCAGTATGCCAACATTGCCCTCTTGTGGCCAACATGAACTGCTTGAACTTGATTTTATTTACAGTGCCATCTTATGCATATTTACTCAGAGGTAAGTCACATTGTGTTCAGAGGGACTTAGTCCCACGTAAACTGTGCATAGAACTGGGCCACCCAGTTCCCACTGATCCAAGAATTGCCGTCTTAAATATTATACCCAGACTAGGCTGTTTGCTATAGACTTTTAATAATCTCTGTTTGCTTTTGTGGCAGGATACGAAAAGTTTTATTCCTTGGAATATATATATATTCTGAAGGGAGGGTGTTCCCAGGTGAACTATAGTGTTCTAAGGCTGCCACCAGATAAAAGGGGGAGAATTCTTTCACCAGGATTCCCCGAGAGATTCTCCCATGAAGTCCACTCAGGTTATATAGTTAAAATGATTTACAATAAACTGAGACCACAAAGGTTCTTTGGTTTAAAAACAAATTCTTAGTCAGTTTTGTTATAAATCGGCTTATAACCATGACTCATGAAGCTGGTTCCTCCACTGAGAATATATGTGCTAAGGGGAGAGGGGGGGATAAAAGACAGGGTAGGCAGGGGCGTACCCAGGATCAAAACTAGGTGGGGGGAGAGACATGGTCATTCAGGTTGTGACATTTCAGTACGGAAAAGCGAATGAAACCACCAGAAGTGCTGCTCCATTCTGCCTGGATTAGGAACTCTCTCTGCCTCATTCCTCAAGACTATTGTTATCATCTCTCCTAGAGAAGCAATTTCAAACCAATATGTGCCTTTGCTGTTCAAATGCGTTAACTTATACTAATACATGTGGATTTTAAATGTGCACAGACTAGCACTGGTGTGAAAATTGCAGAGAAACGAGAAGCAGGTTGTGATTGTTTATTTCGTTTTGGGGGGTTCAGCTTGGGACGTGCATATTAAGGACATAAAATTTGCATGGTGCAATCGTCCAATCTTCACAAATCCAGTCTATTGGTCAAACCAGGGGCGGGAGCAAGAAGAGTCCTACTTACCCGGGCAGCGCCCCTGCTGGGGGTGACACATTGGGTCGGCCCCGCCCATTGGGCTTTTTAAAACTAAAAATTCTTTTTAGGCTATTTTCGGCACTGCTTGGAGCCGCAGGGGCCGCCAGCGAGTCGGGGTGTCACCCCCCTCGCTGGCCGCCCCTGCGGCTCTGCCCCGGCAGCGCCGAAAATAGCCCCCGCCCTCCAGCGGCTTTTCGCGCCGCTGGCTGGCTTGCGGAGCCGGGGCAAGGAGAGGGGCGGGCCAGCGAAGAGGGGTGACACCCCTCTTCGCTGATTCTCCCTGCCCCACTTGCGCTCCCCCGAAGTCTCTGCAGCCCGCAGAGGCTCCCAAAGCCCCCGCCCGGCATCCCCCGGGGGCAGAGCGTCGCCGCGTATGCATGCGTCATTGCCCCGCCCCCGGGGATGCCTCTCTGCGAGCTGCAGAGACCCCCGAAGCCGCAGCCTGGCACCCCTTTGTGCGTAGCAGCGGCTTCGAGCCCGCAGAGGCTTGCCCGGCATGACGTCGCCGCGTATTGCGTCATGACTGCCCCGCCCCCAGGGGTGCCTCTTGGCTTCCCGCCCCGGGCAGCCAAGGGGCTAGGAACGCCCCTGTTCCAAACCCCATGCATAAACATGCAGGAAATAATATCAATCTAGATACAAAAGCAAAGGACAAGAGCAGGCACAAACGTTTATGCCCCACTTAAAAAAAAAAATTAAAAATGATTTTTGAAGCTTAACTATTTGGCAGATCTGCACCATGCATTTAAAGCACATGACTTCCTCCAAAGAATCCTGAGAACTACAGCTTCACCCAGAGCTACAATTCCCAGCACCCTTGGCAAACTACTGTTCCCAGGATACTTTGGAGGAAGTCATGTGTCTTAAATGTGAGTTGTGTATGGATCTGCATCCTGTCCTCCTGAAATACTGAAGAAGTTAACTGGGGCGTGGAGCACTTTACCAAGCAAATATTGTCCACCACCAAAGACAGCTCCAGAAGATACTAGATTTCTGAGCATATAACCTCCCTTCTCAGGTGTGATGTTGTTCGTGTGTGAGAGAGAGGGGGTGGGTGGGTGGGAGCAGGGCATCCTACCCAGAATTAGTTCAACTTCCAACTGCAGATCCTTTAGAACCTCAGCCCTCGCAAAGGAACTGGCTCACCATGCAAGGGAACTTACAGGGAACCATAGGGGCCTTCACACACCACCCTGTGAGAATGCCCTCCCATTGAGATGGGAAGGAGATTGAAATAACTATTTCCACTTTGGGCTTTTTTTTTTCAGCCTCTCTGGCTGGAACAGTTCTGGCACATCCCCCCCATTGCCCATGAGAACAAGGGAGGCGTTCATGGTGAACTGGACACCTGAAGATGAAAAATAGCACTGAACTAAAATAAGGAAAGACATAGAAGAAAAACCCTGACATAAGGATTTTTTTATCTGAAAACCCAAATGCTTTATTTCCAGGTGGTTGGGAATGGGTGGATGCTCATTTGGGGTTTCCTATGATTAGTTATTTGCAATACATTTCATTGCCAATGTTGAAACGCAGCATGCAAGCAGATTTGAAGGCTCAGCCCTAGCAAGTACTATCATCCTGACAAACATTTGGCAGTATTGCGGTCTTTTGGTCTGAGGACTGATCCTGCTGATGGCTTAACTCACTGCCATTTGTTTATTGGAAATACTGAAAATCTTTCCACAACTGCTCAAGATAGCTTACAGCATCTATTTAAGACAATTTCATTCAGCGCTGAAATCATTTTTTAAAAAATCTTTAAAAGAACATACAGTCGTACCTTGGATCTCAAACGCCTTGCAACTAGAACGTCGTGGCTCCCAAACTTCGCAAACCCGGAAGTGAGTGTTCTGGTTTGCAAATGTTCTTTGGAAGCCGGACATCCAATGCAGAACCGGATTTAAGTTTGATGAAGCCCTAAGCCACTGAAGGCAACGGGGCCCTTAGCCAGTTCCTGGCGGCACCAAATTCCAGCGCCATAATTGAGGACGGTGCCGGGATACACAACACAAAACACTCTTGCTTCATGTAGGTTTTATTTTGTTTTTCATCTTATATTTTGGAAATGTACATCCAGGGGAGGGACCCAACTTTTGGAGCAATGTTTTATCCACCCTGCTCTGTGAAGCCACCCTGTTAGCAGCACTTGAGCTTCTTCCTGGTTCCTAGGAAATTGGGGCAAGAGAGTTGCAGGTGTTCTAAAAAGCAGGTGTCTTCCCCCTATAGGATCCTGGGAATTGTAGTTTGTTGGGGTTCTGGGATCTGTGAGACCCTCTGGCCTGACCCATGGCGGCCTCATCCCAGCACACTTTGACCCCCCTGATTTTATTTTTCTTAATTCAGCTGCCTGACAACCCAGCAGCCTGGCCCCTGTTTGCCAGCTGATGTCACAAAGTGCTGCTTTTCAGGCAAGCCTTATAATGCCCTGCAAGGGGGATGCCTGGAGGGAGAGAAGGAGAGAAAGAGAAGAGGGGAGGAGGAGGAGGAGGAGGTTGGCAACAGCAGTGCAGTGAGAGATATTGGGGAAGGAGTCAAGAGGAAGGGATGGCACTTAATCGATACCCAAGCCTGGAATGAGCAAAAAGAGAGAGGCCAGATCAGGTGCATAAATCCAAACATCCGTCTCACACCTGATCGTTCAGCCATTAACATGAACACTTGCCCAGTCTTCCTCCTTTTCCCATTCTCTGCTTTCAAGAACAAAGGATGGAAATAGAACATGCTCTATCTCCACTGTCAGAGGCATTTTGTTGAGAATCGCAGGTGAGCAGAGTGCTGTTGTGCTCAGGACCAACTTGCCCCACAGGCATATTGTTGGCCAGAACAGGACACTGGATTAAATGGGCCTTTGGCCAGATCCAGCAGGGAGCAATTTATGTTCTTATCATTCAAAGCAGCCTCAAGAGTGAGATTCCTATGGAGAAAACTCCTAATAAAACAGTGAAGCAAAAGCTGGAAGCAGGCAACATTATTAAGAGTGAGATTCCTATGGAGAAAACTCCTAATAAAACAGTGAAGCAAAAGCTGGAAGCAGGCAACATTATTTCCCACCTCCGCCGCAGCCCTAACCACGATTTTGCTCATGTACGGATGTGGCGTGGCAAGGCCTGATCAGCGCAGGCTGCACATGCCATTTGCCATTTTGCCAGTGATGTTCATCTCTAAATGTTTTTGGTATGAGGCCATGGCCATCCAATGGAAGCTGCTTTGACGCACCCAAACAAAAGATGGCAGACCGCAAGCAGAGATGCGTGGAGGGTTAATTTTTCCCCTGAAGAAGAGGAGAGAAGGAGTTAATGGATTGTGACAGAAGTTAGTCACACCTCCTCAATGCACTCCAGGGGAGCCATCACCTGTTGCGATGGTGAAAACAGCACACGAGCTGAAGTGCAATGGGACAGGCAAGTAGAGATTTACACAGGTAGGGCTGACACCCTGAGTTACACTTGTTCGTTCTGTTAACATTATGGGCAAAATCAAACAACGTTCCAACGGCACTCAAAGGCTATTGTTGTAAAGAGGCTCTTGTGAGCAAAACAGCATTCATCTTCATTCCCTGTGGAACAATTTCTACAAGTTAAATGCATCTCAGGTATCCCTCGGGATGCTCAAGGCCGTTGTGTGAGATTCCGCTCTGAAATGCACACACACATTTATTCTGTGCAGGTTGGCCTTATAATCCAGTTTTGATTCACTGCTAAACTTGCTAATGCACATTAGCGGATTTGGGAAGAAAAGGAGGGGGTGCATTCCGAGCACTGCTTCAGGGAGCTCTCCCTAATGCATGTCAACAGGGGGATGACAACATTGCCAGCTCAACACTTCAAGCACACTTGGGGAATGCATGTGTCAAAATCTGGTAAGCATTAATACAGTTGTTCACCATTAACATTGGCTGTTATTACACACCACAGCTGGTATACAACATCAGGGACGCGGGTGGCTCTGTGGTCTAAACCACAGACCCTAGGGCTTGCTGATCAGAAGGTCGGCGGTTCGAATCCCTGCGATGGGGTGAGCTCCCGTTGCTTGGTCCCTGCTCCTGCCCACCTAGCAGTTCGAAAGCACGTCAAAGTGCAAGTAGATAAATAGGTACTGCTCTGGCGGGAAGGTAAACGGCATTTCCATGTGCTGCTCTGGTTTGCCAGAAGTGGCTTAGTCATGCTGGCCACATGACCCGGAAGCTGTCTGCGGAAAAATGCCAGCTCCCTCAGCCTATAGAGCGAGATGAGCGCTGCAACCCCAGAGTCGTCCATGACTGGACCTAAGAGTCAGGGGTACCTTTACCTTTGGTATACAACAGGGGTAAGGAACTAGAGCTGGCAGGCAGGCTACATCCAAATGCCTCCCCCACCAACTTTGGGGCCAACTTTGACAGATGGGTGTGACCACACACTGGACAATCCCCTGACATTACTATGATATCAGATGACGTCAAAGGGATTTGTTGCAACTGCCAATCAGCTGATTAGCAAGTAACGAGTTTCAAGTCTTGTTCTGCAGCTGCAGTTTGGATCCAAGCCACCCCTGCAGATCGATGTGTTTCTTCTGCAAGCTAGAAGGTGGTCTGACGAACTTTCACAGGCAGACAAACCAGGACAAAGTAGTTTGCAAATAGACAAAGTGGGGTTTGCAGGGAGCTCCTTTGAACGTTTGTTTTCAGGGCTAATTGGCTGATTAGAACTAAGCACGTCCTCAAAGACCAGCTGAACTGAGTTGACAGAAAACCACTGACCCACACTGCCACATTTGTACTAGGGAGCTCTTGATGGGGAAATCCTCTAGGGCAGGCATGGCCAAACTTGGCCCTCCAGCTGTTTTGGGACTACAATTTCCATCATCCCTGACCACTGTTCATGTTAGCTAGGGATGATGGGAGTTGTAGTCCCCAAACAGCTGAATGGCCAAGTTTGGCCATGCCTGCTCTAGGGTTTCCAGGCATTTTGGGGTTTGGACAGAAACAGCCAAACAGTACATGGCCCCAGATGAGCCAATGGAGTGGTCCTCCTCACCATCTCAGCTATCTGATACAGCCAAGTGCAACTATAAGGAGGATATACAACTACACACACACACACACACACACACACACACACTATGCGTATATAATTTTAGGATATACTCATAAAAGGACAAGATGGTTGGACAGTGTTCTCGAAGCTACCAACATGAGTCTGACCAAACTGCAGGAGGCAGTGGAAGACAGGAGTGCCTGGTGTGCTCTGGTCCATGGGGTCACGAAGAGTCAGACATGACTAAACAACTAAACAACAACAACATATATCCTAAAATTCATATACCTGATTCTCAGTTAGAAATCTGACTACAGATTTTGGGCTCAGCTACCAATTCCACAGCTAGCATCCTTATTTCCAGAAATGCAGTGCCTTTCAACTGTAGAGACCCACCAGAGGCATAGCATGTGGGGGCCATGGCTCTGGGTGCGCATTTTTGAGGATGTGCAGGCACAGAGCTCTGGCAGCTGAGGTGCGGCAACAGGCGGGTTGTTCTAGTGAGCAGGTGGATGGAGGGAGTGGGCCAGGAGCCTGTTGGAGGCAGGCTCTGCGTGTGCCCCCCGGCACACTCCCCCAGTCCACCAGTGGGGAGCACAACACTTTGGAACTGGCAACCCACGCTACGCCACTGAGCTACGCTACGCCATTGCTGACCACACAATCCAACGAACTGCTGTGATGCATTTCAAAGCAGAACACAAATTCACTCCCATTTTCTGTTGGACAAAGAGATCTGAAAGCTCACCTAGGCCCCCTATAGCAAACATCCAAGCCTACGGAGGGGAAAGTTCTGTACGTAACAGAAGTCATACTGATTCCACAGACAGAATCTTACTGTCTTGTGGAGGCTGCGCTTTATCATCATTTAAACTTTTCTCCCTATAACCTGCTCTCCTGGGACAGCCCATTTTTCACTCGCGTTGAAAGTTGACCATCCATCATCCCCTCTTTTAAAGGAGATCCGAACAGAGCCTCATAATGAAACAGAAGAGACAGAGAACTAGTTGATCCCTATAAACAATGTTTAGCTGTAAAGATGTGAAAGGTGGTTAGAGAACCACATGCATTAATCTTCCTCTGTAACATCTGAGACTGCAAGGCTACACTGTATGCCCTGGCAAAGGAGGCCATCCATTCAGCACAGAAAATACAACGCGACAGTTATGGGAGATATACACCCCCATTCTTAATTCCAAGGGCTCTAATTATACCCCATGGATTACAGGGCATTATTTTAAAACTGTTCCCATTACTGTCTGTGGTACAGAAGCGTAGGTTAGAAATAGAGCTGTTTTGCTCTCCCCCTCTAAACCCGCTGCATTTTCAGAAGTCTATTCCAAGAAAAGGAATCTGAGGTGTGTATTGGCTTCTTCGTTCACCACTGCCTGTGAGCCTGATTGCTCAGGTGTATGTGTACCTGGGGAACGGCGTTCTCTAGCAAGGTCATGTGGTCAAGGCAATATTTTTATTACAGTGTGGATACTACTACTACTACTACTACTACTACTACTAATAATAATAATAATAATAATAATTTTATTATTTGTACCCTGCCCATCTGATTGGGTTGCCCCAGCCACTCTGGGTAACTTCTAACATGTATGAAAACATAATAAAACATTACACATTAACCCAGGGTATAAATAGAATAACAACCACAGTGGTACCTTTGGTTGTCAAACTTAATCTGTTCCGGGAGTCCGTTTGACTCCCCAAACCATTCAAAAATCAAGGCTCGGCTTCCGATTGGCTACAGGAGCTTCCTGCACTCAATTGGAAGCCGTGGAAGCCACGTCGGACGTTTGGCTTCCAAAGAACGTTCGAAAACTGGAACACTTACTTCCGGGTTTTCAGCGTTCGGAAGCCAAAATGTACAAGTACCAAGGCGTTTGAGAACCAAGGTATGACTGTAATAGCAACAACAAACAACAACAACAACGCTTCCGTATACAGGGCTGCCTTCAGATGTCTTGTAAAGGTTATATAGTTACTCATCTCCTTAACATCTGATGGGAGGGGGCCACTGCTGAGAAGGCCCTCTGCCTGGTTCCCTGTAACCTCACTTCTCGCAGTGAGGGAACCACCAGAAGGCCCTCGGAGCTGGACCTCAGTGTCCGGGCTGAACGATGGGGGTGGAGATGCTCCTTCAGGTATACTGGGCCAAGGCCGTTTAGGGCTTTAAAGGTCAGCACCAACAATTTGAATTGTTCTCGGAAATGTACTGGGAGCCAATGTAGGTCTTTCGGGACTGGAGTTATATGGTCCCAGTGGCTGCTCCCAGTCACCAGTCTAACCGCCACATTCCGCATTAGTTGTAGTTTCCAAGTCACCTTCAAAGGTAGCCCCACGTAATTAGGGATGGGGAGATATTAGATTAAGTTTGTATGCTAATGCAAACCTGCCCAATTCACGCTTTCTGAAATAAGATGGAAAGCAGAACATAGCCATTCTTCGAAATTCTCGCTTCTCCAGTTTTTGCAATGCAACTTTCCCAACGAATAGTGTGTTTAGGAATGTATATGCTGCTACGTGTGTGCGAAAATGCACATATTAGTGAAAGTGATGTGCCAAAACGCACCAGGGGAAATTGCATTTCAAAAAAATGTGTATATTGGGCCAAGGCACAAACAAAAATGTGCATATTGGAATAAATTTGCACTAACATGCTGGTGGATTTTGATGAGGACTTAAAAACAAAATAAAATGCAAAGTTGCAAGGAAATGCAGAAAACAAAACTGGAATTGAAAGATTCCACTACCCTTGTTTATAACAGAATACCACTACTGTACATGGTAAAGACTTGCATTTGTGTATCCAGCTGCAATACTCATGTTAATATCCTCACAGTGTTGTCATAGCACCAAGCTATGTTGGCAGTTCACCAGTGCAATCATTGGTATGGTCCATGCTAAATATTTCTGCAATGACATAGCCAATCTTGGGGTCAAGCTATAAATTCACCCATTTAAAAACAACACTCTGCCAAATTAAACTAACTCAAAATTACACACGTGCGCGCATCTAAATTTAGAACCGCTTCTCAGACACCCGCAAGATTTCCAGAGAGTGACCAAATGAAAGTTGCATTTTCCCAATCAAACAGAGTCCTGCCCGTGAAGGACTCTGTTCTTTCCGTATTCAGATTATCTCACAGGTTGCACTTGGAACATATTATATAAGCAAGGCTAAACTGCAGAAACAAGTGCTTCTGTTAGGCACTCCTAACAGAGGCAGGAAGGAGGGAGGGAATAGAAATTTCTCTCACACAACATCAACACAGAGAAGAGCAGGAAGTTGCTGTTCAGACGCTAAAATCTACACCATCCGAGGCTTCCCCCAGTGATTCCTGGGATCTGTAGAATGTTAAGGGGTGCTAGGAATTGTAGCCCTGTAAGGGGTAAACTACATTTCCCAGGATTCTTGGTGGGGCACACATATGCTTTAAATCTATGGTAAGGGTGTGACAGACAGGGAAGTGGGGAGAGAAAATTGCCCATCACAAGAAGAAACCAGATCTCACAGAAAGTGCAAGAGTATTTTTCAATTTACAAAGGAAAACTGGCAGCTTTTCTCCCTTCGAGGTCTCCTTGATTCATAATGTTTGTACTAAATGGAGTGGGGGGGAGCAGGAAAACACATTTCATATAATTCATAGATAGGTTTTCATATACAGTGGTGCCTTGGCTCCTGAATGGTTTAGTTGATGAATAAATCGACTCCCGAATGCCACAAACCCAGAAGTAAGTGTTCCGGTTTGCGAACGTTTCTCAGAAGCCAAACGTCCATTTCGGCTGACTGGCATTTCGGGCCAATCAGCCAATCGGATGCCACGCTTTGGTTTTCGAACGTTTTGGAAGTCAAACAGACTTCCAGAATGGATTGAGTTTGAGAACCAAGGTATGACTATACAGGTGTCTCCCCACTTATGGTACCTTTGACTCACACCTGACCAGGTATAAATGCGGCACTGGGAAATCAATCAATCAATCAATCAATCAATCAATACATTTAAATGGCAAACAGGTGTGAAAGGGGCAAAAATGACCTGAAGAGCAGGAAAACTGAACATGGTGTGGGAAGAGTGGGGAAATGGCTAGCTATCCCATGAGACTTTGCACCGACCTTTGAGGACTATGGACAGTTGGAATTTGTTGTTTCATATCATCCTCCAGCTCTGAAGAAACCTGAGAGTCACCACTGCCAGTCTAGCTGGGGTTTTTTAAGGGCTTTTCAAGAGTTTCCAGAGGTTTAGAGGGGGTTTACACACTTTGTAGATGGTGTCCCCCCCCCACCAGTGTGGTGTAGTGGTTAAGAGCGGTAGACTCGTAATCTGGGGAACCGGGTTCGCGTCTCCGCTCCTCCACATGCAGCTGCTGGGTGACCTTGGGCTAGTCACACTTCTTTGAAGTCTCTCAGCCCCACTCACCTCACAGAGTGTTTGTTGTGGGGGAGGAAGGGAAAGGAGATTGTGAGCCACTTTGAGACTCCTTCGGGTAGTGATAAGGCGAGATATCAAATCCAGACTCTTCTACTATACACAATATCATCTATACATGTGGTACCCAGGAACGTAACCCCCACATATCTGAGGAGACGACTGTAATGTGTTTTGACCCGGATTTAAATTAAATTTATTCAATGCCTTTATTTATTTTGATCAAAGAAGGATAATAAAGGCAGGTATACCATTCCAAAGAAGGCGAGCTTTTACATCTTTTCTTAAGAGTTATGTGCGCCCACATTTCAACTAGACAAGCAAATAACTATCTTCCAAGTTGCACAGCATTTATCGACTACCCAACAGCTTCATTTCCATGATGCGAAAGCTGTGCTTTAGACTGGTGGCAGTATTTCTCATCACCGTGATTCCTCCACAGGTTCCAAAATGCATATTTCCTTAAAAACAATACAAACGACAACTAAAACCGAATCCCCACTGCTAAAACTGCTCTGTGCAGCATTGCAGAGTAAATTACTCGTAGCAATAATAGTCAAATTCTTAAAGGCAGCAATGTCGCCAAAGTTTGTAATTATGGTCATAATATCAGCTTGCCCAGCTTGTAACATTTGACTGGATTTTGGAACAAGTGGATACACCATTTCTGGTCCAGAATCCTTCTCTAGCCCAGGTTAAAATCAAACAAGGACATTTCTTCCTCACTTGGATATAGGTTTCCAGTCCTCTCATGCTCCCACTGACAATACTGGAGGCACAATCAGGGCCAGATTTGGGAAGTGGGCTCAGAAAAATTAGCTACTTTCCTGCCTCTCTTTTTTTCTTTTTTAAAGCTTGGGGTAGTAGGTTCATCACTAATTAAATGTACTAACCAAAAGTACTAATGAATGGTGTACCAATGATGTACGATGGCCTATCACCTGCAAGGACTCCTCCACAGATATGGAAACTGCAGTAGAAATATGAACGTGAATTACTTCAAACAACAGAGTCTCTACAACAATGTAAGAAACTTCGCTCTTTATGATACCCTGGCACATTAAGAATCTCAAGACTGATTAACTGTACAAGGATGCAGGGAGGACAGAAGGTAGCCTGCAGGGGAGAAAGGTTTGATTTGATTTTCCATTCCTAACTTTCATAGGGAAGCTTCATGTAAGACACATTCTGTCCCATCACTTGATCCCTATAGGCAACAGGTATCAATAAAGCCATCACAGAAGTAAATGCCGCAGAGAAATCTTTCCATATCAGCCAACATGCGTGATCTGTGCACATCATGATAAGGTAGGAGTGGCCAGGGCTGGATTTAGGTTTGATGGGGCCCTAAGCTACTGAAGGTAATGGGGCCCTTTTTATATGTCCAGCTGTCCTTTGTCAACAACAAATTGTCGCTGTTTTTTTGTGTTGAATATATGCTATATGGTAATTTATGGACCTAATAGGTATCTAAAGCCATTTGCACATAACAAATAGGAGCCTACACAACACAAAACACTGTTGCTGTATGTAGGTTTTATTTTATTTGTTTTTATCTTATATTTTGGAAATGTACATCCAGGTGTTCTTTTCCTTAAAAAAAAATTGGGGGGGGCAAGAGAGTGGGGCTCGAAGCTATAGCTTGTTTAGTTTATACGTAAATCTGGCACTGGGAGTGGCTTATTATGGCTGATTGTGAACAAGTAGCAGGGCTGGGTGATATCTGGTTTTCAACATCACGATATATCACCAGCTAAGCATTGGATATACCAATATATCATGATGTCTGAAATAAGGATGGAGCTATGTAGAGTAAAATATGGTCTGAAGCTCAACATAAAAAAAAAAACTAAGATCATGGCCACTGGTCCCATCACCTCCTGGCAAATAGAAGGGGAAGAAATGGAGGCAGTGAGAGATTTCACTTTCTTGGGTTCCATGATCACTGCAGATGGTGACAGCAGTCACGAAATTAAAAGACGCCTGCTTCTTGGGAGAAAAGCAATGACAAACCTAGACAGCATCTTAAAAAGCAGAGACATCACCTTGCCGACAAAGGTCTGTATAGTTAAAGCTATGGTTTTCCATGGTTTTCCCTGTAGTAATGTATGGTAGTATGGAAGTGAGAGCTGGACCATAAAGAAGGCTGATCGCCAAAGAATTGATGCTTTTGAATTATGGTGCTGGAGGAGACTCTTGAGAGTCCCATGGACTGCAAGAAGATCAAACCTATCCATCCTTAAAGAAATCAGCCCTGAGTGCTCACTGGAAGGACAGATCCTGAAGTTGAGGCTCCAGTACTTTGGCCACCTCATGAGAAGAGAAGACTCCCTGGAAAAGACCCTGATGTTGGGAAAGATGGAGGGCACAAGGAGAAGGGGACGACAGAGGATGAGATGGTTGGACAGTGTTCTCGAAGCTACTAGCATGAGTTTGGCCAAACTGCGGGAGGCAGTGAAGGATAGGCGTGCCTGGCGTGCTCTGGTCCATGGGGTCACGAAGAGTCGGACACGACTGAACGATCGAACAACAACATGTAGAGTAATTGGCTGGCTTCACAGTATTTCCCACATTGTGATTTTTACATAACACACACACACACACACACATCATGATTTGCAATATATTGCTAGGTCAAAAATTATGAAACCAATTATCACAATACGGAATTCAAACCAGTTTTGGGTGATATATTGATATATCGCCCAGCCCTAATAACAAGCAGCATGCTGGTTATTGGTAGCTTCTGTTTTGCTCCCAGGCTTGAATGGGAGGACTTTGTTGGATAGAAACCCAGATGTTGGAAGCCAGAGCATCAGGGGCAAATCTGAAGATTTGCACAGAGACCTCAGGAGCTACATTTCTCAGATCTCCCTTATTGGTCGCTGTCTTTAAATTTTATTGATTGACATCATTTTTATGCACCTTCAAAATGACCAAACGAAATGCCAAGGCAGTTGCTGAGGCAGTAGGGCAATGAGAAAATGCAACAATGAAAACTGTATCAGTAAAACAGCAGTCTCAATTGCAGTAGCTCCAAAACTCCAGAGCTGGTATTAATGGTCAAGAAATATCCAGATGAACCTTTCTCCACTCTGCTCTGAGATGGACATCTGTGGGCCCTGATGCATTTAACAAGCCCTCCTCCACAGATCACAGTAGCTGGGCCAGTCTATAAGAGAAGGCATTGTCTCAAGTAATTTGGTCCTGAGCTGTTTAGGGCTTGATAAGTCAGATACTAAAACCAGAAAATTTATTTTGTAACATCATTATCCTGCTTTTTCCTCAAAGGAGTTGTGCACGCTTCTCCTCCCCTACATCCTATATTCCCAAGAGCCCTGTGAGGCAGCTTGGTTACATTGAGAGGTGGTGACTGGGCCCAAGGTGGTGTTTGAGCCCTGGTCTCCTAGGTCTTCTTCCAACACTATAACCACTACACCACACAACTGGATAAAGCAGCTCTTTTAATTCTTCAAATCCTCCTCCTCTTCCTCGCCGCCCAGTTCTGTGAGCAGCTCTTTCTCTGAATCTCACCCTGTCTCGTAAATGTAGGTGGAATCCAACTGAATTTCCAGCAAGATGGGATTCATTCATTCCTCAGCAAACACAGCACTCAACAGTATACAGAGAGTTAACGCGTCAGATTTTCTCAGACAACTGGTGCCTGACTTAGCAGGATCACTTCAACTTTCAGCTACAAAGGAGAATGCTGCAGCATTCTGATCGCCTTTGGCAAGACCTGAAACGTGTGGCTGTGTCTTCCTGCAGTTGTGTACATTATCCTAATAATTATACTTTGCGGTGTCAACCTTTCTGGGAAAACTGTATTTATTCTCGAGAGATAAATTCAGCCTAGATGGTAAATCATTTCATCTTTAAGTCCTCTCAGCAATGACAATCCTGCCATGCACAAGTGATAAAAGCCAGAAAACAGACCTGTAAGCCATTATCTTTCCATCTAGACTCCGAATTCTCCAACTCCTTGGCTTCCAGCCACCTACAGAAATTTCTGTAAGCTGTTTCTGTCAGTCAATGACAATTTGTTTCTCGTGATGTTGCGGAGGGGAGGGGGTGGGGTGGGGTGGGATTAGAACTTCAAAACCTCAACTAAAATAAAATGCTTTTTCCAGTTCACATAAGAAGGCCCATGAGCTCCAGATATCTGTCAGAGGAAGATTGAGCACAATAATGTTGGCACAGTCACTCTGAAGAGTCGTCTTCCTTCAATAAGCCTTCAATTTGGCTCAGCACAAAATAAGGAGCAAGCGGGTTGGGGGTGGGGAGGTATCTTCCAAAGGGAGGTTGGCTAGTTTGGATGCTTACGAAACCATAGTTGATTAAGGAGATTCTTGTTTTCTTAATAACCGAACTTGGGTAGAAGCTAGACAAGGTCACTACTGCTGCTCTTGTCAAGACGCTGCAACTTCAACAGTTGCTTATTATGCTGCAAACCAGGACTGAGCTGGCATATTCCACCCTTGATCCACCCCTCACGTTCCAGGTTTCAACACTCGTCTCTTTAAACTAGGGATGTGGTAACTTGTGGCCCTCCAGAAGTTGATGGTCTGCAACTCACATCATACCTGACCATTGGCTACGCTTTCTGGGGCTGATGGGAGTTTGAATCCAACAACATTTGGAAGGCCGAAGGCACTCCCCTCTGGCTTTAACCACAGCTCCTCAGGCAGGGTCAGTTCTGCTCTCTTTGTTCTGCTTTTTCAGCAGCAGGACCTGTAAAGTGGGGAACCGTGTTCGTGTCTCCGCTCCTCCACATGCAGCTGCTGGGTGACCTTGGGCTAGTCACACTTCTTTGAAGTCTCTCAGCCCCACTCACCTCACAGAGTGTTTGTTGTGGGGGAGGAAGGGAAAGGAGAATGTTAGCCGCTTTGAGACTCCTTCGGGTAGTGATAAAGCAGGATATCAAATCTAAAAAGGTAAAGGACCCCTGGACAGTTAAGTCCAGTCAAAGGCAACTATGGGGTTGCGGTGCTCATCTGGCTTTCAGACCGAGGGAGCCATTTTGTCCACAGACAGCTTTCTGGATCATGTGGCCAGCATGACTAAACTGCTTCTGGTGCAACGGGACACCGTGATAGAAACCAGAGTGCATGGAAACGCCGTTTACCTTCCTGTCGCAGCGGTACCTGTTTACCTACTTGCACTGGTGTGCTTTCAAACTTGTAGGTTGGCAGGAGTTGGGATAGAGCAACGGGGGCTCACCCCATTGTGGGGATTTGAACCGCCGGCCCTTTGATCAGCAAGCCCAAGAGGCTCAGTGGTTTAGACCACAGCGCCACCCACATAAGACCTGTAATGAGACTTCGGTTATAGTAGACATAGTCAGGTATGGCTGCAGGGGTTTAGGTCTTCTAAACCTGAGGAGCTCAGCTTCCCAACCGGAACAGGAACACTCTCCAAGACTGGAAAAGGCAAGCTTCTTCCCCATCCCACCCCCAAGAATAGTCCCATCATCACAATGTGAGACTGCAAAGGATCATGGGGTGCACATCCCAGATAAGTAGATGGCTTCATTGGTTAGGTACATGTGAACTATCAACATCTGTTGGTGCCATGCAATTGAGTCTCTTGCTCCCTTCAGCTTTACTGACTCACAGAGGATTGCTCTGCTTTCAGGCTATGCTCTTTTACTGTTCAACGTTGCTTGCATAACTGTCTTCTTCAGCCCACGTCCACTTTAACAACCAACACTTCCACTGTCCACTTCATCCGTCTGATGAATCGACTCTTTTCCATGAAAGCTAGTGCTGCAATATATTTCCTAACTGGTGCCCTAGATACTTACTTTGTGAGAAGTTCAGCTTGCTAGCCAAAGTTCCTACTCCACAGAATGTGGGCATTATCAAAGCCAATTCCCTATATACTCCCACAGATACAGAGAACCCGAAAAGCACACTCTAGAGGTTACGTGTGGGGAAAGGAGAAAGACATCACAACTGCTGCTATTGCAGTTTGGGGAACTGAGAGACAAGTGAGCCCTTTCCCCAGAGCTGCTGCAGATTTGTTTGGCAATATATGCCCCCACTCTCAGATTATTCATACCCATTCAACAACGTGATTAAAGGATCACTGGCTGACAAGTAGCTAACTGGAAATCTCATTGTGCCCCTGCTGAGGGAAATTATTTTACACAACTTCTAAAACAAAATGCCTGGTCTTGTTAACGGAAAAGCCAAGAGTAAATAAGGTGTCGGGGAGATGTGGGGTTGTTCCCCCCCCCCAAACAAAAAATAAGGGCTTGCAGCTGGAACTGAATATTGCAGGACTAGTGCTATAATAAGGCAAGTTGAGATATGGACTGCATGTATATCATACATTTAAATCACATGACTTCCCCCCCCCCCAAGAATCCCGGGGAGTGTAATTTGCCACGGGTCCTGGAATTGGCCCCAAGAATCCCGGGGAGTGTAATTTGCCACGGGTCCTGGAATTGGTTGGGGAAAGGGGTTCACAACTGTGAAGGAAACTATAAAGAAGATAAGATTTTTAAAAATGGCTCTTTTGGTGGGAAGGGGAGGAAGAGAGGAATCGCAGAAAGGTAGATGTGAGAAGGAACAAAAACTGGGGTTCAAAACTGGATAATCTTGAACGGACATCAAATATATCCCTCAAAACAGGTCCTTCCCATTTTCCAAACTCAGCAGTGCTCCATATTCCTGCCTCTCATCTCCCTTCAGGGCAGGAGTAATCAAAACAGCAACCTGCTCCAAATCCATTTTTCTTTGGCTTGCATTCCTCATGCCAAATAGTTTAGCATTTTGCACACAGGACAGCTGACCTGATCTACAAAGTTGTCCTTATCGTGAATCCCAATCTATTTGCCCAAGCCTGGTTCTCCACTCACAAACAGCCTAGAAAACATCTTTACTTCCTTCTGCAACCGCCCATCTACCCCATGGATTTGCATTATGAATCAGTTTGGCACTGTACATTTTGTTTAAGTAGCCAGATGTTTGCTGTGTATTACCTTGGACTCTCGTGTTCCCATGCAACCTGCACGGCAAGAAATCTGATAACAATGAGCTGCAGCGAGAGCACGTTCACACCAGCACACTTCTAATAGCCTGATGCGGAAGAAACTGAAGCCAAATTCACATGGTGAATCCTAACAAAAATATAAAAGGAACGTGACTTGAAAATCCCTCCTTCCCACTGGATTGCTCGCTGGATTCCCACAAGTTCATTTTTATATAATAGGTGCGTAAGTCACACAATACTGCTCAGTAGATTTCCACAAGTTCATTTTTGTAGAATAGATGCTCAATATGACATTGATCCTTGTCTTTCAAAATAATAAGCACCAGGAGTAAATCACACACATACACTTTTTTTAAAAATGGAAATTAAACGTGCATTGTTGCTTTTTAAAATCAATCGTTTTGAACTACACGCAAGCATTTCAATTTTTGCATGCCACAAGTGGTCTTGATCTCAAAAGCTACACTGATGGTGCAACTCTATGTGGGATTAACTCATGAGTGCCCCGCTGTGCTCCATGAAGATTACTCCCAGCAGGTAAGCATGCACGGGACTGCAGCTTGAGCCAATGTCGATGCTACAATCAAGTAGCAGTACCCAGTCCATGAAGTATACAGTAATTAGCAACACCCTTGTGATATACAGTTCCAAGTTGATGGGCAGCAAAACTGAAGCTGCGTTCAAAAGAAGATTTTGACTTGCTAGAGACCACATACTATGAGCCCAGATGCTCAGTCCTGCAAACACCACTTCGGTGTTTCTGCACAACAAACTCTAGGGTGGAGATAAACTACCACCCTCATCCTACAGCACCCAGTGCCAACCCCCTGCTATCAAAAAAGGGGGGGAAATGAGTGCAGAATCCAGTAACATAGCGGCACAAACTTTTCCCTTTCTCTAAACAACACGAGTTGCACTCCTTAGTTTACTTACCAGTTAGCATCGTAGGGTGTTCCCCCCCCCTCTTCGCACTTTGACTGCAGAACACCTGCCTTCTCAAGCTGGTGCCGTTCGTTGGGTAGAGTAAGTCATTTTTTTCAAAAAGGCTGGCTGTAGTTTCGTGCCCAGTTTCCGAGTTCCTCTGTGCAAGAGATGCCGTGCAAAAGGCACTAAGTCGAAAGAAAACGGGAGAACGAGAGCTTTCTGAGAACCTCCACATGGTTCCTGTTGCTAGGGGAACCACTCCCTTTGTCTGCATAGCTTAAGAATGGCCGCCTCATTTGTAGAAGCTGGCTCTCAAGTACTGCAAGCATCAACGGCAGTGTCAGAAGGGGACACAGAAGGGGGAAAGAGACAAGTGTCTGGTGTCCATAGACCTAATTATAATAATTACACATTTTAAAACAAAAATGCAAGCTTTGGTCATGCTACTGAAAGGGATGTCGGTTAGGAACCGTCTGCGTCCCCCATCTTGGAGGATTCCCTAAATATTTGATTCCTGCTTCGCTAGAAGCCTGTGAGTTGCCGCTGTTTGTTTACAAAATCCTGTTGCTGCGGCAAAGTTGGCAAAATGTCGCTTTGCTCTGACCTTCTGTGAAGAAGAGTGTGGCACAATTGGCTCACTGAGCAAACCCATTCCACATTAGCCTACAAAAACCACACACAAAAAAAAACATCAGGGAAACGTTCCCATGGAAGAAGGGGACCCACTGATATGCCGACAGGCCTGAGGAGGAAGAAGAGTTATCAAGTTTCCTGAGGGAAGCAGGTAGCCATTCCCTTGAAAGAACTGCTGGGAGACAGGGTTTTTGGTGTAAGAGCTCATTTCAGAAGCCAAAAGACTGGAAGATAGAAACTGTCTTCAAGGCAAGGATTGGGAGCCTACGGCTTTCTAGGCTCCCAACAGCCCCAGGCAACATGACGAGTGATCGGGGAACTGTAGTCCAACAACAATTGGAGGGAACAAAGATGGCGGAAGCTGAGGTCTTGACGCAGCCATATGGAGGAAAGAACTTGCAATGAGGATCCACCCTAGGAACAGACTGTAGCAAGGAACACAATATCATTTCCCTTATCCACTTAGAACTGGTTCAAATGCTGATAAGGATATATGGTACAGTCTTCCCTGGGACTGTACCACTTCCAAAGAACATATGTACGCCCATTTCAAGTTTCACCATATGTAGAGAATGTGTCTCACATGGGAGCATGCCCTGTCTCAGACTAAGTGGTTTGCGATTTAGCAGTATATAAATACTTTTATAAATAAATACCCCAGACAGGGAGTGTGGGGTTTTTTGGGGGGGGGGGCATCGGGAGAGAAACCACCAAAAAGACCTCTTTTTCAGAGTTTGATGCACAGCCCAAATATATGACCTATTCTTGTCATATCTTATACTATATAATATCATTGTAAGAACATGGTCAACATTCTGAAGTTTGCCTGGCTGCCGTTAGGGTGATTAAACATTTTCCACCCAGGTTGTTGTCTCTTTTAACCTCTCTCTTTCTCTCCAGTGGTACAGTTAGTTAATTTTAGACTCTGGATGTCGTGGTTTTATGGGCTCTTTCCCAAGCGTGTCATAAGCATCGTTTGAACTTCAGCTAACATTTTTCTTCTCCCTCTGCCCTCTCACCCTGGCCAGTTCTGTTTTACAACTTCTTCTACATTACCGATTCGCTGGAGTGAGAAAGGGCAACCTATGACCACCCTGATGTTGATGGGTTCTACTCCCATTAACCCTGACCAGTGGTGGACTTTGACGTCTCAAATTCCAGTGACGACCTGTGCAATGCCAAAATCCAGCACACACCCCCGGCCTCTCACCTTCCATTTGATGACATAGTTCAATGGCAGCCCAGTAGTTCTGCATCTGGTGGGGCCGAACCAGTGACCGGTCACACTCCCCTAGATCTGCCTTTGCATTGACCGTGCTGGCTTGGACTACTAGGAATTGAAGTCCAACAGCATCTTGAGGGGCCACAAGTTCCCCACCCTTCTGCTAATCTTTTTTTTTTTTTTAAAGGCAGATTGGTTTCCCTGTTTATTTAAAAAAACAAACAAAAACGAAATATTCAGAGCATGTGCGATTTCTCCTTTTGAAAAACTCACTTAATTCATAGCACCATTGTGACTATTGGAATGAAATGGGATTTGCTTCCCATGCCACGATGTTCCTAAGCACATTTACTTGGGAATGAGTACCAGTGTGGTGTGGAAACGAATGAGTTTTAAAAGCAAAATTGATAAAACTAGCACCTCTAACCATGTATGTGGCTGTGCCAGCTGCCTGATGACTATGAAATAAGAAATATGAAAGCATCCTGCAGCAACGAGAGACATCCCTTGGTGGGCACCAACATGCTCACATTGGCAGTGGGGCTTCTATCATCTGCTACACTCTGCACCAGTGTGGTGTAGTGGTTAAGAGTGGTAGACTTGTAATCTGGTGAACCGGGTTCGCTTCCCCGCTCCTCCACATGCAGCTGCTGGGTGACCTTGGGCTAGTCACACTTCTCTGAAGTCTCTCAGCCCACTCACCTCACAGAGTGTTTGTTGTGGGGGAGGAAGGGAAAGGAGAATGTTAGCTGCTTTGAGACTCCTTCGGGTAGTGATAAAGCGGGATATCAAATCCAAACTCCTCCTCCTCCTCTTCTTCTTCTGCACTGCCATTTGTGGGGTCCCTGAACTTCCACCATAACCACACTATTCTCTTTCTTTCTTTCTTTCTCTCTCTCTCTCTCTCTCTCTCTCTCTCTCTCTCTCACACACACACACACACAGAGAGAGAGAGAGAGAGAGCTCTCTTTAAAAGAACAATTTCCCCAGTACAATTATTTCCTCATTTTGATGCCAGAGAGAGATAAACAACAGCATTTTGTGACTGGAGCAATACCTTCAATCTTATAGTAAAATACTGACTGAGATTTATTTTGCCATAAATGCTCTAGAGTTGAACAGGGATTGTTAAAACACTCTGGAAATTATAATAATAATAATAATCTATATAAATAAATAAATAAATAAATAAATAAATAAATAAATTATACCCCACCCATCTGGCTGGGTTTCCCCAGGCACTCCCGGCGGCTCTCAACAGAATATTAATAACAATAGTAATAATAAAGTGATAAAACATCAAACATTAAAAAAGAAGCTCTGTGAGGGGAATAGGGGGCTTCCTAACAACTACAGCTCCCAGAATCCTTTGGTGGGAGCCATAACTGTTTAACGCGGTATCATAGTGCTTTAAATGTACGTCGTGGACACACCTTAAGACTATGCGAATAATACTCTCCTTTATCCAAATGTTTGGTTATCAAGGACTTTGAATGTCTCCCCAGGATAGCTCACATAAATGAGTCTGTCTTCCACTTGGTAAGTTACACAGAGTCATGTCTTGGTTTTCAAAAAAAAAAAAAAAAAAAGTTCCACCTGGAGACAGATATTTATTTTTAATGTCTTTGTCTTGAATAATAAACAGAGGGCAGACATATATATATATATATATATATATATATATATATATATATATATATATATATATATATATATCGTGAAAATGCTGACTGACAGGTCCCCTCGAAGCAGCAATTTAGCATGTTTTTCCATAGCCTCATTCTACAGACTCCGCTGCTTGTTTATTAAAGTAAATAAACAAACTCCAGTCACGCAGCGCTAGGTGATTTCTAGCCGTGTGTGGGCAGTGGGTGTGAGGAGAAACTAGCGCTAATAATTTTATATCCCAATGCAAAGTTTGAGAGCGAGGCTCTCTTGATGGCTTACAGAGAGCCTTGGCTCTGGCATTCCTATGCTAATGCTTCATGATACCCCAGCCCAGGCAGCCGCTGCTTAATGTTTTCTTTTAACAGACGTGTGGAGAAGCTTGACTTTCATGCTAAGTGAGGTTTTATAGCAGCAGAAGTGAGGGAGCAGCTCTTTAGCGAGAGGAACAGTTCTCAACAGGCGCAGACAGTTTCCTTTGTTGCAAAGAAGTTTTCCCCTCCTTTTCTTTCTTTTTTGGGGGGGGGGCAGGGGAGGGGGGAGGGTGAGACACAATATCATTTTCAAGGCATGGAAGCGGGTCGACAATGAGAAACTGAGGCTGCGTTCAGTTTGGTTTCTGTGAGTTGCCTGGTTTTCGTTCTTTCACATTTTAGGTGACTTCATCAAACTGGTCACGACGTGCGGGTGCCCGATTATCGTCTTCCAAAGGAACTACTCTATTCTGAACTTAAAGCGTAATGCCGGTGGTCAACAAAAGAGGTTTAAAGACTCTCTCAAGGCAAATCTTTAAAAATGTAGTATAAACACCGACAACTGGGAAACACTGGCCTGCGAGCGCTCCAATTGGAGAACAGCCTTTACCAAAGGTGTCATGGGCTTTGAAGACGCTCGAACTCAGGATGAAACGTGCTAAGAGGGAGGCACGCGTGATCAACTCCCGCCCGGAAACCTATATCCCTTGTGGAAGGACGTGTGGATCCAGAATTGGCCTTCACAGTCACTTAGTATTTTTCCTAATGGATCTAAACTTCTGTGGTATTGTGTGCAAATAAAGTTGGTTTTAATGGAGTAGAACATTCTTAATCTTATTTAGTCCTATTACATCTTAAAGTCCATGCAAAACGTATTCTGATTATAAGTCCATGCAAAACGATTATAAGTCCATGCAAAACATCTTTCAGTTTTCAATCCAGTATAATCCATGCATTTAATCATTGAGTCTTAACTTCATTAATTGCAAACTCATCCTTTATCTATGCCAGTCAGTTAAATATGCTTTATTCCAATGGAAGTAATGCTGATAACATACCCCCGGACTCAGGCTTCTCGACAGCAGAGGATCGCTGGGTCTAGCGTCTGAGGAGTTCTCCCTCTCTCTGCTCACTACTCGTGGTCAGTTCTAAGGTCCTCTCCTCCACGCCGCAGCAATTCCTTTTCATCTCAGGATCCCCTCCTGAGATTTCGGGGTTTGTGTAGCCTGGTTCCCCCCTTAAAGTCTCCAGGGCTGTCTTAAGCTTATGTGGCACTGAGGTGCAAAGATCCGCCCAGGTTGCCCAGTCCCAGGCGCGCAGGAGGGCGGAGCTGGCCGGCCGCTTCAGCGTCTCACTGGCTCGATCACCTCCAAACTCACGGCACAGCAGAAGAGCCTTCCGCGACACTCCGACCGACGGGTGGGCTCTTCCCCAAACTCAACTCTCAGGCCCTGGACTCTTGGCCTGGCGGCCCTGAGAGCCCGCCACCCAGATGCCCTGCACCCCTAGTGCTTATGGGTAAGACGGCCCTGGAAGTCTCTGCTGCAGAACATGTCGTCATCATCGTCGTCGTCTCCCCCCCCCCCAGGTCAGGAGAACAGGGAACACGTGTCGACTTGCTCATAACAAACCGGAAGTGTACTATTCACTTCTCAAAGGAGCACACAACCCTGTGAGCAATGGTGTGTGGTCAGTGGATCAGGGGAACTAGGCTAGTCCCCTAAATGTTCCTAGTATTAAAGTCAAGCTTTAATACTCTAATTCACTAATACAGAAGTCTGTCTCCCCATTTCTGAAAGTTAGTTATTGTTTATAATGAAACTGTTATCAGTGTAGTTAAACCACAGAGCCTAGGGCCTGATCAAAATGTCGGCGGTTCAAATCCCCG
Organism: Lacerta viridis; assembly: GCA_900245905.1. Taxonomy (NCBI): domain Eukaryota; kingdom Metazoa; phylum Chordata; class Lepidosauria; order Squamata; family Lacertidae; genus Lacerta; species Lacerta viridis. Next base: position 910,232 of record OFHU01003661.1, on the reverse strand, counting down.
CGACGGGGTGAGCTCCCGTTGCTCAGTCCCAGCTCCTGCCAACCTAGCAGTTCGAAAGCACGTCAAAGTGCAAGTAGATAAATAGGTACTGCTCCAGCGGGAAGGTAAACAGCATTTCCGTGCACTGTTCTGGTTCACCAGAAGTGGCTTAGTCACGCTGGCCACATGACCCGGAAGCTGCACGCCAGCTCCCTCGGCCAGTAACACGAGATGAGCGCCACGACCCCAGAGTCGGACACGACTGGACCTAATGTTCAGGGGTCCCTTTACCCTTTATCCGGGCCATGGAATGCCCTTCCAAATGGGAATCCCCTCTTTACTAACTGTCTTCCATGGGTCTAGATTCAGGTAGGTAGCTGTGTTGGTCTGACGCAGTCGAAATATATTTAAATTTTTTTAAAATAAAATGTCCAGTAGCACCTTAGAGACAAACTAAGTTTGTTCTTGGTATAAGCTTTCGTGTGCATCCACACTTCAGATACCATGGAGTCTTCTTCGGTCTTCCATGGAGTGGTGAAAGCCTCATTTTTCTTTGGAAAAGATTTTGAGGCACATGTGGCTGCCCATCATTGAATGGTTTTAATTTTCAGGTAGCAGTCAGGTTAAATTACTTGTAACAGCCATCTGTACTTTTTAATCTCCCCATTCAGCTTCTTTTAGTGTTTTAAACTAATTTTCCATTTTTTTATTTTTTATTTTTTTGTTCTTAGCCAGCCACCTTTAGCTCAACTGGGGAAAGGTAGGTTATAGATACTTAAGCTAAAAATAAATTTTGAGTCATGCATCAGGAAAAATCTCATTTTGGGGTGGGCAGGGGGCTAGGTTGTCTATTCTTCCAGACTCACTCAGTACCAGGGTTTTTAGGGTCAGAAGGATGGAGTGAGGATGGGTGAATCTGTCTGGGTCAGTTTCTCATTTTTCCATTCTTAAGTTCAGTTCCTCACATTTCTGCATGAGTTTTCAAATTATCTTTTAAAATTACCTCATGAAAATTCATCCACATTTTAGTGCAAATGCTTACCAATACACACAGCTTAATGCAATTTTGCCCACTATACACATCTTTAGCAAAACAAGTTCCCCTAATATATACACTTTAATAGGTTATTTTTACTAATCAAATCATAGAGTTGGAAAGGAACCCAGTGGCCAACCCCCTGCAATGCAGGAATCTCACCTAAAGCATCCATGACAGATGGCCATCCAACCTCTGCTTAAAAACCTCCAAGGAAGGATAGTCCACAGTCTCCAAAAGGGAGTCCATTCCACTGTCGAATGGCTCTTACAGTCAAAATGTTCTTCCTGATGTTCAGTCAGAATCTCCTTTCTTATAACTCAAATCCATTGGTTTAAGTACTACCCTCTGGGGCAGGAGAAAACAAGCTTGTTCCCTCTTCCACGTGACAGCCCTTGAGATATTTGAAGGTGGCTATCATATCTCCTCTCAGTCTCCTCTTTTCCAGGCTCAACATACCCAGTTCCTTCAAGCACTCTTCGTAAGCCTTGGTTTCCAGACCCTTGATCTTGGTTGCCCTCCTCTGCACACGTTCCAGCTTGTCAACATCGTTCTTATATTGCGGTGCCCAGAATTGGGCACAGTACTCCTGGTGCAGTCTGACCAAGGCAGAATAGAGCGGTACTAGTATTTCCCTTGATCTGGACACTATACTTCTGTTGATGCAGTCTAGAATAGCATTAGCTTTTTTTGCCATTGCATCACACTGTTATATGCATATATTGTGCGCCCTTCCCCCCAGTGTATGCGTTTTTGGACACATTCCTTGACTGGAGGATTGCATTGCAAAATTCAGAGAAACGCGGAGGAGTCTTGCAGCCATCACACACCTGCCTCCCTTCATCCCGTGTCTGGTGCAACTGAGGGCACAACTAGACCTGGTAACATGAGATCTCTGACTGGATCATCTAGAGCAGGCATAGGCAAACTCCGGCCCTCCAGATGTTGAGACTACAACTCCCATGATCCCTAGCTAACAAGACCAGTGGTCATGGATGATGGGAAATGTAGTTTCAAAACATCTGGAGGGCTGGAGTTTGCCTATGCCTGTGCTAGAGTCTCTAAAGTTTAAAAGCAGCCATGCCAGGTGTGGAGTAAACTGGAGCCATAGTTCTAGAGCAGAGCCAGGATTTCTCTGAAGATGTTTTTATGAGATACTTTCTTTTTCTCCAAATCCCTCCTCACCCCATTTAGTAGTGGCTGCCCATTTCGCACTACAATGCCTTGGATATGAGCAAGGCTCTTTTTCAGCTAGAACTAACCGGAGCTCAGTTCCACAACCTCTCAGGTGGGCACCATTGCCATTACAGGAGGAGGAGGAGGAGGAGGAGGAGAAGAGTTTGGATTTGATATCCCACTTTATCACTACCCGAAGGAGTCTCAAAGCGGCTAACATTCTCCTTTCCCCCACAACAAACACTCTGTGAGGTGAGTGGGGCTGAGAGACTTCAGAGAAGTGTGACTAGCCCAAGGTCACCCAGCAGCTGCATGTGGAGGAGCGGGGATGCGAACCCGGTTCCCCAGATTACGAGTCTACCGCTCTTAGCCACTACACCACACTGAATTGCAAGGGGAAAGGCATCCACTGAGCGCCCTTCAACATTTGTGAAGCACATCCTTCGAGATGGCTGGTGGCAAAGCTGGGAAAGACTCTGGCAAGACTAAGACCAAAACAGTGTCCTGTTCGCAAAGGGCTGGCTTACAGTTTCCAGTGAGTGGGGCTGAGAGACTTCAGGGAAGTGTGACTAGCCCAAGGTCACCCAGCAGCTCCATGTGGAAGAGCGGGAAAGCGAACCCGGTTCACCAGATTATGAACCCACTGCTCTTAACCACTATACCATACTGGTGTAGAACAAGGGAGGTGTTCATGGTGAATTTGGGCACCTCTTTTTCTAAAAGAAAAAGAAAAAGAAGCACTGCCTGTGGTTAACAACAACAACAACCTTCCAAATTAGCTGTATTTTCCTCTTTAAACCTGCCTACTGTCACTGCCAATTGTGAGCCCCACCCCAGAATCAGAATCAGCCACTAGCCAGAGCAATAAAATAAAATAAAATGTACTGAAGACAGAGGTAAAAACTTAACTATAGAAAATACATTTTGGGGTTTACATCAATAATCAAAATAATAGATCTTATTCTAATTGCCCCCGCTAAAAACCTTGCCGTTTTTGCAGTCACTTGATCATCTTGAACTGCTAAAAGAAAGGACACGGTAGCAATGGTTGAGCAACCCCTGGCATAGACAATAGTAGAGGGGTAATAACCTCACTCCTCCAGTCTTTATAAAGAGGGCAAGGCAGAAGGACGTGAGCCACTGACTCAATACTGCCATCTCTAACAGGAAAGGTTTCTCATACTTGGTTTCCAAATTCCAAAAGGAAGTGATAGAAGAAAATTCAAAACTATTTTTTTTTAAAGGCATATAACATCCTTTTGGATTGGGAAACTAAAGAGGAAAAAGTTAAATTGGTAATGATTCAATGGGCACAAGATGTAGGTCACAATATACAATTTGAAGATTGTGAAAAATTGTGAAAAGTAAATTTGAAATTTAAGGATTGTATATTGTTGAGAGAGAATTACACGAAGATGATGTATAGATGGTACTTATCACCGGTCAAATTGGCAAAAATGTACAAAAATGGAAAGGAAGAGTGATGGAGATGTGAGGCTGAGGGTACTTTTTATCATATGTGGTGGGATTGCAAAAATGTAAAATTGTATTGGGAAATGATATATAATGAATTGAAGAAAATGGTGAAAATAACATTTGTTAAACAACCAGAAGCTTTCTTGTTAGGCATTTTAGGCTTCTCTTGCTGAAAGAGAAGACATGCTGATAGCACAAAAGTGGAAAACTGGATAAATACCAAGAGCAATGGCAAGAGAAATTGATGAACTATGTAGAATTGGCAAAAATGATGGACAGACTCCGAGAAAAAGAAAATAGTGACTTTGAAAAAGAGTGGGAAACATTTATAATATATTTGCAGAAACAAAGGAAGACTATCAACTTGATGGCAGGATTTAAATAAACACTCACATCTTTATAACAAAGAAAGAGTTAAAATGATAAAGAATGTTATAGTGGACTCTTAAATGGAAGTTGGGGGAAGCCCTGGGGGGGGGGGGAGAGAAATGATGTAATATAAACGTTATTGATATTGATATGTATGTAATGATAGAAAAAGAAAACTGATTAAAAATTTAATAATAATAAAAATACTGCCATCTCCACAGGGACATAACTGTTTTTCCAGTGGAATTTTTTGAAATTGACCCTCAAGTACAGTCGAAGGCAGTATATTCAATCTTCTGAAAGTGAAAGCGCGTCTGTATTTTGGAACTGTTAAATTTTGCAAATAGTGCCCGAGTGTCAAAATGACTAGGTGGAAAATAATCATACCATGGACAAAATTTCCTTATTGTGGCCAAATTATTCTGCCGCTCAATATCATATAGGTGCTGTCTAATTAAATTATTTGCTTTGCTGAAGCCCGTTGTTAATAACTGTTGTGGTGATATACCAGAAAAGTAGAGCTTTTCGTTGACAATTTTAGTCCAAGCGCTCTCATGACAATATTGTGATATTAGGGGTAGCAGACCAGAGCCCCACCACAAAAATACACTGTTGGAAAGTTTCTCTCCCCCCTCCCCCTTCAACATTAAATGATGTTTTCTGAAACCCCTTCAAGATATTTATTAACTGTTAAATTAAAGGAACAAGATTCCTTAAGGAGAATCAACAGCATTATTATTACTATTTTTTGCTTGCAATATTCCATAGCCCCTTAACTTTCTTTTAGCTTACAGTTGTACTGCAATAACCAAGAAGCTCAATACATAAACAATCGTGCTTAGGGTAGGCAGTCTTGATCACCTTCCCACTGGAGAGACATTGGCTCTGATAACTAATAACCAAAAACTTTAGCAGATGCTGTTTTATAAACACATTTTAACCATAATATTTTTTTTTCTGTGTGCCAATTTTTTTTTTTAGTACCTCTCTCTCTCAAAGGCTCATTTAACTTAGCCGAATATCTACTTGGCACCCCCAACATATAATAACCCTGGCGCTTTCTCTGATTGAGACAAGTTGATGGCATCAACAGTCTGTTCGATATTATCTTTCAACTGCCTACCTTTTCAAACAAGTTGGCCTTGCTTTTGTGGTCTTGGCAGTAATAGCGATAGGGGAGCAGGGTTTGGTTTTCTTAAATACCACTCCATGTCCTTCCTAAAAATAACACTTGCTTTGGGGGGATAACGTTTTGGCTCTGAAGCTACTGTTAGTTCCCTGTCTTATAAAGAAAAGGTTACACACACAGCAACATTGACAGAGAAGTATGCTGCAATTCACATGAGGAGAGTTACGTTGCAACTACGGAAGAGGAAGAATCTGCCAACTTTGAATTCCAAAGCAGACTCACCTGACTCACTGTGGGCTGGGTGATATATCAACATATCATCCAAAGTCCATATAGCGATATTGGTTTCATAATTTTTGACCTGGCAATGTATCACAAATCAGGGTGTGTGTGCGTGTGTGCGCTATGCGAAATTAGGGTTGCCAACTTAGCAGTTCAAAAGAATGCCAGTGCAAGTACAGTGGTACCTCAGTTTACGTACGCTTCAGGTGACAGACTCCGCTAACCCAGAAATAACGCTTCAGGTTAAGAACTTTGCTTCAGGATAAGAACAGAAATCGTGCTCTGGCAGTGCAGCGGCAGGGAGGTCCCATTAGCTAAAGTGGTGCTTCAGGTTAAGAACAGTTTCAGGTTAAGAATGGACCTCTGGAACGAATTAAGTTCTTAACCCGAGGTACCACTGTAGAGAAATAGGTACCGCTGCAGTGGCAAGGTAAATGGCATTTCCGTGCGCTCTGGTTTCTGTCACAGTGTCCCATTGCGCCAGAAGCGGTTTAGTCATGCTGGCCACATGACCCGGAAAGCTGTCTGTGGACAAACGCCGGCTCCCTCGGCCTGAAAGCGAGATGTGCGCCACAACCCCATAGTCGCCTTTGATTGGATTTAACCGCCCAGGGGTCCTTTACCTTTTACCTTTATATCACAAAGTTGAAAACCAGATTATCGGCCAGCCTCACTGTTTACCTCTACATAGTTCCATTCTTATGTCACACATTGTGATATGTTTGCAATATATCACCCGCTAAACATCACAATATACAATGTTAAAAACCAGGTATCTCCCAGCCCTAATTGTGGATCCACTTCAGAGTTCCCAGTGCTGCTGGTCCCTTTATAAGGTGGTCCATGGGTTGCAGCATTGCCTCTGTTCCCCTAAAATATATATCTTTTCTTCAAGTGTTTAAAAACAGGTTACCTACAGCCTGGAGTGGCTGGTGGGCAGCTGTGGGGTTTTATCCCCCTGTACATTCCACTCTGAGACTGATGGAATGTCATTGGGCCCACGATCATTTGCTGTACAGTAAACGTGCACCTTAGGAGCATTTAACTTGTGTGCATTCAGCTTTACGTGCTTGGCAATAACAATAATATTTTTTTAAGGGGGCAGGAACAGAAAGCGGGTGAACATCCAGGACGAAATGATTTTGGCATTTCCTCCTACGATTGCAGCCAATGTGTTGTGTTGTGACTATACAGTGGCACCTCGGTTTTCAAGCATCTCAGAAGCCAAAAGTTTTGGTTTTCGGATGCCAAAAACCTGGAAGTAAATGCTACCATTTTCGAACGCACCTTAGAAGTCAAACAGCTTCCGCTGTGTGCTTTTCAATTTTCTCCATTGATCTTGAAGCCAGCCCTTGGCGCCTCAGTTTTCAAACGTTTTGGAAGTCGAACGGTCTTCCGGAATGCATTACATTCGAGAACCGAGGTAACACTGTACATGCTTTTGGCTTTGGGCATGATCCCTGGAACACAACTCCCATGTAAGTTGCCGGCTTCCTGCATATTATATTCAAAGTGCACAGGAAGGAAGCAAGGAAGCTTAGCTGCTCTAGGCTGGCTGGATTCACCCATTTTTAAATGTTTTGAGATAATAAATCGTTTAGTGGAACCAAGGCAGTGCTGCAGCCTTTGAATCACCGCATAAGTTGTAAGTACTATTATTTATTTAACTTTTTGTTTCCCACACTGATTTTAAAGGATGTTCTGCATGGAAATGGGATGGGATACATTTAGTCTAATATCTGTGAGTAACTGGCATGGACTGGGCATTAATAGGTCCAGCTACCCCTAGCTGTAGAAAGTATTCATCATCAACAGTTATTTATTTGTTTACTATATATAAAAATATTTAAGGTAAAGGTAAAGGACCCCAGGATGTTTAAGTCCAGTCAAGGGTGACTATGGGGTTGCAGTGCTCATCTCACTTTCAGGCCAAGGGAGCAGGCGTTTGACCACAGACAGCTTTCCAAGTCATGTGGCCAGCATCACCAAACCGCTTCCGGCACAATTGGATATCCTGTTTGAAATCAGAGTGCACGGAAACGGCGTTTGCCTTCCCGTCGGAGCGGTACCTATTTATCTACTTGCACTGGCATGCTTTCGAACTGCTAGGTTGGCAGGAGCTGGGACAGAGCAATGGGAGCTCACCCCATCACAGGGATTTGAACCGCTGACCTTCTGATCGGCAAGCCCAAGAGGCTCAGTGGTTTTGACCACAGTGCCACCCACATCTCAATATGTGTGTGTGTGTGTGTGTGTGTGTGTGTAATATCTGGAGCTCCAGTCAGATCCCGAGGTTTCCGCAACCGGAGGTGCCTGTTCTGCGCAGTCATGCACACAGCGCAATAGAGCGCTACTGCGCATGCACACAAATCAAAACCCAGAAATATACTTCTGGGTTTGCCACATCCGTATCCCAAAGGATACATAACAAGAGGGGCACATAAATAGAGGTACCACGGTATATATATCTCTATATATATAGAGAGAGAGAGCCAGTGTGGTGTAGTGGTTAAGAGCGGTAGACTCGTAATCTGGTGAACCGGGTTCGCGTCTCCGCTCCTCCACATGCAGCTGCTGGGTGACCTTGGGCTAGTCACACTTCTCTGAAGTCTCTCAGCCCCACTCACCTCACAGAGTGTTTGTTGTGGGGGAGGAAGGGAAAGGAGAATGTTAGCCGCTTTGAGACTCCTTCGGGTAGTGATAAAGCGGGATATCAGATCCAAACTCTACTTCTATATATCACTATCATAAAACTATCAAAGCAGTTTACAGAATAAAACAATAAACATAAAAAATAAAAAGCTGACAACAGTTAAAAATCAACAACCCTTGTGGAAGGATGTACTCTTTACTGACTACATAGGTCTGACAGAATAGAAACGTTTTCAGCAAGTGTTTAAAAGTTGGAACATAAAGCACCTGCCCCTTTTATACAGAAAAAGGGCATGTGCGACTGTGACTGAAGCAGGTCAGCCAACTCCTTAGAAAAGAGAGGGGAAAACCCACAATTATTTCTTTTGCCTGGCAACGTCTCCAGTTTCAAGCTTCGTAAGCTACTTCTCAAAGTGTTGGTTAAGTCTGTCAGGTGAGATTCCCAACATTTCGCCAACTTCCCTGGCCTCAACCTACTTTTAACATGTTCTGCTTGGAATCTTCCTGTATCCTCACAAAGACATTTTTTTAAGGCGCCAATAATAAAAGGGTTTCAGGGCTGGCCCAAGACATTTTGGTGCCTGAAGCGGAATGGCAAACAGTGTCCACGCCCTCAGTCAATGTGCACAGTACCCAAGGGGCTGGTCAAGTTATTTTGGCACCAGAGTCTGGGAGTAAAAATACAATAATAGTAAATTAAACAATTTGCTGTCTTTTCATGACCCTCAACATCAGCTGTCTGAGTGGACTGCACTGCCTGACTCTGTCTAGTGGTAGGGTCCACCCCTTAAGGGGTCTAATTATAAAATGAGCCCACTGGGTTTTTCTTATTATTTATGACCATATTTTTTCACTCATTTTTTACATTGGATCCCAGTGAATTTGAACTTCTTAGGAAAGTATCACTTTCTGCAGAAATGTGTTGCAGCAACACATTGCTCACAACACCCCCCCCCCAGGAAGTCTTCTATTTATATGTAAAACTCTGAAAAGAGAATTTGTGACTTGCTAATAAATGCGTGCTATTTAAGGCTTGTGATAGAGTTCACAAGGCAGGAAAGTTTAAAAAATATTTTTTATGTGCATTTCAAGGATATAAAATATAGTGTGGCATAGCAACCTTTGCTCTCCTTGTTGCAACCTTATTATTTAATATTTATTAGAAAGCATTTATAAACCACAGGCAGTTTAAAAACTATGTTGGGCTGTTGTAAGAAGGTTCCGCTTGCAGGCTTCGCATGGTTTGGTCACTGTGTTTGGTCGCTGATCCAGTTCTTTAGTGTGAAAGAATTGCAGGATTTGACCCCAAACCATTTTGTTCATTTATGGCTGAGTTCACTGAAAAGGATTTCACATATGAGGAGCAGGCTGCAGTGGTATATCTGCGACAGCCAATTCACACATGCGTGCTACTGAAAGTGGTGTGTGTGTGTGTGAGAGAGAGAGAGAGAGAGAGAGAGAGAGAGAGAGAGAGACAGAGAGAGAACAAACACCACCCATAAGAAAGTGATTCTAAAACTTTGTTGCATTTAGGATCACTATTCCAGTGCATTTGCCTTGCAGACCACCAGTGACTCCAATTTTTGGGCAGCAAGGTGATTAAAAACACATACTGGGTGATATTCAGTGTAAATCACAGGCATAGCATGGGGGGACTACAGGGGTGGTCATCCTGGGCGCAATATTGTTAGGGGGTGCAGAATTTCAACACCCAGTGCTGCCTCAATACAGCTATGCACGTCCGTTGATGGGCTCCGATGAAAACAGCTTCTCCATGCAAACCAGGAAGTGACCTCTTTAGACAACAAAAATAAACCTCTTCTTTTCTTATCTCTGGAGCTGTGATCCCCCTGGGTGATGCTGTTAGGCAGTTGAATTTGCATGCATCTATTTTCCTGCCTCCCATCCCGCCTCCGAGTAGCCCCGGGTGCTGGCAACCCACGCTATGCCATTGGTGTAAGTTCTACTCCAGGCATCCCCAAACTCGGCCCTCCAGATGTTTTGGGACTACAATTCCCATCATCCCTGACCACTGATCCCGTTAGCTAGGGATGATGGGAGTTGTAGTCCCAAAACATCTGGAGGGCCAAGTTTGGGGGTGCCTGTTCTACTCAGAGCAGACCCATTGAAATTAAAGGACTTAAATCCATGATATTTTGGGGGGGTCAGCAACAAAAGCTCAACAACTTTGCCCCCTCCCCCATTAAAAAAAAAGGGAAAGGGGAAAGGGAAAGCTCAACAACTTTCCCCCCAAAAAGCGCAACAACTTTTGTGACTGGATTTTCACTTTTTGAAATATGGCAACCCTATATCACGCCAAACAAATGAACAAACAAACAAACAAATATGGCTGCCATGTGAAAAGATATTTGCAGTAGTGCAACAGCATCTAGAGGGTACAATTCCCATCAGCCCTAGTCAGTATACCCAACAGTTAGGGATGATGGGAGTTGTAGTCTGACAACATCTGGATAGCCCCAATTTGGCTATCACTTGACTATCTAAGACAAGCCTAATACACATTATTTTGGAAAATAATGAGGCCACAACCCAACCCAGGGCTGCGGGTGATTTAATAGCATTAAGTACTAGAGAGTGCAAAATAAATTATGAGTGTTGGAATCTGACTAGAGTAATTACAGTCAATGTCTTGTCCAGGACATGGATCTGACTGGAAACTTTGAGCAAAAAGTAGCAAGGAAACGGTAAATATGGAGAAAGCCCAACCAACCAACCAACCACAAAATAATCTGTCTTTGTAAAAATAAATACATAAATTAATCTACCCTGAACCAACCTGACACCCTTAATTAATACACAAAAAAACTAAATTAAAGCATCAGGTTTCCTGCCTGTAAGTCAATGTACTAGGTGCTGATAAAACTATTCCAGCAGAAAAGATAGGTGATAGCTAGGAAATATTCATGCTAATCATATCATTAAGGCCCAAATTGATGCTCTTGAATTATGGTGCTGGAGGAGACTCTTGAGAGTCCCATGGACTGCAAGAAGATCAAACCTATCCATTCTGAAGGAAATCAGCCCTGAGTGCTCACTGGAAGGACAGATCCTGAAGCTGAGGCTCCAATACTTTGGCCACCTCATGAGAAGAGAAGACTCCCTGGAAAAGACCCTGATGTTGGGAAAGATGGAGGGCACAAGGAGAAGGGGACGACAGAGGATGAGATGGTTGGACAGTGTTCTTGAAGCTACTAACATGAGTCTGACCAAACTGCAGGAGGCAGTGGAAGACAGGAGTGCCTGGCGTGCTCTGGTCCATGGGGTCACGAAGAGTCAGACATGACTAAACAACAAAGGCCCAAATATGCATTTGTGGGGATGGGTGTTATGACATCCTCTTATTCCCTGCCCTGACTCCTGCTCATTGACTGCCATTTGTAGCAGATGGAGAAACAACGAATATGACAGCATTAAATCATGAATTTCTTTAAACAATCAGTAATTGACATTGGGTAAGCATAGATAGGGACGCGGGTGGCACTGTGGGTTAAACCACCGAACCTAGGGCTTGATGGTCAGAAGGTCGGTGGTTCGAATCCCCGCAATGGGGTGAGCTCCCATTGCTCAGTCCCTGCTCCTGCCAACCTAGCAGTTCAAAAGCACACCAAAGTGCAAGTAGATAAATAGGTACCACTCTGGTGGGAAGGTAAATGGCGTTTCCGTGCACTGCTCTGATTCGCCAGAAGTGGCTTAGTCATGCTGGCCACATGACCCAGAAGCTGTACGCCGGCTCCCTCAGCCAGTAAAGCGAGATGAGCGCCACAACCCCAGAGTCGTCCGCGACTGGACCTAACGGTCAGGGGTCCCTTTACCTTTACCTTTAAGCACAGATAGTTAGTTACATGCCCTATAGCATCCTCTGAAGTCCAAAATAATAGACTAAGAACCTAAGATTAAAATGACAGACCCAAAAGAGGGAATGGTCACTCTATTTCTAGTCCAGATCACTTTGGGGTATGGCCATTCCTAAGTGTGCTCCATCCCATTTCTGCATCAATCTGTGGTTTGTTTTGCAAAATCCAGAGGGGGGGGGGTTGTACTTAAGGCTCAGTTTAAACTAACCCGGCATGCTAACAGAAGCAAGGGCTCTTGATAGTGTGATGGGGCTTCTCTCCCCTCCTAGCCCTGTGCGTCTGGTCTGGATAATATTCATAGAGTTGGAAGGAACCCTGAGGATAATCTAGTCCAGCCCCATACAATACAGGAATATGCAGTTGTCCCATGTGGGGATTGATCCTGCAACCTTGGCGTTATCAGCACCATGCTCTAACCAACTGAGCTATTTGATTACCGGGAGAACCCCCCAGAACAGTATGCGGAGGAGAAGGGGGATAGTTCCAACAGGCAAGCCGAAATGCTTGTGCTGGAAGAACGATCAGAAGAGCGTGACGTCGAATTCCTCACTTAGAATGTATTCAAATAGATATTTTGTTTTATGTCAAAATAAGACATTTCTATCCTAAACTATGCGTTTCAAAACACATTTAGGGGTAGTTTTCTGAGCTGGAAACGGCAGCACTCAAATTTGGAGAAACATGAAAATGAAAGGATAGCTCTGCTGCGACTTGCGGATCATGTCTACAAAGAGCTAACTCTTCAAGCATCCTTATTTGAAACCCAGATCTCCAAGGTCAGTTCTATCAGTCATCTACAGAGCTAGCACAAGCCCCTGGGCTGCTCTTTATGGAACTGGTTACTGTATTCTATACATGTGCACTTTGAAGCAAGTGAGTTCAGAGGGAATTGCTCTCAGGTAAGTGTGTACAGGGGGAATTGCAACCTAGAAGGTTGCAACTATCATCTTGCAACCAAAGGTTTGGCTGATTGATTCGAATCAATATGTACAATTCAACCAACCTGATCGCTCCATGTGGATCTCCTTCCTCAGACCTCCCTTTCCTATAAGCTCCTCTACCTGCCCAGTCTGTGCCAAAGAGTCACCATGACAGGAAGGTTCGGCACTGGCATATTCCCTTTGTGTGTGGGGATTTGTTACTTTGTGTTTTTATACCATAAACCGCCCTGTGATCCTCAGATGAAGGGATCAAAGAGATTGGAAGGCACCCCGACAGTCATCTCATCCAACACCTTGCAATACAGGAATCCTGCTCACAGTCATCTCTGGTTGGGCTCAAACCACCAACCTTCTGGTTAACAGCCAGATGCACTGATCATTGGCATATAAATTTATCAAACAAAATAACAGTTTCTCAAGCCACCTCATATTTAAAGTTAAGAACACACACCAACTAGAGCAGTGTTTTTCAACCACTGTTCCGTGGCACACTAGTGTGCCGCGACATGTTGCCTGGTGTGCCGTGGGAAAAATTGAAAAATTCGAAAGATTTTAAAAAAACAGCCAAACAGACCCAGGTTGCGCACTGAATAAAGTATTTTATAATTTTTCATATTTCTGTTTACTTACTATTTCATAATAAAGTAATTATAAAATACTTTCTTTGTGTTTATTTGATTCCTATTCAAGAGAATTACTTTATATATAGTCAATATAGGCACAGAGTTAAATTTTTTAACATTTTCTAATGGTGGTGTGCCTCGTGATTTTTTTCATGAAACAAGTGTGCCTTTGCCCAAAAAAGGTTGAAAAACACTGAACTAGAGGAACCTGTGAATCGTCCTGAGTCCTGCAGTTATAGGGCAGAATAATAATAATAATAATAATAATAATAATAATAATAATAATAATAGATGAGGGAAGCATATCTTTATAATTTGGAGACAGGAATTTGGAAGCTTGGCCCTACCAGCAATGAGAATTAAAAGGCAACATATCATATGAGAAAGGAAGGATAGTTTCTTATTGAGATGGAAGGAGGCAAGGGTAGCCAACTCTAGATGCTGTTGGACTACAACTCCCATCATCCCTGGCTATGCTGGCTGAATCTGATGGGAGTTGGAGTCCAATAGCATTGGGAAGGCTGCACAGTTTCCACATTTTAAGGTGTTAATGCTCAGAGCTTGGTTCCCTTTAACTGGCGCTCCAGGCTGTGTTGGCCTGGCCCAATTAATTCCGATCACGGAGGTGCTGAAGTGGGACATCTGCTCAAAACATGCCTCTTTATTAATGACAAATAGAATTACTGTTTCAGGCTGCCTGACTTGTAGTTAAGCCATTCATTACAAAATCAAAGTGAACATTTGTATTCTGATGTGCCCGTTACTTTTGCACCCTGTCCATGTCGCTACCGCTAAGTTATGATTAATAATGCACCAGCTACGCATTAGATTGGAATGTGCTTCCATGTACGCCAAAGGACTTATTCATCATTATTTGCACATATGAAAGTCACACAATTAGATTTATTTATTTATTGCTGGTGTAGCTTTCAAAGCAAAAAAACAAAAAAAAAACCTGAGAGCTCACTTTTGCTTAGCGATGCAACGACATCTTATCCAGTCCTCTGGCACAGATTAAAAGCTAATTACATGAATGCATCTATCAATTTCACATCCCTGTTCAAGCTTGCTCTCCAAATGCCTGCCTGAACTGATCCATGAAAAAGCAGTCTCCACAAACCTCGAGTTCCTCTGGAATCTATATTACAGTATCCACTTTATTATAAATAAATAAAAATGAACGATACCATGCAGCGACTTTTAACTTTCCTAGGCTAATTTTTAGCAATGGGTCTTTATTTCAAAACCTCTCATGAACAACTTTCTTGGGACCACATACCAGTGGTGGGTGGGGCCAAAGGAAAAAGTGGGTGGAGCAATAAACCTGGAAACATTTATAAATAGGGCTGCCAGATCAGCAGCATCCTAGACCCTGAGATTTTAGGACCCAATGCAGAGACCTAGGGGCAGCCCCTGGATATATCATGGAAGCAGGTCCTGGATATGGAGGTTAATTGGGAGAGGGCAGCAGAGGAGGCCACCCACCCACCTGTCTGTGCTATAATTTGCAGACAGCTCTTGTCCGGGTTAAAGCCTGCAACCTTCCTCAGTCTAATAAATAAATAATAATAATAATAATAATAATAATAATAATAATAATAATAATAATGGCACTCTTGCCCACTTGGAGATGCAAGCCCTCTACCTGCCACCTGGAGGGAGGCAAGCAAACCTGGAGGGCTTCAGGTCATAGAATCATAGAGTTGGAAGAGACCACAAGGGCCATCCAGTCCAACCCCCTGCCAAGCAGGAAACACCATCAAAGCATTCCTGACAGATGGCTGTCAAGCCTCCGCTTAAAGACCTCCAAAGAAGGAGACTCCACCACACTCCTTGGCAGCAAATTCCACTGTCGAACAGCTCTTACTGTCAGGAACTTCTTGTTGCAGATACTCATTCTAAATTAATGGTGTATTGTAAGAGTTGATAACAAAACATTTTAAAAAGTAGTGAATTTCCTGCTTCAGAGTAAGATATAAGACTTTTCCCTTATTTTTTTTTAAAAAGTTTTCCTTCATGTAATGAAGCTGGAAGTATTTTTTTTTTTAATGTAACATTTTTCACCCTCTCAGTAACATATATCTCTGTGTGAGATTTTATATACAGTCGTACCTTGGATGTCGCATGGAATCCGTTCCGGAAGGCCATTTGACTTCCAAAACATTTGAAAACCAAAGTGCAGCTTCTGATTGGCTGCGGGAAGCTCTGGCAGCCAATTGGAAGCTGCAGAAGCCCCCTCAGATGTTTGGCTTCCCAAAAATGTTTGAAAACCGGAACACTCACTTCTGGGTTTCGATCATTTGGGAGCCAATGTGTTCAGGAGCCAAGGCATTCAAGATCCAAGGTATGACTCTCTCTCTCTCTCTCTCTCTCTCTCTCTCTCTCTCTCTCTCTCTCTCTCTCTCTGTGTGTGTGTGTGTGTGTGTGTGTATCTCCCCAACTGTGAAATTTGTCATCAAATTTCAAGATTTGGAAATTCACTTATAACATCAGCCGGTTCTGGAGTTCTCATCAGTTCGTTTTGCAAGAAAGGGAGCAAAGAGTGGGGGAGGTTGATGAGCAGCACACAAAAATATATCAAGTTGAGTACATTTGATCCGCCAAGCCAGACCAATTGATCACAAAGAAACATTCGCTAGAAGCAAGCTTCTTGCCAGCTTTCCTATCAAATACAAGCAGCCCGACACTCTCCTCTTCCCTTCTCTGCCTTATAAACAGCCCCACGAGCCAAACTGTCAAAATGCCACACGATAGCTGCTCCGTTACATCTCTTCCTCACATCAGAGAGTGCAAGAGCGTTTCGATCGACGATAAATGAAATTTTTTTAAGGCCCCAGCCCCAGCCCCACCCGATGCACATGCGTCGCCATGGACAGTAACTGATATGTTGTGCATTTTTATGGGGATCGGGTTGGTGGGCGTGCAGGGAGAGGAAAGATGCTGTCATTGCAAAAATGATAAACACTGCCCACCTTTTTTATATTTAATAAATATATAACCGTCAAAAACAGCTATACATGCAATACTGTACTTCGCCTCTCCTCTAACCCCCCCCCTTTTTACATCACCGTAATCACCTCATAAATATTTAAATGGACCCATTTGCTGTA
Organism: Lacerta viridis; assembly: GCA_900245905.1. NCBI lineage: Eukaryota > Metazoa > Chordata > Lepidosauria > Squamata > Lacertidae > Lacerta > Lacerta viridis. The sequence continues at coordinate 893,584 of OFHU01003661.1, read as the reverse complement.
ACTATAAAAGAACCGTGCAACCTTGTTGTCATCTAGACACATAAGCCGCAGTGGAGTCAATGAATTTCAACAGTCACTTAATATCTCAAGCCGCAAGCCTTGCCTTAAAACCTGCCAACGACTGTCTGCCAGGAAGCTACCGTAGCATTTCGGCTACCTCCTCCTCCAGCCCAGGGCACGAGATTCATTATGAATGCGAGCATTGCTGCTCTAATTAGGCCTGGGAGAGGTTTAACAACCATGCTACAGTCCTGCCGAGGACAAATATAAAAATAAACCCTTGTTCAAATTAGCAAGGTGAAGGGAAAAGGCCTAGAAGCACCAACTGTCTGACCAGAAGTGAAACAGTCCTAATCCACAGTGAGGTTATTTTGCTTCATAAACTGAGTACCTAGCCTGCAGGAGGTCCCCCTGTAAAATGAATTATAGTAAGCTATATGTGATAATTAACCGTGCATTAGCAAATATCTCGAAACAGGGGGGCTTCTGTTTTCTCTGTATTTTGACTAATAAAAGCATGAATTTGTTCAACAAATGATCATTTAGGCCGTGGAATGCCAAGCATATTGGAAGAACACAGTAAGCAATGGAATATTGTAAGAGGACTAAGAATTTCCTTACACAAACAGGCCGTTTAATAGGCTGGCTCCATACTATGTTATTCACAGCACTAAGAAACCACAGTGTTGGGAAGACAAATACAATATACATTTAAAATAATATCAACCTTGTAGTCTTACTTACATTAAAAATGCTCCACATGTGACAATAAAAAAATCCTAAAAGTTTGTAAATATATATATGTGTATATATACATATATATATACACACACACACACACACACTTAAAAGGAAAAAAAAAGAGGAATGGTGGAAACCCAGAATAAATTTCTCTGGAACATAAACAGATGGGGTTATTTCCACCATCTTCATCATGTGCTGTAATTAGCCAAAGTGGTTGTATAATTACTGACACAAGACTAGTATGCGAAAGGGTGACGTGATGAAAAATGTCAGTGCCACGTGATGATGAATAGTTTACTCATATTGGAAACAACACAGGATAATGCATTTCTTGGGCCTGATCTTATAGTTCCAGTCTCCCATGTCTAGAACACACAGACAGGGCCAGGTATAATGGCACAGACTGTGTAAGGGGGAATCAGACAGCATACATCAGCGGTAGGGGAGCTCCAGTCCACAATTCTAATCATGTCTGGCAGAGGTCCCAATTTAGCCTACAAGCCAATCGCAGCAAGCCACACCCACCTGCCTCACAACCAAATCTCATATGTGCTACCAGGTGCAGGGCAGGTATAGATGCAGCTACTTGGTGCAGTTTAACGTGTCTTCCCAGTCGTCTCTTTGCAAGCAGAGCTCCTTGTTAGTGCCAGTCAGTGGAGGAAGGGGATGCAATGGATGTGGTCTGCCCAGGTGTCACCACTAAGGGGCACCTGAGCCACACGTCTCTCCTGGAGGGATGCGATGGCTTAGGCGCACGCAGGATCCACGCCGCCCAATGGTCCGCCCGCTGCCTCCCCCCTCCCAGCTGTAGGGTGGCTGAGCGGGAGGAGGCAGGCAGACTCCAGAGGCCCCATGGTGCGCCCCGCCCCTATGGGTGGCTTGTCCTGCCCCTGGGTACGCCGCCCCAGGTTCCCAAGCGGCTTCCCTCGCCATTGGCAGTCAGCAACAATGAGTCCCACTGGGATTGGGTGCACTAGGGAGTTCCCTGAGGGGACTGGCTTTCGATGGATTTCAGAGGGGCTCACTGTACTACCAAGCAGCTGATGGGCAGCTGGAGGAAGCCTCTTTTGAAGGCATGCATGCACCCAGAGTGAATCAGTAGCGCTGAGCATGTAAGGTAAGTGCTAATCAGCTGATCAATCACTAAAACTCAAAGTGATTGACTGGTGAGAGGTCCCATCTACCTGTCAAAGGTCACTGCAGGTGGTGGAGGAAATAAAGATCTAGCCAGTTGGCTGGATCCAGCTTTCCACTCCTGGCATGAGTCACTCAGCACCTTCTGGCACAGAACTGGGATGGCAGATTCTGGAGGGAGAGGTAGATGAGGAGGAAAGGAGGAGGCGGCAGGGGAAAGCTTGTCGGAGGAAAGCCCTTCCCAGTCGGTGTCCTGAACCCCTGGCCTACCTGGCAGCAAGTCAGTATGCCAAGTCCTAAATCCAGAGTCAATCCATGGGTACAAAGTCCAAACTGAAGCACGGTCCCACAGAGAACCTGGAGCATCCATGCTGAGGTCCATCAACATAGGCAGTTGGCAACATAGGCAACATAGACACAACATAGGCATTTGTACTTTGCATGCTGATTGCAGCATCTGGGCTTGATGAGGCAGGTGACCCTCACCTGTCTTGAACCTACTTTAGTCTGGAATCACACACCTTCTCCCAGAGCTAGTGAGACCCACCTGGCCAGCTAGTGAGCTAGACTGTGGGCCCCTGCCTGCCTCAGCCTCCTAGAGCATCCCTCCCGCTGCTCCCTACACCTTATACTAATTTATAATAACAATAATTTATTATTATACCCCGCCCATCTAGATGGGTTTCCCCAGCCCCTTTGGGTGGCTCCCAACAGAATATTAAAAACAAGATAAAAGATCAAACATTAACAACTTCCCTAAATGGAGCTGCCTTCAGATGTCTTCTAAAAGTCAGATAGTTGTTTATTTCCTTGACATCTGACGGGAGGGTGTTCCACAGGGTGGGCACCACTACCGAGAAGGCCCTCTGCCTGGTTCTCTGTAACCTCGCTTCTCATAGTGAGGGAACCACCAGAAGGTCCTCGGAGCAGGACCTCAGTGTCCGGGCTGAACGATGGGGGTTAGAACCTGCCATGTTCATGGAGATGTTTATGTTAAGCATTACAAACATTTCATAAATAAATAGCACTTTTTAAATCTTTATTTTGCTGACAAACTAAAATAAAGCACACCCACCCACAGAGCCCTCTTAAGAACATGCAGCACGTAAACAAATGATACCTAGATCTCCAGATTGTGTAAAGCAATTTAGCTTCCACATACCCAATGAGAGCCTTGGGCGGACATCCTTGCTGTGTGTACAATAACTGATTGGCTGAGACCCGTGTTTGATCTTCAGTGAACTAGAATCGCAAGGGATCAGATGGGATTAAGCAGTAGGCTAAGGACGCCACTGAGTATAGTCCCCAGATACACTGTTCATAAAAGAGGCACACTCAGAAGACGACAATGTTCTGCTTTGCTGAACCATGTTCCATCAAAACCAGCCAGAGCTCGAACCTCATCACATTACAGAAACAAGTGACCGCAGAGAGAGGTTTCTGACCTGTGTTGAAATAATGGTAGCCACAATCAGTGCTTAGCCCATGAATATCATGCTATACAGGCATATAGAGATATGGAAATAGTGTTTAAGGAGAGGGATTCACTTTCGTTTCAACCCTAGAGATCTAAATAGCACCAAAGATACTGGGAGTTACGAATCATACGAATTACAAGATTCAGGTAGGTAGCCGTGTTGGTCTGACGCAGTTGAAATATATACATACATGCATACATACATACATACGTGTGTGTGTGTGTGTGTGTGTGTGTGTCCAGCAGCACCTTAGAGACCAGCTAAGTTTGTTCTTGGTACAGTATAAGCTTTCGTGTGTATGCACACTTCTTCAGATTACAAATTAGTTTAGGGTTGCCATATTTTTTGCAAAGCTGTTGAGCTTTTTTTTTGAGTTTTGTCCAAGGTTGGCAAATAATAATAATAATAATAATAATAATAATAATAATAATAATAATAATAATAATAAAAAGTTTTTTGAGCTATTTTAAAGGGAAATCACCAAAAACGACACTGCCATACATCCAGATTTTCCTGGACATTTTAGCAATTTACACCTGGACACTGCTTCTGACTGCAGGATTCCGGATATGTCAACTTGTTCCAGATCCTTCAACATGAATAAAGCTGCAGCCCTGGATCTGGCATCTTACCTCTTCATTCTTTTGACCATTTCATAATGCGGCTTTGCATTCTTTGTGTACAGGCCAATTTAATTGTGTATGACAGCCATGATCAGTGGTTTGGCCAGAAATATTGGTGGTCCAGTCGCTAAGGAGCACCATCCTTAAGCATGGTTCTTGCCCAATATCTTCACTCCTGCAGCCATTCTCACTGCTGAAGAGGAAAGCTTCTGTTTCAGCTGAAGTTTTCTAATTCAAGATGCTATGGAAACTTCAAAGATATATTCAGATCTGCAGTTTTTGCTTTCATTTTTTTATTATTGTCTTGAGGACCACATTGAAAGTATTTAAGAGGCTGTTGGTGTTTCCTAAACCACAAAACAGACATCCCTTTCCAGTTATGTACAGGGTAAAGTTGCTTGGGAGGTCTCGACAGCAATACCTTTGGAAGGTGCCTTGCTTGGACCTCTCTCAAAACTGGTGCCATGGCTGAGAGGAAGAGGGTGCAAAGATATGGGAGAAGCAAACACTTTCAAAAGGACTGGCCACAATAGTTGGGAAGCAAACAGACATTTGTGAGTATCGAATTGTTTCAGCCCAGCACTTTGATACTGCCAGCAGGTGCAAGGATACTGTACAGAACTCAGACAAACACAACCCCTGCCCAGAAAATGTATGAGAGCAAAGTACAGTATCTGTTTTAAGGATAGGTGAACACATATGTTTGCCTCAGAAAACCACACGGTCAAATCCAGTGTAGTGGCAAATCCAGAAGTACAGGGTCCCTTCATGATATTCTTTCATAGCACATTTGTGAGTACCATCCATCCATCCATCCATCCATTCATCCAGCCAGCCAGCCATCCATCTGACAGGGTTGCCCCAGCCACTCTGGGAGGCTCCCAAGGAAATGTTAAAAACACAGCACAACATCAACCATTAAAAGCTTCCCTGAACAGGGCTTCCTTCACATGACTTCTGAAAGTCAAATAGTTGTTTGTGTGCTTTGACATCTCATGGGAGGGCCCTCTGCCTGGTTTCCGGTAGCTTCGAGTCTCGCAGTGAGGGAACCGCCAGAAAGTCCTCGGTGCTAGATGTCAGTCCAGCAGCATAGCTAGTCGCCGGGGCACCCGGGGCAGCATGCCCGAGGTGGCAGGCGGACGCAAGCCCCACACCACTGTCGTAGCCCTGTGCTGCCAGCCACGGCAGAGCTCAGTAGAGGGAGAAGCGAGCCAACCAGCCGAGTCTCGGGGGGGGGGGTACTTGCTTGGAGGCAGAGTCCATATGCAAGGTCCAGTCCCGTCCTAAGGTCAGGAGTATTGCAGTTCACATAGTCAGACGATCTGGGGGTCAAGAATGCCGAGGGCCCAAGGTCACAAGAAGCAGCAAGGTCTGGCCAGGAACGACGAATGTCATTTCCAGCAACTGACTGAGGCTGGAAACCCTGATTAAGAAAGCTGGAGCCAGCTGGCTCTCATCAGGAGCAAGAAGGCTGATCAGCAGCAGGTGGAGTCACTTCGCCTTCTGCTCCTCCAGGCTGCTGCTCAGCAGGTGAAGCTGACTCCTGGCCCATGACAGGTGCCTTTTTGAGTGGCGCAGTTCCTGCAGGCGCCCGAACCACCGTGTGACTCCCAGGAGAGACGCATGGCTCTAAAGCTTTAAAGATCAACACCAACACTTTGAATTGTGCTCGGAAACGTAATGGGACCCAGTGTAGATCCTTTAGGATCACTGTTATATGGTACCGGCAGCTATTTAGCTCAGGCCTGCTCTATGTAGCCTCGATACAGCCCAAACGGTTTGTGCTATCGGACTTGAAAGCACCAGCCATCCATTTGGCGCCATGGGCATGGCTCCCACTACAAAAACAGGAGCCAAAGTCCCCAATTCCAGCTGCTGTTTGCAGAGTTCCAGCAATCGAAACCACGTTTCCCCACCACACACACACACACCTGCTTACAGGCACGTTTCCTGGTCTACCGGTTCTATGCGCAACAGCCCACAGTGGGTCAGAGTGACTATGTCACTCTGTCTCCAATCAGCTTAACTTGGCATCAAAAACTGAGGCGCTGTGCCTCATCCGAATGATTAATTTGAATGTCAAAATACACTATGCAAGGCCTCTATTATAGCTGTCATATTGTAGGTCCTATTGATGTTTCTTATCACGTTCATCAAAAACATCCAGTTGTAATTAATCCTGTGTTTACTAGCCTAATCCCTTCACAGTTATTACTTCTTCTTTTTTCTGAAGCAGCATTAATTTCCTGAGTCTCTCTGCATCACTACTTGGTTTCTTTTCTTTAATCAGATCAACAAAATTAAAAGGCCTTCTTCTGATACATGAATATATATTTTTCCTGCCGCAAAAGAGAAGTGAAAATTATACGCACTTGTTTCTTTCCTATGGAGCAAATGCGCAGGCTGTATTTCGTTCTGGCAGCCTCTGAGCATGGGCTCACGTAGACAAACAATGTACGAATAGGACAGCCACTGGTGGCCAGCAACAACCCCTGTCACCATGTTGGCATATTCCCCAGCAATCACAGTTGGAGGAAATTGCTTCTGGCTATATCTGCAGTCAAGGCATTGACGCATTACATTTCCGGCGTGAAAATGCAGTCACAGGGGATCCAAAACAAAAGGAATTGTTTGAACAGGCAAGACTAAAGTTAGTTGTGTGACAGAGGCCTGTTAACTTGAAGACTGCTGTGCAGTACACTCTTGCACTAAACCTACATGTGATGATAGATAGGGGGTTTCCTTTTGTGGAAGGGCCTTTCTCTCCCTATTAAAAAGATTAAGTTTTGTAGAAAAGAGCATCTATAGTTCATCACTCAGAAAATCACCTACGTTAGTCACTCTGACCTGAAGGACCAGGTGCGCAGCCTGGGAGTCATTTTGGACTCACAGCTGTCCATGGAGGCGCAGGTTAATTCTGTGTCCAGGGCAGCTGTCTACCAGCTCCATCTGGTACGCAGGCTGAGACCCTACCTGCCCGCAGACTGTCTCGCCAGAGTGGTGCATGCTCTAGTTATCTCCCGCTTGGACTACTGCAATGCGCTCTATGTGGGGCTACCTTTGAAGGTGACCCGGAAACTGCAATTAATCCAGAATGTGGCAGCTAGACTGGTGACTGGGAGTGGCCGCCGGACCACATAACACCGGTCTCTCCTGAAGATCTACATTGGCTCCCAGTACGTTTCCGAGCACAGCATTCAAAGTGTTGGTGCTGACCTTTAAAGCCCTAAATGGCCTCGGTCCTGTATACCTGAAGGAGCGTCTCCACCCCCATCGTTCAGCCCGGACACTGAGGTCCAGCTCCGAGGGCCTTCTGGCGGTTCCCTCACTGCGAGAAGCAAAGCTACAGGGAACCAGGCAGAGGGCCTTCTCGGTAGTGGCGCCCGCCCTGTGGAACGCCCTCCCATCAGAGGTCAAGAGATAAACAACTACCTGACATTTAGAAAATACCTGTTTAGAAGTTTTTAATCTGTGATATTTTAATGTATTTTAATATTTGTTGGAAGCCGCCCAGAGTGGCTGGGGAGACCCAGCCAGATGGGCGGGGTACAAATAAATTATTATTATTATTATTATTATTATTATTATTATTATTAGTTGGGTGGGATATTAATGATGATGATGATGATGTAAGAAAAACTCCCTAGTTCCATTTGTTAAATGTTTTAGGGTATGCTGATTCCTTTTAACAAAAGGGCTGGTACTGTGCTGTTTTTATTGTAATTATTTGTATGGTATTGACAGATCTTTACACACACACAGAGAGAGAGACAAAATAAAATAAAATAAAAAATTCTTTCCAGTAGCACCTTAGAGACCAACTAAGTTTGTTCTTAGGTTTTATTTTTTTATTTTATTTTATTTTTCTATGGCAGACCAACACGGCTACCTACCTGTAACTAAACACACACAGAGACACAGAGAGAGAGAAGAGAGAGAGAGAGAGAGAGAGAGAGAGAGATTTAATTATATTACCACAGAATCATGGAATCATAGAGCTGGAAGGGACCTCAAGGATTATCTGATCCAACCACCTGCAATGCAGGAATCTCAGCTAAACCGTCCATGACAGATGGCCGTCCAACCTCTGCTTAAAAACCTCCAAGGAAGGAGAGCCCACAACTTCCTGAGGGAGACCGTTCCACTGTTGAACAGCTCATAAACATTTTCCGCATGTTTAGGTGGAATCTTCTTTCTTGCAACTTGAAGCCATTGGTTCGAGTCCTACCTTCCAGACCATGAGAAGACAAGCTTGTTCCCTCTTCCATGTGACAGCCCTTGAGATATTTGAAGGCGGCTATTCTATCTCCTCTCAGTCTCCTCTTTCCCAGGCTAAACATACCTGGCTCCGTCAAGCACTCCTCGTAAGGCTTGGTTTCCAGACCCTGGATCATCACCCTCCTCTGTACGGTGTTCCAGCTTGTCAACATACTTTTTAAAACTGCAGTGCCCAGGATATGAGGGATGAGGAATCTGCGGCCCTCCAGATTGGCACTTATCTATCTGGTATGTCCTGTCAGAGGACTAAGAAAACTCATTCCACTGTGGCACTTCTGTGGCCAAATGCACGTTCTCTCCCTGCCCTGAGAGAGCGGCAGTCTCTTCAAGTGGGATACAAGCATCTTCCCTCACCCAGTCTTTGAATAAGGCCTGGGAACACTCTGAAAGGAGATGTCTCCTTCTTTCCACTTCTCTGTGTGGACTGAAGCATCAGGAACCCTCATCAGCTCCCTTCTCCCATTATGTTTTCTCCATTCGTCTATTCTACCTGGAATGTCTGGAATTTCCATGCCCACCTTGCTAAGAATGTCTTGCTTTTCTGCTCATTTTTTTTTCTTTTCCCTATCTACCCATTTCATTTTTCTACATGCCTAGGTTTCCTTTTAATCTAAATGATCTATCCGCCACATTTTCTCAGTTGCTTTTAATTTCCAGTAAATAGCAGGGCCGTTACATCATGATTTAGATATTTTATTTTATTTTATTATTTTTTGGGAGGGGGGAAAAGACTGCCTTTCCTGAAATCATTAGACAGTACTTTGAAGGAACTATTTCGGGAGTTACAAATCATGACTCATCGTGACTTAACGGACAGGACCTTTATGCAGGACCTTGTGGGAGGGGGTATGAGCAGACAATCTGTTGGGATCCCTATGGCAAATGTGGCTCTGGGGAAGGCTTCCTCAACCTCGGCCCTCCAGATGTTTGTGGCCTACAACTCCCATGATCCCTAGCTAGCAGGACCAGTGGTCAGGGATGATGGGAATTGTAGTCTCAAAACATCTGGAGGGCCGAGGTTGAGGAAGCCTGCTCTAGGGAGTTGATTTCTGCCCTTTTGGCAAGAGTGGTAGCATGGAAATTCCATCATGGTAAAAAGCTTTGGTTTTTGCTGCCTTATTTATCAGACTCCTTCTGTCAATCAGCTGCTTATTTGACTCCACTCTAATTATCCTCTGTGTATTAGCTTTGCACTCTGTGCTTTTGCATAAATTCTCCCCTTGTTGTAATTTCTAAAACAAAGGCGTTTGGGCAATGGAATAGGGATAGAGGGGTTTTGTTATTAAATGGATGCGGATTCGCTATTATAACCAGCGTGCAAAGGCAACTTTTTACCGATCAAAAGTATCGCACTTGCATGTTGCATTTCAGACTAGAAGCCTTACATCCATCTGGCAGAGAGCAAGACTGCCCCCTTTTGGAACTTTAAAGCCCAGAGATCTGTGCCTTGCAAAGTACTTCTTAATCCCTTCTCAAGATGTGTGCCTCATCGAGGGATTGGTTGCATTTCCTACTGTTGCGTTTTACTGTGATTTTTCTTGCATTCCTTAATAAAGGAATAGACAGAGAAGAATTCAGCTCTTCTTTGCCAGCCACCGCAGAAGTCTACAAGTGAGTTAAAAGGTGAACCTTCCAAAGAATGCAGCAATGAAAACTGGAATATATTATTTTGCCCATTATATTCCCAGCTGGATAATTGTATTAAGCAGCCACTAGAGACAGGAAACCAGCCACTAGAGACAGGAAACCATGCTGCAGTAAACTGCTCTTATTTGCTGGAGATTCAAAAGACGCCTTCAAGAAATGTTAAAACATGATTAACCAATAAACTAACTTCAAAAAAAAATATTCTTCAAATAAAACAGCTCCAGAACACAATTATTATTTTTCTATCCATATTTAACAGGGGTAACACTCAAGGTCCTAAATGGGATATTTGATTGCCAGCATTTTCAAACCAGTCAATTTTAAACATTTCAATGATGATTCTGAAACACCAAGGAAGGCATTTTATTGGAACTTGTTTGCTAAACTGTATAAATTACTGAACTAATAAGTTGTTTAGCTGCATATAGTTATGTTATTTATGATAACAGGAAGCACACAGTACCAAACACAAGGCAGGTTTGCCATATTTTATCCTCAAAACAACCCTAGGTTGAAGGATTATAGTTGACTGAAGGTCACCAAGTGAACATTATTACTGACCAAAGATTGAACCAGAAGAAGAAGAAGAAGAAGAAGAAGAAGAAGAAGAAGAAGAAGAAGAAGAAGAAGTTTATACCCCACCCATCTGGCTGGGTTTCCCCAGCCACTCTGGGCGGCTTCCAGCAAAATATTAAAATACAATAATCATCAAACATTAAAAGCTTCCCTAAACAGGGCTGCCTTCAGATGTCTTCTAAAAGTCAGATAGTTGTTTATTTCTTTGACTGGTGGGAGAGCTCTCCACAGGGTGGGCACCACTACCGTGAAGGCCCTCTGCCTGGTTCCCTGTAACCTCACTTCTCACAAGAAGGCCCTTGGAGCTGGACCTCAGTCTCAGGGCTGAATGATGGGGGTGGAGACGCTCCTTCAGGTATACTGGCCGAGGCCGTTTAGGGCTTTAAAGGTCAGCACCAACACTTTGAATTGTGCTCGGAAACATACCGGGAGCCAATGTAGGTCTTTGAGGACTGGTGTTATGTGGTCTCGGCGGCTACTCCCAGTCACCAGTCTAGCTGCCGCATTCTGGATTATGCTCTTAAATCTTAAAAACCATAGTGTCCGATTCTGGTATGATGGCCGATGGTAAATTATGTTTTGGCATACCATAATAAACAGATCAATTGATCTAAATGTTTTCTCAGTTGCCTTAAACATGGTCTGGAGTGTTGCCCACTGTGTGCCGTCCCCACCATCAGAGCAAATGACCTCATGAGATTTTGAATTCATTTCGAAAAGCTACAGACTTTCCTCCTTCCCACAAAAAAAGGCTAAGGTGTTGAAGCAGAGCTTCCTTCCACCACCGTTCCTAGCTTCCATTATGTATGTATGGTTATTCTGTTTTTTTAAATAAATAAGAAATCAATGCTGGGGCTTGCAGCATCTAAACATAAGGAGACAACCGTTTTCACCCATGTTTCATCTGTGCACAGTCCTGAACAAGTTGAAAGCCACTTGCCAAACTCATGTTTAGGACATGCATCTGAAAATGTGTCAAGATGTGACACCTTCAGGTAAGTGTGGGTGATCCTGCCACTTTTGGCTTCTCATTTTTCCAACCAGTTTGCCCCATTTCCACAACCAACGTATGCGGTTTTATACACATTTTTTTGGGAGGGTAGAGCACAGCATCTTAACATCCAGAAAAAATATGGATTTTGGTCCATGTATTGGTTCAAGAAGGAGAAAGCAGGACCAAATGGATTTCTCCCCCATCGCTATCTACAGGCCAGTTGCCAATGTTCATCTTAGGAACATGTGCCGGGGAAAGGAACATGAATGGAAAGCACCTGCATGATTAACAATGGGATACCTTGACTTAATTTGAGCAAGAGCTCGTTAACTCTCCTTTCTCAGCACGGGCAGCGGGGAGTGGCGGGAGGGGGCTGCCAAGTGTCACCCCCCTTCCCCTGGAAGCCAGGGCACCCCACCCCCATCACCCCACCCATGCTACACCACTGTGTGTGTGTGTGTGTGTGTGTGTGTGTGTGTGTGTTTAAGGGGGAGATGAATCTTTGCAGACATTCAAAATTCATTTTGCTCACCAATAACCAAACAGCAGCACCCTTTGCATGCATCTGTTTAGTAACTGCTTGTTTTATCTTATTTATCAGTCACCTTTCAGAGTGGCCCCTCTCAAACAGACAACAAAAATGCAGGAGTAGAGGGAAGCATATCAAAGTTGGAATAGCATGGCTTCCATAGCTCCACGGTCTCTCAATCAAAGAAGCACACGGAAATCAAATTGGACCATCTTCTAGATACATGAAGCTCCTGGGCAGGAGAGCCAATCTAAGTTTTGCTGCCTGAGGCAAAGAACAAGATTACACCCCTCTTTTCCATGTACAAAAGCAAGCTGGACTAATACTCCCAATTCTGGCAATGGCATAGCATCTTCTCCACTGCACCTGAGGGTAGCAGGCTAGCTTATGGGATGCATGGCCCTTGAGGTTAAAAAAACATAAAGGCAAAGGACCCCTGGATGGTTAAGTCCAGTCAAATTCAACTATGGGGTTGCGGCGCTCATCTTGCTTTCACGCCGAGGAAGCCGGCGTTTGTCCACAGGCAGCTTTCCAGGTCATGTGGCCAGCAGAACTAAACCACTTCTGGTGCAATGGGACACCGTGACGTAAACCAGAGTGCACGGAAATGCCATTTACCTTGCCACTGCAGCGGCACCTATTTCTCTACTTGCACTGGCGTGCTTTTGAACTGCTGGGTTGGCAGGAGCTGGGACAGAACAATGGGAGCTCACTCCATCATGGGGATTTGAACCGCCGACCTCCTGATCAGCAAGCCCAAGAGGCTCAGTGGTTTAGGCCGTGGTGCCACTTGCGTCCTACCTGTGACACACCTGTGAGGCACACAGACCTCTGATATCCAGCAGGAGGGAATGGCCATCATAAAGTTGGGAGTATTGGCTGTGGGAGCTGCCTCTGTTGACCCCAGCCCTGTTGTTGGAGGTATTTACCTCATGCTGCCTAATATTAGGGCCGGTCCTGTTAACCAGTAAGGGAGGAAGGACTAAGGACACACACAAAGAGAGCTTTTCCCTGGACAGCAAGTCAATCCACATGCCATATTAAAAAACAAAACTCTAGTTTGGCAAGTAGTTGAAGGCAAAATACCCCTTTGGTAATTTTTTCATACCAGTATCTGTACCACCAACCATGCGCAGTCCAGCCCACCGCTTCCCCCAAGAGCAAATTGGTGCTGCAGCGAGTTGCCCTGACCTCAACCTTGCTTCCCTGCACCTTCCATTTTTCTAATGTAGCATAATGGCGCTATGATCAGCAATTAACCCCAGATGTTTTCCATAAATGCAAAACTGTTGTCCGTGGCATTTCTGTCAAAACTCGGCAGAGGACCAAAGCTTCACACGAAGTCTAGAAAAATAAAATAAAATTAGGAACGACACCCCTATTAAAATAAAACCAAACAAAAATGAAATGAAATAAAAGCCTAGTATTTTACGGAGAAGCTGCACAGCACATAGAAAGAGGCAGATGAGCGAGGGGGGAAAGGCAACGTTCTAAGGAAAGAACACTTTCCATAGATTTCTCTCAGGGGTGCTTTTTCATTCGGCGAAGGATACAAAGTTTGGCTGCATGGATTTCATCACCTTGAGGCAAACCCTGAGCCATTGATTTCAAAAGGAGATACTATACACTGGATTTTAGCTTTTATGTGCACTGCATTTTTTAAAAAAGAAATATTGCTTTCTCCCTTTATGAATCTCATTTACTAATAATGTCAGGGGGGGCTGTATACTGGGCACCCTCTCAAAACTCCCAAAGTCTGTGTAGGTGTTCACCAGGGACATTTGCTGTGTTATTGTTCATGATGATGTTGATGATGCTATTATCATCATCATTATCATCATCATCATTATTATTATTGCCTGCTATCTGTTGTGCTGTTTATGGTTTTCTTTTTATCACAGTTTGTTCTTTGAGATAGATGATATAGATAGATAGAGAGAGAGAGAGAGAGAGATAGATAGATGATAGATGATAGATGATAGATAGATAGATAGATAGATAGTGTGTGTGTGTGTGTGTGTGTGTGTGTGTGTGTGTAACTGGAGCAAAGTGGTGTTTTTCTGTAAATCCATGGTGATTCAAGGGAGAAGAGGGTGCCTTTGTCAAGGAATGAAAGGTCAATGAAAGGCCTTTGTGGCTGATCCTGGGCAAAGAGCCTGAATTTGAGATGGGAGCTGTGTCCATCTTTTCCAACATGAAAGGTAGATCTTTGCGTGGACAGGCAGATTCCCCCAACCCCCAGACGACCCCCGAGTGGAATAATGACACAAGACAACGTGCTATGGGATTAAAATTGGCCACAACTTTATTAAGATTCAGATGTAGGGAGACCTTGGCTCAGGCATTGGGCGTTTATCCTTCCCAGCCCCCAGCCGGGGATCTGGGAAACTTCAGGGTTATCCAGAATGTGCGGGATTGGGCTAGCTCTGGAGAACATATGTTCAAGCAGATAGCCCACCCCCCGTTTGCCGCCACTGGTGGGGGAGAGCAATGACAACCTCTCGGCGTATGGTCAATGCCTCCCCCCAATACCCCTTTAACAGGGAACCCTGGTATCGCCGCCGCACTGGGGGCATGGAGTCACTGCCCCACGCCCCCCCCCATTTAGGAAGATGACTAAAGGATTCCGCCCAAGGCCTGAAACCGCCAAAGTTGTGACAAATTGCTACGGGAAAGGCAAAACCTGCCAATGCAGGGAAATTCCTTTCCGGCCCTTCAACAGCAGCCTTGACATAGCAGCGCCTGCGTACCTGTGGAGAAGAGGTTAACCTGCAAAAATAAGCGTTATTAATTGAGGGAGTGGAGGGTGGGAGAAGCTCTGGAGCCCGACTGCTGCTTCCTGGTAAGCTACACCTTCTATTGTGTGGGCTAGGTAGTCCCTCCCCTTACCTGGCCAATCCCCTGGCAACGCCTCCCCCAGGCGGGATTGGGCGCTTAGCTGGGGTAGGCGGAGACCCCAGGTATCCCTCCTGGGGGAAGGCGCAGCCAGTCCGAACTACCAGGTGTCGTCTAGGAGCTCAAGGGTCTGCGCGCGACCACGCAAATGTCGCCCCCCCCCCAAATTTGATGTGGGGAGCGATCACTGCTTCGAAGGGGGGCTGGATGCAGAAATTAAGAAGGTCACTACTAAGAAGAACCTAACGATCAAAGCCACAGGCAACAGGCCTCATCCTGATCATTGCTGATTTACACTGCTCAAAACCGAACTGAAGTCTTTCGAGCCTGTAGCCCCACTTCTTGATAGCAGTGATTCTCAATAGCTTGACACTATCTCCTACTGTTATCACTTTGAATACACAACAATTTTCCTCCTCCTCTCCCAATCAGTAGAAAGCACTGTAGCCTTTGGAAGACTATCCAGTTAATTGTGTCTTGTGCTTAGTCTCCCACAGGAAAGAGGCTACTTCAAAGCTACGTTGTTACCCAACTTAATAACACAGATAGGAGGAAGAAAATGTTTTCTTTGCATTTCTCTCCCATTTCTTGAGTCATATGAGCAAATCAAGTGATACTCATGTCTGCAAGATGTTCTGCACATGAGGTGCATGTGTGTGTATTTAAGGATTTGCCTCTCTCACTGGTGAGCTAACAAGTATATTTTAATAACCAAATTGAAGGAGTACCTAAGAAAGGAGAGTGCAACTGTTGGCACCTAGACAGGGAACTGAGAAGGCACAATCAGTCTTTCCTGCTATTGTGAGATGGATTGTATTTCTATTTAACCTATAGAAATTCAAAATCTGCACTGATAAGTTTTTATTAGCAGCTGCAAATTTCATGCAAATCTGTATCCACAATGCACATGGAGGTAAAAGGTAAAGGACCCCTGGACGGTTATGTCCAGTCAAAGGCGACTATGGGGTTGTGGCGCTCATCTCGCTTTCAGGCCAAGGGAGCCGGCGTTTGTCCACAGACAGCTTTCCGGGTCATGTGGCCAGCATAACTAAACCACTTCTGGCTCAACAGGACACCGTGACGAAGCCAGAGCGCATGGAAATGCCGTTTACCCTCCCGCCGCAGTGGTACCTATTTATCTACTTGCACTGGCATGTTTTCGAACTGCTAGGTTGGCAGGAGCTGGGACAGAGCAAGGGGAGCTCACTCCATCACAGGGATTCGAACCGCCAACCTTCTGATCGGCAAGCCCAAGAGGCTCAGTGGTTTAGACCACAGCGCCACCCTCATAATTCTCTCCCTCTTCCAAAATGAAACACATGTGTACAAGCCTGACATTGTTCTGTGCAAGATGGCCTCTGTATCCTTTCTGATGACACCCAAAGCTGGAGATGCAAGTTTTTTTGCTACATCTGATGGTAAATTCTATACACGTCATCAGAACCACACCCTCACTTCTACAAATTTCTCAGATGCAGCTCTAGTGTTTTGACACACTCTAACTGGGAGAAAAGCAATGACAAACCTAGACAGCATCTTAAAAAGCAAAGACATCACCTTGCCGACAAAGGTCCGTATAGTTAAAGCTATGGTTTTCCCAGTAGTAATGTACGGAAGTGAGAGCTGGACCATAAAGAAGGCTGATCGCCGAAGAATTGATGCTTTTGAATTATGGTGCTGGAGGAGACTCTTGAGAGTCCCATGGACTGCAAGAAGATCAAACCTATCCATTCTTAAAGAAATCAGCCCTGAGTGCTCACTGGAAGGACAGATCCTGAAGTTGAGGCTCCAGTACTTTGGCCACCTCATGAGAAGAGAAGACTCCCTGGAAAAGACCCTGATGTTGGGAAAGATGGAGGGCACAAGGAGAAGGGGACGACAGAGGATGAGATGGTTGGACAGTGTTCTCGAAGCTACTAACATGAGTTTGGCCAAACTGCGAGAGGCAGTGAAGGATAGGCGTGCCTGGCGTGCTCTGGTCCATGGGGTCACGAAGAGTCGGACACGACTGAACGACTGAACAACAACAACAACAGGACTTACCTGGGACTTAGCAGCAGACTTTCCCACTCGTAATCCCTGTTATTTGCAATTTTGCTGAATTGTGAGAACACAACAGCAGATTTTCATAAATACCTCGAAGATACCATTGAGGACAGAAACACAAAGGTTTTCTAATAGCGATAAAGGAATAATCACTGCCAAAGACCCTGTCATTACATTCTATGGAGGTGGCCACTGAAATTATGGGTACCATCGAGAGAACACTTAACATTTTGCTATTGTCGAAGCATTTAATTGCATCCTCAAAAACTATTCAGTCCTCTGTATTTAATCATGCCACAATCGCCTGGTGATTTGCAACGGGAAGAATCAGGCAAAATTATTTAGCCACTTATTTCTTAAGCCATGTTATGATTACAGACATATGCAAGAAAAGGCAGCTATATCTTTTTTAACCAGGAGAGGTTATTATAGGCTACCAAGTGTGTTTCAAGCAATCTTTTGCAGTGCGACAGTTCTGAAGGTGTTGTCCATGACTCTTGCCATTTTACTCTCCGCCGGACAGAAATTTCCAGATATGAGCTGTAGCTTGGAGGCAGAGCACACCTCCTGAATGCAGAAGGTTTCAGGTTCAATCCCGACACTTCCAGTTAAAAAGAAAAAGGAAATCAAGAAGCAAATAAACGGAATGGCCTCTGAGTCCTAGGAGGGCTGCTACTCGTCTGTATATTACTTGAGGGACAAACAGTCTAGACTTGTACAAGGCAGATACCATAATTTTTGCGTTCTGCACATGCATAGGTAACAGTAACGCTGCCTTTTCTTTTCTTTTTGCCTGAATATTTAAAAACCGAAAAGCTGTTGTTGCATAGCAATTATGAACACAAACAGAGTAAGCCCCTCATTTAAGCCTCAGCCACAAATTCACTTGATGGACTAGGTAAGCCATTTTTTTCCTACATGTATAGTCTGGCTCTCATGACATGCTAAGCCAGGCATCCCCAAACTCAGCCCTCCCGCTGTTTTGGGACCACAACTCCCATCATCCCTAGCTAACAAGACCAGTGGTCAGGGATGATGGAACTGTAGTCCCAAAACAGCTGGAGGGCTGAGTTTGGGGATGCTGTAATGAATCAGATCTAAGTTAGGGGATGTTCAGAAACCCACAGTGTTTTAGGAGTTAATGGGCACCCCAGTTTGAGTGGCAGATACCCCTTGGGAGGCGGGACATGTTAGTAGGAGGAGAGTGGTGACTGGAAGAAGGAGGGTGTGGGGCCAGGTTAGGTTAGGTTAGGTTTAGGTTAGGTTAGGTTAGGTTAGGATTGTTGAAGATGTGTATATGTTGCTGAAAGAAAGAATTTATACTGTTACGAAACTAAGCTTATGAACCATTACTGAAACCGTTATGTTCTGTAAGAAATAAAGATCTCTTGTTGTTGAGCTAATAAAATATCGTCGCACATTTGGTCCAGCGAGTTATATAGGCTCTTGAGGAGGGGAACTCAGGGAAAGGACAAAACTAACCTGAAAGGGGATAGTTTGTGTCCTGGGTTGCTAAGAGGGCTTAGCTAACTGATATAGTGAAGGGATCTAATAAAGAGAGACCCCAAACTGTAGGCAAAGGAGAGGTTAACCCCTGAAGTCCAGAGCAGAAGATATAACCGGCCACGGCCGCTGGACAGGAAAACTCCCGTTACTAAGAAATTCCCAGATTATTAAACAAAGGGAAGTGAAACAACAGACGGACCTCAGAGGGACAGGTGGGGTGCATTGTAGTTTGACCCAGAAGACCTGATTAAAGATTCACTTAGTAACGAGGGGAGAGTCTGAAGTGGAGGTTCGTTGCAGATGCCTATGCTAAACCAAGTCTTGGCTTAGTAAGACAATGAGCGCGTACAGGCTCCCAGAAAAGAGCTCACAACCATTTTTACTCCTCTTCAGTCCTTTCTGCTGTTGCAGTCATACCCTCCAACATTTCTCTGATGAAAATAGGGACATCCTATTCAAATAGGGACATCCTTCAATTGTATTATTTATACCCCGCCCATTTGACTGGGTTGCGCCAGCCAATCTGGGCAGCTTCCAACATATATAAAAACGTAGTAATACATTAAACATTTTTTTAAAAAACTTCCCATACAGGGCTGCCTTCAGATATCTTATAAAGTTGTATAATTACTTATCTCCTTGGCTCGGGAGTCGCATAACTCCATTCCCTCCAACATTTCTCTGATGAAAATAGGGATGTCCTAAGGAAAAGTGAGACATTCCAGGATCAAATCAGAAACCGGGATGGTTTCTGTAAATCTGGGAATGTCCCTGGAAAATAGGGACATTTGGAGGGTCTGACAGTGCCAAGCTGAGCAAAGATAAGGTTTAGCCAAACCAGGGCTTGTGGTTAACCTCTCTCCTCACAAACCATGAGCTATAACCAGTGCTATTTTTCTAGAAAAAGAGATGCCGGAACTCAACATACCTTTAAATGCCTCCCTTGTTCTCTTACAATGGCAATGGCGCCCACCTGAGAGGTGTTACGGAGCTAACCAAGAACAAGCGTTGGCTGCAGCTTGTGATTAGTGAAGAAAGGGCCTTATGAACCCCAGTTTGGAAAACTTTCTAAGCCAAATACTGACTTGGGTTAGCAAAAGAACCCAGGAAGGAGCAGAGGCAGTGAGCACACTTCCATGGACTCACTAACCCAAGGTGTGAACCAGGCCATAATATGGGAACAATATGGACATAGAGTAAAGGCTATTACTTGCTGAGCTACTATATGAAGTACCCAGGAAAAGCACCTTACAATTACTCAATTAATTCTACTTTCACTACAGGCAACAGGCTTTCCATGTGTTTTATTCCACCATGCAGTAAATGTATATAAATCTGGCATTCCACAACATGTGGTAATCTGAAACTACCTCAAAGGACAGTCTGGGGCTGAAATAGCTGCTTCGGCTCATATGAAGGCTTGATCTAGCCCAGAAGGACTTTTGCTCCCCCCCCCCTTTTAAACAAGTGAGTTCATTCCCATGCCGTATATGGGAAAACTGCTTCCAAACTCCCCTTGTTTTCAAACCACCCCTTATTCCTTTTCATGTACAAGGGCCCCATGAACTTTATATTGACTGAAAGGGGACATGCATTGCTGGCAATTCCCTGGGAAATCAGTCCTCCAGGCAGAAAAGGAACGAAAGCAGGAAAAGGAGGCACAGGAAGGTGGAATCGGCAGCCGTGCAGAATTGCTCCCATCCAAGACCTGTTGCCATTCTGCTTATATCCCAGAGCATTCTCCAAAGCATTGGGATGTTCGGCAAATGTGGGAGATGGAGACAGGCAATGTTGGTGGCTCCTATTCATACTTCTCTCACTTTTGTTACAATAACCCCCTTTCCTTCATTTCCCACAAAACAAAAAGAAGCCAGATTCCAAATTTTGCTTTTGGTTACCCCAAACTCACAACACCTATTTTTATAAGATCAATGAATGTTTGTCTTTTTATAGGAGTGTCAGCTTTTGTAAGGTTTAATATAAACATGCCACATGTAATTATTTGCAAGTTTTACCTTCCTTTTCTCTCTCCCTCTTTCTTTCTTTCTTTCTTTCAAGGGCAACCCTTCAGTAAATGTATCAGAGTGGCATACAACAAAACATTAAGGACAGCAATATGAAACCACAGTTAAAATGTGCACAAAGGAGAGAGAGAGAGAGAGAGAGAGAGAGAGAGAGACGAGAGAGAGAGAGAGCTCAGAACCTATCATGGGGAATGTTCAAGCCATTGTTTTTCTTGCATCAAAGAGACTTCACCATGACCAGAAGTTCAAAAATTCCTAATCTAAGCCACTGATTGGTGAATTTTCACTTTAGAAAAAGCTGTCCTATAAAGTCTGCATGATGCCTGACTCATTTCCCTAAATGCTGCACAATGTCTAGTTTAGTGAAGATCACTGGCAAAAAGGAGAATTTCTATGAGCACATACACTTTGATGTCAAATCATCAGAGCATGCTTTTTCTTAAATGCAATACTCTTAGACTTTTAGGCACAATTCAACTAGACATACAAGCTTTTCAATTAATTTTGAATCAGAAAAAGGCCGGTCCCCTTCCCCCCCCCCCAGGTACTGTACACTGCATCCCTTAAAAGTAAAGCCAGTTTCCTTCGTATCTCATAATACTAGTCTTATGATAAAAATCTGGAAACATGGTTCTTCATTCTTTCAAGAACTTGGGAGGAAATGCCTTCAGAGCCTTGAGGCATGGGCATAGCCAGGGGGCTAAATCAAGTAAATAAATAAAAATACTTAACTGACCAATCAGAACACAGATAGCTCAGTTCTGCTGCCCCCCCCCAAAAAAAACATAAATACAGTAGCCTACTGGCTAACCACAAGAGGCAAGGCTTATGGCTTCAAGGATTAGTGCCTCCTTGATAGTGAGACCTGCCTCCCCACCCCAGACTTTCCAAGTGTCCCTATTTTCCAGGGACAGTCCCGGATTTACAGAGGGCATCCCGGTTTCTAATATGATCCCAGAATGTCCCTCTTTTCCTTAAGACGTCCCTGTTTTCATTTGAGAAATTTTGGAGGTTATGGGAGGACATCCCTATTTTATTTTATTTTTAAAAACCCAATAAATAATTTTTTTTTGCTACATTTTGTTCAGGCCTCCATTTCCCATCTACTAGGCACTGTAGGAGACCTGCTAACCCTAGATGTACTGACATTTATTTACTTCTAATTTTAAATACAGGGAGCTTGAAAGAAGCCCAGATGTCTCTTTCGGCTTTCCTTTATTGCAACCCGATTAGCTTCACCGCTAGGTGATAAACTATCATAAATGTATCTTGCATTAAAGAATAGATGCTCCCTCCTTGACTTTTCCCTTCATGATAAATGCATTTTGAAATTGAAAGGCTCGTCTCAAAGACAGAAGACCATGACCAGCAAGACTTTGATCCGGAGTTTTGTTAAGAACTCTCGACACAAATGAAAGGTCTGTAACTTGGATAAGAAGTATCTTATCCTTTTCCCCACCCCGATAATAAGATACAGTAGTTTCATTTTGCAAACACACAATAAAACTAGTCTCGAGACAGCAGGCCCTATAAATGCTGAGCCTGTTGATTCAAGTGTCTTCCCAGCTGCCACAATGGGGAATGTAGGCCCAAGCCCTGCTAAATTTTGGCTCTTGCCTTGCCAGAGTAGGTCACAGGGTGACGACTGTGGTTAGCCACTGTATATGTTAAGGGTTATTAATGCTTTAGTCAAAATGGAAAAGGGGGAAAAAAATAAGTAGAACCAAAGAAAACAGGCTGTGGCTTTCTTTGGCCACAAATTTGTTTGGGTTTAAATAAACCAGATTGATTCCATAGCCCTTAAAGCAACCAACATTCCCACTGACAGGTGCTAATGATGTATCAGATTTATACCTGAGGCATATACCGTACATCGAATTATACCTATTTGAATGCTGCTACTCACTCTGAACAACTCAGACCCCCAAGTATCCCTTTTCCAGGGACATTCCCGGATTTACAGAAGCCCTCCTGGTTTCTGGTTTGATCCGGGAATGTCCCTCTTTTCCTTAGGACACCCCTATTTTCATCGGAAAATGTTGGAGAGGCTGTGGAGTTATGCAACCCCTGAGCCAAGGAGTTCAGTAACCATACAACTTCAGAACCGTTCAACTTCAGAAGACATCTGAAGGCAGCCCTGTATGGGGAAGTTTCTTAATGTTTAATTTATTATTATTTTTTAATATGTTGGAGGCCGCCCAGAGTGGCTGGGGCAACCCAGTCACTTAATCTGGACCTGGGCTTCTAAGGTATCTATCTTACTTTCCAACCAGCGACATGTTGGCTCGTTTGTTCAACCTGGTGCTTTTTATTTGCGTTATCTGCTCTCAGCAACTGTAGTTAATGTTTAGTGTGCCATGTTTAATGACATCACCAGGGACACCCCCAAGTCTCAGAGTTGGGTCCTGAAATCTCAGGGTCTGGGATGCTCCTGACCTTGCAACACTACACTAGCAAGAGTAAACTTTTAAAACATCTCTAAGGGCAATGGTTCTTTGTAACAATGAAAATACAATGTGTGTGTGTGTGTGTGTGTGTGCGCGCGCACACACACACACACACACACACAGAGAGAGAGAGAGAGATTTCACACACACACATTTCTGAAAGGGCCGGATTTAATGACAATCCCAGAACCAAGATGCACATCAAACTTATTTGTTAAAAAGGCTGTCACATAAAATAGCTGTTCAACTGCATTCAGCTCTGGATCCCGTTGCTATTCATGAGGAGCTGTGCAATTAAATCCTGCCAAGCATATTTCCTACCAACCTACCTGCTTTTTAAAAAGTTAGCTCTTTCCTCCATTACATGCAATTAGAACCAGTAAGGCTGTGGACCGGAGGGTCTTTGTCAGTTAAACCACCAGGGAATTTCCATTGTGCTTTATCTAAAGTGTAAGCTAATAAGCAAGACTAGCTACAGAATGAATCCCGTAGCTGCAAGTTGATTTGATTATATATTGCACAGAGGGAATGCAATGACTTTATCACAAAGGTTCCCTTACAATCTGTGAAACAGCAGGCCAGTAACCCAAAGGTTACCTTGACTATAAATCTTTTGTGTATCTATGTATGAGAAAACAGGAAGTCAGCATGTGAACATTTTCAGAAGAGCAAGGAGTCAGATGCAGGAGTAATTATGCTGTGTTAGTAGTTGCCCACGGGGATCTCTTGAAGGGCAGAAGTTTTATACTTTTTTGTCTTAGAAACATATGGAATATCTGAGACAATCACTGAAGAACCAATCCACTCACCCTGTATATATTCTAATCTAATCTATCTATCTATCTATTCCAGGCATAGGCAAACTCGGCCCTCCATATGTTTTGAGACTACAATTCCCATCATCCCTGACCGCTGGTCCTGTTAGCTAGGGATCATGGGAGTTGTAGTTCCAAAACATCTGGAGGGCCGAGTTTGCCTATGCCTGACCTATTCCATAATGCTTGAAAGCAGATGTCCAATTCACACACACCTTTGGCATTTTTCACAATAAGAATGTGCATCACCAATGACAGAGGACCAGAGATTTGCACAAAATTTGCATGTGCTGATTTATGTGTGCAGGTGCACATTTAGAAATAATTGCTATACTTTAAATATTTAATTGCTCCACATTGGGAAATATTATTATTATTTATTATTATTTAATTAATTAATTTGTATACCACCCTATACCCATAGATCTTAGGGCAGTTCATAGCATACAATTACAATATGAAAAACACAAAATACATAGTAAAGGTAAAGGGACCCCTGACCATGAGGTCCAGTCGTTTCCAACTCTGGGATTGCGGCGCTCATTTCGCTCTATAGGCCAAGGGAGCGGGCGTTTGTCCTCAGACAGCTTCCGGGTCATGTGGCCAACATGACAAAGCCGCTTCTGGCAAACCAGAGCAGCGCACGGAAACACCGTTTACCTTCCCGCCGGAGCGGTACCTATTTATCTACTTGCACTTTGATGTGCTTTCGAACTGCTAGGTGGCAGGAGCAGGGACCGAGCAACGGGAGCTCACCCCATGGCAGGGATTCGAACCACCGACCTTCTGATCAGCAAGCCCTAGACTCTGTGGTTTAACCCACAGCGCCACCTGGGTCCCGCAAAATACGTACTGAAGGACAAAAAACAAACCAATAATCCATCCCTTCCATAACACATTTAAAAGGGCATTGGATGTCAAGCAGCCCATGGCCTGGTTGAAGAGCAATGTTTTATCCTGGTGCCTAAAGGTGTATAATCCTCCCTGGAGAGAGGATTCCACAAATGGTGAGCCACTGGAGAAAAGGACTGTTCTCATGTGACTACCCTCCAGACCTCTCATGGAGGAGGCACATGAAGAAGGGCCTTAGAGGATGATCTCAGGGTCCAGGTAGGTTCATACTCTGGCTTGAACTCCACAGAGATGGCAGGCAGTGTTTCCCAATTAGCTAAGTATTGTAGACCCCCTGTTTTTCTAAAGCCTGTTTTTCTCATAGGGTTGCCATATTTTGAAGAGCAAAAAAGAGGACAACTTTACCAACTTCTCCTTTTAACTATGGCTTGCTATGATGACTCTCATTTTACATATCCATGGAAAAGAGGGCGTTTCCTGGAAGAAGAGGACGTATGGCAACCCTGTGAGTAGTTTTTGTTCTGTGAATGGTACTAAAAACCGCCTGAGTGGGTTATGCAGACCTCCTGCAGTGCACGGACCACCGATCCGGGGAATGAACAAAATACACTTCCAGTTGGCTGAAGCTGCAAAGGGAAAATTTACAAACCATAATCTGCCAGAAGGAGATTTCACCAGGATTCCTGAGAGAGAGAAAAGCGCTGCAGTATTGTATCTCAAAAGTGATTTAATTTGTACACGCCATTAAGCCTTTAACAGGACTCCCCGAGGTTCTCAAAGTCAGAGTAAACCATGTAAAACTCAAAAGTGATCAATAAAAACATTCATAAATGTTAGTCATAAGCTTAATCGTAGGTTGTAGTCTACTTCTTGAGATGCTCAAGAGTATAACTATGAACTGAAGATTTTTAACAGGAAAGCTTAAAACTTAAAACAATAAAATGCCTAGACTCCAATTGAAAAGAAAAGCAGGCACCAGCTTTCTAAGACTTCGGCATTATCCTCCATAGGAACATTTTCACTTTCTTAACCCTCTATCCCCAGTCTGCCCAAAGGTCCAGTCCAGGGTGTCCCCAAATTTCCAGGTTAAATTTCTGCCCAGTCTCTTTAGGAGGCATCAGTCAACAGTGTCTTATTTTCAAACCCAACTTACCCAACATATACAGGTGAAACTCGAAAAAATTAGAATATCGTGGAAAGGTTCATTTCTTTCAGTAATTCAACTTAAAAGGTGAAACTAATATATGAGATAGACTCATGACATGCAAAGCGAGATATGTCAAGCCTTTGTTGTTATAATTGTGATGATTATGGCATACAGCTGATGAGAACCCCAAAGTTGAAATTGTTAATTTGGGGTTCTCATCAGCTGTATGCCATAATCATCACAATTATAACAAAAAGGCTTGACATATCTCGCTTTGCATGTCATGAGTCTATCTCATATATTAAACTCCAGTAGCTAATGAAAACAATTGCTTACATAAATGGACTTTTCCACGAGATTCTAATTTTTCGGGTTTCACCTGTACATGTGTGTGTGTGTGTGTGTGTGTGTTACCTCTTATCAATAACTGACCAATGCTATAGAAACACATCACCAGATTAATATTATTATATATTTATTTACACTCCACCTTTCCCCTCAGACAGGACTCAATGCATGATTCTAGACAGCAAAATCACCTGCAAAGATTCATCACACACTTGCCAGTTGCTTTGGCAGGCATTTGGCCAAAAGAGGATGCAAAAACGTGGGGAGAGGGGGGGAAAAGGCAAGCAAGATGTAATGCAAGGGAAGATATATGAACTGTCTGTGAGCAGTGGTTACCCGGCAGAAAAGTTGGTGTGGGAAATATTCCCTGAAATATAAAGATTGAGAAGCAGTGCAATCTATAAATATGTATCAGCTTTCAAGACCACCAGCCACTAAATGCCGGTTCAATTCAATTATCACATGCTGTCAAATAACAAATACAGGAAACAACTAACATTGGGTCCCAATGACTGGATGAAGATTATATGAAAAAAAATGCATAAGTACTAAATAAATGGAAGATATAACATACCCTCCAACATTTCTCCAATGAAAATAGGGATGTCCTAATCCATTTATAGTATTAGTAGTAGTAGTAGTAGTAGTAGTAGTAGTAGTACAGTGGTATCTCAGGTTACATATGCTTCAGGTTACATACTCCGCTAACCCAGAAATAACGCTTCAGGTTAAGAACTTTGCTTCAGGATAAGAACAGAAATCGTGCTCTGGCGGCGCAGCGGCAGCGGGAGGCCCCATTAGCTAAAGTGGTGCTTCAGGTTAAGAACAGTTTCAGGTTAAGAACCTCCGGAACGAATTAAGTTCTTAACCTGAGGTACCACTGTATGTTATTCCCCACCCATCTGACTGAGTTGCTCAGCCACTCTGGGTGGCTTCCAACATATATATATATATATATATATATATATATATATATATAACACAAAACACTAAACATTAAACATTAAAAACTTCCCTATACATGGCTGCCTTCATATGTCTTCTAAAGGTTGTTACTTCTCTCCTTCGCCGGGGTGTGTGGGTGGAGGGTGGTCACACCGGTAACTCCATATCCTCCATCATTTCCCTCATGAAAATAGGGACATCCTACGGAAATGTGGGGCATTCTGGGATCAAATCAGAAACTGGGACAGCTTCTGTAAATCCGAGACTGTTCCTGGAAAATAGGGACACCTGGAAGGTCTGATTTAAGACATCAAAATTTGCAACGTAAAATTATACCTGTATATTGTTATGGGAGCAAATTTGTTTTATTAATGGACCTGAGTAAAACAAAGAAGGCAATTTTCAGTTGCCAATGTGTTCCTTTTTTTGATAAACACAAAATGTAGCACAATGACTTGAAGTGTGCTTCATTTTCAATTATCCAGTGCAATTATTCATTTCCCCCCACCTAACTAGGAGGTTAATTAATATTGGGATATAATGAAGGTTGTTGCTAAATGCGTAGCTTTCATTTCGCACCACGGATCTGAATTGTCCCCCAAAGGGAGCAAATTCCGGTAGTCTGAATCATAACACATTCAAGGAATTTAGTTTTGTCTCTCCAATCAAGAGATACACAGAGCTGCCATAACATCTCAAAAGTGCAGGAGTTACAGGTGCATGCAATATGTAATTTTGCCTTCGTTTTTTTGTTGTTGTTTTTTTGCAGCAGCCTTTGTAATGGGGGATTGTCGTTGCTCTTGCTACCAATGCAACTCTGAAAGCTGAAAATACAATTGTTTGCTGAAATTGCCTAAACACTAAGCACTCCTCACCCTTACATAGCAAGCGTGGCCAATGTGGTACCCTCTAGATGTTTGGGACTACAATTCCTATCATTCCTGACCATTGGCCATGCTAGTCGGGGCTGATGAGAGTTGTAGTCCGAAAATCGCAGCAGTTAAAATGCTCGCAATTATATGAGCCATGTCTTCTTCTTCTTCTTTGGCGATCACTCGTAGCCGAGTAAGATTGTCTTCCAGAAACACGGGTTTAACAACGAGTCCGTAAGTGACTGTGGAGGCCAATTCTGGATCCACACGTCCTTCCACAGTGGGGACATTAACATCATCATGACAGGGTGGGTGCCATGGGATAGTTCATCACAGTGAAAAAAAATGATGATTAGAAGTCACATGGTGGCCAGCTTCACTATGCCAAGCAATGAATATGAGAACTGCACTGGAATTTGCAGAAACTGTCTGCTCCTCGTTTTGCTGATTCTGTTAGTCACTAATAAACGAAATTACACCTGCAAAGAGGTTCTAGATCTGGGGCAAGAATTTTTCTTCAACTGTATCCATTCTCATGATGTTCTTTCATTTTGATTTGACTCTCTCTCTCTCTCTCTCTCTCTCTCTCGGTTTCCAATCTCCTGCTGTTTATGGACTGCAATTCCCATCATCCCTGACCGATGGTCCTGCTAGCTAAGGTTGATGGGAGTTGTAGTCCAAAAACAGCTGGAGACGAAAGTTTGGGAAACCCTGCTCTAGAGCCCTTATCCATGAAATGGATGGGTGCTTGCCGGGAGGGCTAGCAGCAACTTCGTCATCCTTCCAGCACCAAGTTGTCTTTATTAACCTGGGCATTCGGGGCAATGCCGGTGGCCTGGCATTTGGCGGTTATTTCTACATGAACGGGGTTATTTTATGTTGCTGAGTAATTTCTGTGGGCAAACACTTCTCAATATACTTGTTTAATTACTGTATATTGTATTTTGTGTGTTATTAGTGTTCCTGTAAATTGCTATGGGAATCCTCCTAGCGTCGTGAACCGATATGTAAATTAAGTAAATTGCATTGAGTTCAGCTGATTTCTGTGAGTGCTTGTGAGCTGCGGGGAACCCTAAAATCATCAGGCCCACCCCATTCCCAACAGCATTCCCACCCTGTTGTTTAGCAAAGGTCCTGCACTTATAAAACTGCATGTTAAAAATAGGTACTTTGAGTTTTGATATTCCTTTCCCAATAAAAAGAAAAGGTGCCTTATTGGTGCTGCCACAAACTGGGAGGGAGGGGGGGAATAGGCAGGGCTTCTGTCCACACCAGTAAACTCATATTTTCATTTCTCATTTCATTTTAGAGACCGGACAAATACTCATGCAATTTTAAGGTAAATGGCATCTGCAAGGGACAATTAGATCAGGACTGGGAATGTGGGTGTCATAGGGGGGGGCGGTTAACCCTTTGTCCTCACCACATTCCTGATCCGAATGCTCCCCCAGTGGCTTCTATTTGTCCAGGGAATGGGCGCTTCCCTCACATAGTAAATAGCAGCTGCCAGGGAGGACGCATCCTGAATTGGGATCGCAGCAGGGCAAAGGGTTAAAGCCTCCATCCCTCATGCCATGGTCCTGATCTGTATCTCCTCACTACTGTTTGCGAGTGGGGGGAGTTGCGGGGGAGGGTCACACAATTGCTAATTACATATATTGCCTATGGTTTCTTTAGTATTACAAACTAAGAATCAACCAAGGCAAGACACAGGAGATCAATAATCTGTTCCCCCATCAAGTGTTGCTGGTTAAAGGCAAGCATGTGTGTGTAGGGGGGCTGATTTGGAGTTCTGGACATTTACTTTCCAAGTTCTGTTTAAGTTGCCCTCTAAAGCTCATGTTAGCCATGGGGGCAAGCAACACAGTGCAATACAAGGACCTGCAACACCCCCAACCTCCCCCCCAAACTTTCATGGTAAAGGCTTATTTTAATTGGGGTGGGTGGCAAGGGAGAGTTAACCCCTTCCTATTGTGCTATGGTCCTGGTCTAAACGGCCCCACCCCAGCTATTTTAAAGGAAACAAAGAAATTCAGGTGACAAAAGCATGGATACCACAAGCCATGTTTGGCCCCAACTAATTGTAAGAATGATTTTACTTTCTTGGGCTCCATGATCACTGCAGATGGTGACAGAAGTCATAAAATTATAAGACACCTGCTTCTTGGGAGAAAAGCAATGCCAAACCTAGACACCATCTTAAAAAGCAGAACAAAATAAAAATTTCTTTCCAGTAGCACCTTAGAGACCAACTAAGTTTGTTCTTGGTATGAGCTTTCGTGTGCATGCACACTTCTTCAGATAGGAAATTATTTTGTTTTGACTATGGCAGACCAACACAGCTACCCACCTGTAACTTAAAAAGCAGAGACATCACCTTGCCAACAAAGGTCCGTATAGTTAAAGCTATGGTTTTCCCAGTAGTGATGTATGGAAGTGAGAGCTGGACCATAAAGAAGACTGATCGCTGAAGAATTGATGCTTTTGAATTATGGTGCTGGAGGAGACTCTTGAGAGTCCCATGGACTGCAAGAAGATCAAACCTATCCATTCTGAAGGAAATCAGCCCTGAGTGCTCACTGGAAGGACAGATCCTGAAGCTGAGGCTCCAATACTTTGGCCACCTCATGAGAAGAGAAGACTCCCTGGAAAAGACCCTGATGTTGGGAAAGATTGAGGGCACAAGGAGAAGGGGATGACAGAGGACGAGATGGTTGGACAGTGTTCTCGAAGCTACCAACATGAGTCTGACCAAACTGCGGGAGGCAGTGGAAGACAGGAGTGCCTGGCGTGCTCTGGTCCATGGGGTCACGAAGAGTCGGACACGACTAAACGACTAAACAACAACAAAATTGTAAGAACAAGTGAGATGCAACGAATCCTACAGCCAGAAGAAATCAAACAGCTTCTCTTGGAAGGCTGTACGTCTTTGCTTTCTAGACAGGAACATCCTACTAAAGCCCAACACTCTTTGCCAATATTTCTCGGTTTTGGAGCAAGACGTGTGTTGGAAGAGCAGGAAGCTTGCCGGGGCAAAAGATGCAAAAATCCAATTCTTTCAAAACAGACTTTTTTTTAATGCCCCCTGCTGTACTTCTTTAGAGATATCTATTCAGCATTTCAGGTTTGGGGGTAACTACCTATGGGTAACATGTCAACTTTGAGGAGCTCATTTTAAGGAAACAAAAAGAGAACCAAGCATTTTAAAAGCATGCACCATTACTTACATGTGGAGTGGCTTCTGCTTGTCTGTCTCCCCAAATCTGCCTTCAGATGCTTTTCGGTTTGTGGATGTAACAAGTCTTCCTTAAAACAATGCCCCCTCCCCTTTTGTTTTTGCTCTTGAGGGCTGCTACTTCCTCTGAGCTTCTCATTCCCCTGATGCCCCCCTGACTCACTGATTCCAGCACTAGGAGCTCTGTTGCTCCCCTAAAACAGGCAAAGGCTTGGCGATGTCATCTCCCTGTTGCTAGGGATTAACACTAGACGAGAAAGACAACTGATAGCCTCTGTATACTCTGGAGGTAGCAACCTGAGATGAAAAGGCAACACATTCTCAATTGCAATAATGTGCTGTTGTGTATCATCTGTCTCCTGTTGGCATTTTGAACCTTGGGAAGCCTACAAGCAATTATTCATGAACCCCTAGCTGCACGAATAAAGCTGGGTGCAACTATCATGGATTTATACAACAAAAGCCTGACCACATTATTATATGCACTGCACATACACCTGGGTAAACGGTTTGTTTTAGCAAACACACAATCCTGCTGGTTTTCTCTTTCTTTTAGATTTATATTCCACTCTTCCCCCTAGGAGTTCAGGGTTGTTTGTGTGGTTTTCTCTCCTCCTCCCTCCCTCACTCCTTAAAAAAAAAAAAAGAAAGAAATCTTCACAACAGGAAAAGGTAGGTTAGGCTAAGAGATCCCAGGGAACCATGAAGAGAATATTAGCTCCACATTTCTCAAATAGGTGCAAGCCTTCTGTGTGGATTATTTGCACAAGGGGCTACAGAGATGCATTAATGTTGTGGGGTTGTGCGTTCTTTAGCCCCACCACCTCAGGACATGCAGCTCCTCTTGGCCCCTCATGTCCTGAGGATCAGGGGCGCCATCTCACCCTCAGGATTGTGGGTGCCCACCACCACAACAACGTGGACGTGCGGTATCTCACACACACACACACCTGCAACACCAGATGCCGCTGGAGAGCGGGGGGGGGGATTCCTTGCAATTTTCTATAGTGTTTCTTTTCTTGTGTTATAATGATTTAATTTCTGATTTATTTATAGCGTTTTCCCCCTGTGTGTAGATCCACCCTTGGTTTCCTGTTCTTCCTTACCTCCCTCCATAGGAGTCAACTCCTAGGGGCTGAGGGGTCTTTGGTCCCCTGCTTTTCGCAGCCAATGAGGCGCCCTTTTTTGTGGAGAGGGGCTCAGACTTGGAAGCCCCACCCCCAGAAAAGGGTTCCTCTCTCGCTGGTTGTGGAGGGTCGAGCTGAACTGCTTCTCTCTCAGAGGCCGCGCCGCTGCTGCCTGCCAGCTTTTTTGTTTTTGTTTTTTTACTTTGTGGGTGCCCGGCGCCCACAGTTATATTATTGTGGGTACCCAAGCAACCAGAACCCCCCTGCAGTTGGCTCCTACGCTGAGAATAATTACTGAAGTGGGAAGCCTTTTCTGTGCATGGAGTTTCTCACATGATTTAGAAGCCTGGTCTCATGAGATTCCACACCCTGCAGGGGCTCTACACAGAGAGAAGAAGCTACCTACTTCAGAAAGTATCCCTCAGCATACCAGGGGCCAGGAGCAGCTGCATGATATGATGGGGAGAGGCTAAACACAATAGGACCACAATACCTCTGGGACCACCTCTTTCCATATGAACCTACCTGGACCCTGAGATCACCGTCTGAGGCCCTCCTTCATGTGCCTCCTCCTCGAGAGGTCTGGAGGGTAGCAACACGAGGACAGGCCTTCTCTGCAGTGGCCCCCTGTCTGTGGACTGCTCTCCCTAGGGAAGTTCGCCTGGCACCTTCATTAAATACCATTAGGCACCAAACAAAAACATTCCTTTTTAACCAGACCTTTGGTTGACCTGATTGACATCCTATGCCCTTTTAAAATGTGGCTCCCTTTCAGGTGGGGTGTTATTGGGTTCTTGTTCTTATTTTGATTTTATATATTGTGATCTTTTCTGTCAACTGCCCTGGAACCTCCAGGTATATAAATTCAATAAATAAATAAAAATAGAAGGGAGCTGTACACAGTGGGGGCTGGTGCCACTCAGGGCTGCTGGTAGGGCAGAAGGCAAGGAGGTCAACAGTAGGTGGCGCCACAACCCATGACAAGTGGAGCCAGCTCATCCCAGTTTTCACTCTACCTTCCTCCTTGCCGAGTTCTGTAAGGTCAGTGCTGACATTGAGGAAGAAGAAGCTGATCGAAAGTGCTACCTCCTGGAATGGATGAAAGGAAAAGGCACACAGGCACACACACACACACACACGTACACACACATTCCTCATGTGCTAAGATACTCCATATCTCAACCAGTGATCAAAATTAGCCAGGCGCCAGGTGCATTTTTGACCTGGCTATTAGCAATTTATGACCAAGTGAAGATGCCTGAGTGCCAGGATGGCGCATGATATCTCTACCATCTGGAGGTGCATGCCTGGGGATCCTTGGGTCTAGACTGTTTTCACACACTAATACCACATCCTGTAGAATTCTATCAGTTATATTTTATCTGCACAGTCAGAATGAATTTCAGGAACCAATTGTTTTTTCCTGTACAGCCTGAGCAGGAGCGGTGAACAACATTATAGTGAATTATTGTAGTTTGTCTTCATTTACCCCATTTACCCCACCCTATTGTCCTGCTCACAGTTGTGAAGAATATTCTTGCGTTATGAGTGGTCCATGTCATTAAGAAAAAGATTGTGGACGATCCATAAAGTGACGTATTTTCTTTAAGTTCTCAAAGTTCTTAACCTAGCTCAAGGTTCGTCTTCTGAACTAGCCAGTTGTTTAACTGAGAATCAATCACAGTCAGTCCATCTTGGGGGATGGGACGACGACTTGAGAGCTGTCTTGCCCAAAAACGGCAGCTAGACATTCCATTTTGGCAACTGTAACTTTGGTTTAAGGAGCCGTTTGGCTACATATCTGAGTTTCTAACACTGATTACAACATCCCACATTCAGCCACACCTTGAAGGGACGACCTGCCCCCAGTACATGCCCTGATGCTAAAGAGTCACTCATTCTTATGCATATTAGCCAGTTCATCCCAAGATGAGACACAGCAAATGACACTTCAGCCTCTTCTCTTGCTGTGTGAACACCAAGACAGGCTTTGCGTGGACAGGCGGAGTCCCCCAAACCCCAGGTGACCCCCGAGTGGAATGATGACTGAAGACAACATGCTATGGGATTAAAATTGGTCACAACTTTATTAAGATTCAGATGTAGGGAGACCTTGGCTCAGGCATTGGGTGTTTATCCTTCCCAGTCCCCAGCCGAGGATCTGGAAGACATCAGGGTTATCCAGAATGTGTGGGGATTGGGCTAGCTCTGGATAACGTATGTTCAAGAAGAGAGCCCACCCCCCGTTCGCCGCCGCTGGAGGGGGAGAGCAATGACAACCTCTCGGTGTATGGCCAATGCCTCCCCCCCAAAACCCTTTAACGGGGAACCCTGGTATCGCCACCACAAAGGGGGCGTGGGTCACTGCCTCACACACACACACCCCATTTAGGAAGGTAGAATAAAGGATTCTGTCCAAGGCCGGAACCGCCAATTTTGTGACATTTTGCTACGGGAAAGGCAAAACCTGCCAATGCAGGAAAATTCCTTTCCGGCCCTTCAACAGTGGCCTTGACGTAGCAGCGCCTGCGTACCTGTGGAGAAGAGGTTAACCTGCAAAATAAGACTTAATTGAGGGCGTGCCGCTTCACAGGTAAGCTACACCTTCTATTGTGTGGGCAGGGCAGTCCCTCCCCTTACCTGGCCAATTCCCTGGCAACGCCTCCCCAGGCGGGATTGGGCGGTTGACTGAGGTAGGCAGAGACCCCAAGTATCCAGCATGGGGAGGATGAAGCCAGCCCAAACTACCAGAACTACTGGGACCCAGGGGCTGTGCGCAACCATGCAAAAGTCGCCCCCCATTTGATGTGGGGAGTGGTCATTGTCAGAACATTTGTTTTTGTGAACACACCCTTCAGCTGTTTCCCATCGTTGCAAATCATGGGCCACTGCCGCAGCCCACCACTAGTAAACCTACCAGGCAGAAATTAGCCAGGGAGCATGAATCTGGAGCCACCCCTTACTATTCCCAAAGCACTCTTGTGCAAACCATTTTGGTGGTGTAGTGGTTTGAGTGTTGGACTGGAATGTGGACACCAGGATTCAAATCCTCACTCGGCCATGAAGCTCACTTGGCGACCTTAGTTCATTCACTGTTTCTCAGCTGAACCCTACCCCAACAAGCTGTTGTTGCAAGGATAAGATGAGGGAGAGGTGAGAGCTATTTACGGCACCTCGAGTGCATTGGAGGAAACGCAGGGAATTGAATGTAATAAATAGAAATAGAACCATTTCCTGTTTCAGTGTTATTTTTACCAATTTAGGCAACAGCTGTTCCAAAATGGCCAATTTATTGTGTATTTGGGGATGCATGTTACATTTGTTATTTGTTACATGCTGAGATTAAAAAAAAAATTTAAAAAATGCCAACATGTTGGCATTTGCGCGGCCAGGTGGAGTCCCCCGAACCCTGGGCTGCCCCTGAGGGAAATAACGACACGTGGGATTAAATTGGCCACAACTTTATTAATATTCAGATGTAGGAAGACCTTGGCTCAGGCATTGGGCGTTTATCCTTCCCAGCCCCCCAGCCGGGGTTCTGGGTAACTTCAGGGTTATCCAGCATGAGTGGGGAGTGGGCTAGCTCTGGAGAACATATGTTCAAGCAGATAGCCCGCCCCCCTGTTCGCCGCCACTGGAGGAGGAGGGCAGAGACGACCTCTGGGCGTTGGTCAATGCCTCCCCCGGAGACCCCTTTAATGGGAACCCTGTTATCGCCAACCTTGTAGATGACTAAAGGATTCCGCCCAAGGCCTGCAACCGCCAAAGTTGTGACGAATTGCTACGGGAAAGGCGAAACCTGCCAATGCAGGGAAAGTCCTTTCCGGCCCTTCAACAGCGACCTTGACATAGCAGCGCCTGCGTGCCTGTGTGGCTGGCTGTGGAAAAAAGGTGGTTAAACCTGCAAAGTAAGCGTCAATTGAGGGAGTGGAGGGTGGGGAAGCTCTGAATCCAACGGCCGCTTCCCAGGTATGACTCAAGTTCTATTGTGTGTACTGTATAATCCCTCCTTCTACCTGGCCAATCCCCCCTGGCAACACCCTTCTACCTGGCCAATCCCCCCTGGCAACACCTCCCCAGCCGGGATTGGGCGGCTGCTAGTGTGGGTGGAGTCCACAGGTATCCAACCTGGGAAGGTGCTGCCAGGACCAACGGCCAGGAGCTGCACCGTGATCCAAGGGGGCTACTCGCGACCACGCAAAACGCGCACCCCATTTGATGTGGGGGAACGCTCATTCTCACAAAGTGCATGACTCTGTGGTGCAATTGTGTATGTTAAAATTCCCAGAATGATTTCTGATGGAGAGTGTCTGTCATGGTCCATCTAGCCCCGTAACCTATGATCCCTGTGAGAAAGCTGTCTCTTTCCTAGTCTGTTGCGATCCTAAGCACTCCTACCTGCAAATCCCTCAGAAACCACTCAGATTCATTTCTGAGTAAATATAACTTGTATTGGGCTGCTACAGTCTACCAGCAACACCTTGGCATTTTGCAGAAGCATCATATAGAGATCCTTGAGCCTGCTTAGCTTGAGAGATCTCGCGGGAATTTAGATTACTAATAAGCATTCTCATCAAGGGCTGAGAACTTTAATGCATTATGGTTTTGCATTATTTATGGAGTAGCTGTTCTAGGCAAGATCATCACACTCCTACAACTCTTCATATAAAAATAAATAAATAATAGTACTTAATGTACTCAAGTTTTCAAAGGCTGATCAAATCCCCTGGAGTTAGCACTAGCCATGCAGAGCAGCATAAAATATGAAGGGATGTGCGGGTGGAAGTTTAAAAATACACACTTTGATTAAAAGGAAGCTGTTGCCTGTTTGATGCAAGAGTTTGATCATCGGTGACCGAGCTCTCTGAAAACCCAAATTTCAGCACAGGACAATAGGTCTTTATCTGGAGCCAGGGCCGGATTTAAGTTTGATGAGGCCCTGTGCTACTGAAGGTAATGGGGCCCTTCATATGCCCAGCTGTCCTTTGTCAACAACAAATTGTCACTGTTTTTGTATTGGATATATGCTATATGGTCAATTTATGGACCTAATAGGTATCTAAAGCCATTTGCACATGTTGCCATGCAACCCAGTCCATGCAGAATGTAGGCACCCTATATATAGAAATGAGCAAACCAGTGATATTTTAGGGAGCAGGCTAGCAGGTGGGGCCCATTACTTACATGATAGGAGCCTACACAACACAAAACACTGTTGCTGATATGAGTAAATTCCACCATGCACATTTAGGAACTGCATTGGGCCAATAAACGGGAGGACTGGGAAAATCTGAACTATATCGATCCCAGTCTGTGTGCACACAGGCTTCCTGATCCCTGCCCAAAAGGGCTTTTGCAGTCAGCTCAACCAAGCCAACTGCACTGCTGAGCTCCACACACACATTTCCAGTTTTAGGACTGCTTCCTAACCTAAAAACGGATAAGCTCTTGCAAAAAAACAGAAGCTTCCAACACCAACCTCCCACCAAGAGGCAATGAGATCAGGATGACACAAATAGAGCTGTATTCCATCCTTCTACAGCAAAAACGGAAGGCGGAAAACAATTTGCCAGAAGCACAAACACAGCAATCGCCATGGCTGCTCCCACAGAGACACCCACCAATTACGGCACTGTTTGGGGAAGAGATTATTGCTCCAGAGACCAGGCACCAATCATTGCACAGGCACGAACAATGAAACCAACAGTTTCCTGCCCCCTCCTGGAACTCAAGGCCAAAGCAGAAGGCAGGCAGAACATTTGGGTTTCGCCTGCCGCGTAGCAAATCGTCACAACTTGTAAGGTTGCGGATAGGCTCTGGTTCAAGTGATAGGGATGGGAGAACGCTCTCTCCATCCCTATGTGAAGGGTATTCCATTAAAGGAATTGATGGTTTGGTCAACCCCTGTGTAGCGGATTTAGAAGATTCCTCACAGGCCCCCTCCTCCCCTTCCGGCAATTATCTGCCTCGGAGCCCTGTAGAGCTCTTAACTAGGCGGGGGAAGGTCTGTAGGAACCCCCCAAAAGCATGACCAAACACACACAAGTACGCTGCCACCACTCCCTTGCTGTGAAGCCGATAGAGGTGTCAGGGAGTCACACCTCCACCTTAATTGCACAGGCTTCACGCCTTGGCCCACTTTACCGTGTAGCCGAAAGATATTCTAAAGCCTGGTAGGTTCCAAGTGGTCAGACGCTGGATTCAGCTTCACTTATTAACCAAAGGCAAAACAAGGCAACAGTAATATAATTCAAAAGTTTATTTAAAAGAAAGAGATTAAAACAAGGTTACACATTTCCAGAAGAGAGTACAAACAAAAATAAAAACGTTGTAGAATATAACTAACTAAACATACTCACAAAAGGCTTGGTTAAATAAAAGACAATTGTTCCCGGCTATCCAGCACGACACATCATGGGTTTTTCTTGGGCAGCTAGCCGCTCGCCCCCAGCTGAGAGTTACAGCCTCTTGGTCAAAACCAGCCCACAGGTATCTGACTGACGACAATTAGCATCTCTAAACACGAGGTTAATATACATGATAATCCCCCGTGGTGTTCCGATAATCACCCAACCAGATTTAAGCTCGAATATACATTCTCCAATCACCAATGACCTCAGGCGTATTTCACTAGTGTCAGGTAATTAACGCAGCTGCGTGAATGTTGATTCACCGCCGGCTCCGGGTGTCTGGATACTCCCCAATTTTCCCAGCCTCGCTGTTTGATCTTTAACTCTCCCTCCCAGCTGGGCAAGGACACCACTTAGCGTAAATCTTAATTTGACTAGATAGCCCCTTAAGAAGGGTTAGGGGGAGAAAGTTTATCTTAAAGGGAGAACCAGGCACGGAAAACAGGCCTGCATTCTCAAGATGCCAATTTCCTTATACATAACAACCTCTAATTCACCTCGGAGAGGCCTACTCGCACTACACCCTGAGAGGGGGTTGTGCCCGTGCCTGGGTCCAGGGGGACATCTGAGTGGTGGAGAGAGCAGGTCCCCGGCTTTCTGCTATCCAGATGTTCACCCTTGGCTGACCTATGCTGGAACCCTGGGTCAGCGCTACCTGCGGAGCAGGGAGCTAGTCGAACCAGAGCCTATGCAACCAATCATGTGCCGCAATCAATAAAGTTGTGGCCTAAATTCGGCCAAAAACCAAACCAAAATTTGAGTCCTGTCTGAATTTATTTGGGTTGAGGTTGAAAGGTCTGAACATGCAAAAAACAAGTGGGAGCTGTAATGAAACGCTGCCAGGCAGGCAGAACAGACAAAACAGCAGCCTCCTCCTCTTCTCAGCTTCCTCCAGCTCCTTGTTCTTGTAGCCCCAATTGAGGATGGCCCATTAGGTCTAAAATGAGCTACTGCCAGTGTTAGAAACTCATATATTTAAGCTAGGTGCCATATGGCTCATTAAACCAAGCTTAAAGTCACCAAAGCAGAATGACTAGTTGCCATTTTGGGGGCAAGACAGCTCTCAAGTCTTATTTTTCAAATGATGGACTGACTGTGATTGATTCTCAGTTAACTATCTGGCTAGTTCAGATGACAAACCTTGAGTTAAGTGGGACACACCCACCCTCCGTACTCTTCTATGGTTCTTAGAAGACACAGTCTTATCTCTAAACCCAGTAGTACTCATCTCCCAACAAATCTACTCTCTTGTTTGATTTCTGCAGCTTGGCACATACTTTGGTTGACTTTGCCAATGTAATATCTTTAATTCCTAGCAATCTCTCAGTTTGCAGTCATGTATCCCTAGGACAATCCGATCCTTTATTAATGAGTCAGCAAGCTCTCCAAAGTTACAAGCCTTGCTCAGCCGTCACAGATCATCAAGAAAACTTTGTAAGGATTCAGACTCATGGTGGCTTCCTACACGAAAAACAGGTTTCAGAAGTCTCCTTTTGCTTCGTCCACAGTGCTCCTCCAACCTGAACCACAGTATCGTATTTCGACTTTTCTTCTGCAATTAGTGAAAACGTATGTAACAAATCAGCAGCTTGGGGCCTGAAAGATTTGATAAGTGACCCGCTTTCCTTTTATCTGTCTTCCCTGTAGCTCCACTAACAGCTCAAACTGCTGTTTAAATCTTCTCCAATTGTCTGCAGCATGGTTGGAGACAGGGCCGGATTTAGGTTTGATGCGGCCCTAAGCTACTGAAGGTAATGGGGCCCTTTATATGTCCAGCTGTCCTTTGTCAACAACAAATTGTCGCTGTTTTTTGTGTTGAATATATGCTATATGGTAATTTATGGACCTAATAGGTATCTAAAGCCATTTGCACATGCAGAATGTAGGCACCCTATATATAGAAATGAGCAAACCAGTGATATTTTAGGGAGCAGGCTAGCAGGCGGGGCCCATTACTTACATCATAGGAGCCTACACAACACAAAACACTGTTGCTATATGTAGGTTTTATTTTATTTGTTTTTTATCTTATACAGTGGTACTGCTGGTTGCGAACGGGATCCGTTCCAGAGCCCCATTCGCAACCTGAACAGCGCGTATCCCGAAGTGCCGCGTCTGCGCATGTGCATGACGTGCTTCTGTGCATGTGTGAACTGCCGAACCCGGAAGTAACCCATTCCGGTACTTCCGGGTTCGGCGCGTTCGTATCCTGTGACAAATGCAACCCGCAGCGATTGTAACCAGAGGTATGGCTGTATTTTGGAAATGTACATCCAGTTCTTTTTCCCTTTGAATTTTTTGGGGATCCCCAAGGAAGTGATGGTCCTAAGCCTTAGCTTGTTTAGCTTATACGTAAATCCAGCACTGGTTGAAGAAATCCAACATGTTTGGGACTCTACCATGGTTCTTCAAACACTTTCAGGCTTCACATTTGATCTGTGGATCTGCACCCTACTCTGGCACTATACCTTGCTTACTTGTGTTGTAGAACAAAGCTAGAAACTGCCGTAAGCCGACAACAAATGTTTTATTGATCTTTAATGCCAGAAACCTCCACTATGGTTGACCATCTTCCATAGTTGCCCCCACACACCTCTTCACTTTCGTTCCTTCCAGCCCAGCTTTAATTTTATTTTTTTGAAATCATTTTTATTTGGTTTTAGGAATACTGAGTTATAAAGAAAGAATCAAAAAAAAATATTGATACAGAAAGATTCCTCCGAATCTCAGGACTTCCCCCACCCACCCCCTCCATGCAGTCCCATTTTGAACATTTAATACTACATACAGTGGTACCTCGGGTTACAGACACTTCAGGATACAGACTCCGCTAACCCAGAAATAGTACCTCGGGTTAAGAACTTTGCTTCAGGATGAGAACAGAAATTGTGCGCGGCGGCAGCGGGAGGCCCCATTAGCTAAAGTGGTACCTCAGGTTAAGAACGGTTTCAGGTTAAGAATGGACCTCCAGAACGAATTAAGTTCTTAACCCGAGGTACCACTATGTTCTTCCATACTCCAACTTTTATATCAAACCATATTATCTATGGTAATTGTTACACTACAAGTGAAATCAAAATCCTGCTAATGTTTCCATCTGCTTACAGTGGTCTCCAAAATAACTTATAATTTTTTCCCATTCTTTTACAAAGTTTTTGTCCCCTTGGTTCCTGAGTTTTCCAGTCATTTTT
The DNA here is from genome assembly GCA_900245905.1 of Lacerta viridis. Classification (NCBI taxonomy): domain Eukaryota; kingdom Metazoa; phylum Chordata; class Lepidosauria; order Squamata; family Lacertidae; genus Lacerta; species Lacerta viridis. The sequence continues at coordinate 851,721 of OFHU01003661.1, read as the reverse complement.
GCCATCTCGGCATAGTCCATCAGCTTGGTTTTCCACTCCTCTCTGGTAGGGACTTTGTCTTCTTTCCATCTCTGGGCTAGTAATACTCCAGCCCAGCTTTTAAAGGAGCCTTGCTTTCATCTCCCTCGGTTTAACAAAATTCTCATGATACTTTTTGGAAAGAAATGCTGCCCCTTATGCAGAAAGGAACGTTAATTTTTATCATAAAAAACAAGTGGGAGCTGCAATGAAATGCTGCCAGGTGGTGTAGTGGTTAAGAGTGGTAGACTTGTAATCTGGGGAACCAGGGTTCGCGTCTCCGCTCCTCCACATGCAGCTGCTGGGTGACCTTGGGCTAGTCACACTTCTTTGAAGTCTCTCAGCCCCACTCACCTCACAGAGTGTTTGTTGTGGGGGAGGAAGGGAAAGGAGAATGTTAGCCGCTTTGAGACTCCTTCGGGTAGTGATAAAGCGGGATATCAAATCCAAACTCCTCCTCCTCCTCCTCCTCCTCCTCCTCCTCCTCCTTCTTCTTCTTCTTCTTCTTCTTCTTCTTCTTCTTCTTCTTCTTCTTCTTCTTCTTCTTCAGATTTGCCATTCCATTCACCTTCCCTTCAAGGCCCCCCTTCTACAGCCAGTTTGGGGTCAGCCTCAAATGTTTTGTTGGGGGGGCAAAGACCCCTCAACCCCTAGGAGTTGGCTCTATGGAGGGATGGAAAGAGGGACAGGAAACCAAGGTTGGATCTACACACGGGGTGGTGGTGGTGGTGGACACTAAATAAGTCAGAAATTAAATCATTATAACAAAAGGGGGGAATGCTATAGAAAATCGCAAGGAATTCTTTTTTGCTCTCCTCCATCATCTGGTGTTGCATGTTTGTAGCGCATTCAAAGCATTGCTTTTTGACTAATGTAGCCAAGCCCCAATTTAGCACCTCAGAAAGCTCTGAGTGAGCATTCAGACAGGAGATGTTCTTGCCTCAGTAGACAGAATGGAGATATGTTACCAAAGGAAGATGTTAAAGCCTTCTGCTGTAGTCTCCACCTTTCAACTTCGAAGGAGCTGGTTGTACTCCTTAAATGGCCTCACCTGAATATTCAAAAACTTGTTTAAAGCTAAAGAGAGAGCTGCACAGCTGGGAGGAAAGGGATATGGCTATGACTTCCATGGCGTCCAGAACCTTCTCCCTATCTCTGCCCCTGACAGACACAGGCTAGACCATGGGTAGGCAAACTAAGGCCCAGGTCCCGGATCCGGCCCAATCACCTTCTAAATCCGGCCCGTGGATGGTCCAGGAATCAGTGTGTTTTTACATGAGTAGAATGTGTGCTTTTATTTAAAATGCATCTCTGGGTTATTTGTGGGGCATAGGAATTTGTTCGGTTTCCCCTCCCCTCAAAATATAGTCTGGACCCCCACAAGGTCTGAGGGACAGTGAACCGGTCCCCTGCTTAAAAAGCTTGCTGACCCCTGGGCTAGATGTCAGGAAACGTCCTACTCACAAGTAGGACCCTGGCAGAGACACATGCCCAACTGGCATGTTCCCTCCCTTCTGGACGATTGTTCTGGAGCTTCTCAAGCATTCTTCAGCCTGGACATCACAGTGACTGATGCAAGAAGACATCAGCACACGCTTAGGTATCCGCAGAGCTTTGCGCAGTTGCGTAACAGACCACAGCAACTCAGCATGTAGGCTAATCTACTTTATTTACATATAATGCACACGGAGCACTTCAACATGGCTCCCTCTCTCTCTAGCGTCAGACAGCAAAGAGAGAGAACGAAGGACAATAGTCCCACTTCAGGGAACACAGTAAGACAAACATCCTGTCTACGTCACTTCCCACTTCCCACTCTGTGGAATGAAAACACCGTCATGTGATAGACGACAATCCCGTGACAGCACACGGGGAACGAATCTCCAACATGCGTTACCCTACAGCGTTCTTTCTGAGAATGCTAAAATCATACAAATCTTTCACTAAACACTTGGAGTGGCAAGATGAAAATGATACACAAGAGCAATTAAGAGAGAGAAAAGCGTTAATGGGGGGAAAGGACAAATAATTGATTGGCACTGTTAGAGTCGATAGCAAAATGGATGCCATTACGATATATATTTTCAACTGGAAAGTGGGCACTCTTCCATGAATCAAATTAGTTGCTATTTGGAGGAAGAACTATGCAAATTGGGTTATTTTGCTCCATGTATACTAGTGGCTTTTAATGTACTTAACCAAGCTTACTTTGATTTTGAAATTGACACATTTGCCTGGATGAATGAAGCTGGAGTAGAAAATCCATTCAGTAACTGAAAGGGTACATAAACCCTTTTGGCCTCTTATGGCCGTTGAGCCACTTGATTCCCTTACGAAAACCCCAAAGAGAATTCCAGAAAGGACATAAGTCAACAGCAGAACACAAGGCTCTTAATGGCTGCTATCCTAACCCACTTATCCGGGGTTAAGCCCCATTGAATTAAATAGGATTTCTGCATACACATCTATTCATTTTTTATTCTCTGCATTGGTTCTCTCTTTCCTGTCACACCCTATTTAAACTAGAGTTGTGTTGAAAATTTGAGAAATTGTTTTTCAACAACAACAACAATTTACTGTTAGTACCCCCCATCCAACTGACTGGGTTGCCCCAGCCACTGCGGGCAGCTTCCAACAGACTATAAAACCACAATAAGACATCAAACATTAAAAACTTCCCTATATTTGGTGGGGACAAATGAAACCAGCCCCAAAAGTCATGGAATGGGGGATGGCTCTCAAAGTTTTGTCAAAGGGTTTTTTATCAGCGATCTCATTTTACCTTTCATTCCTCAGCTCTTTCCTCAGTTGGGGGGGCATTGTTTTGTTGGTTTGTTGAGAACTTGTGGTGAAGAAAGGTATATCAAACAAACAAACAAGGCAGCAGAAAACTGCCCCGTTTTTAAAGGAGAATGTTTTTACAAAACTGGGAAAGGAACGAACCCCAGTCTTAATTAAAACCAGAGGCATAGCTGTCAACTTTCCCCTTTTTTAAAGGGAAATTCCCTTATTCTGAATAGGATTCCTCGCAAGAAAAGGGAAAAGTTGACAGTTATGACCAGAGGTGGGTAACCAGTGGCGCCCACATGCTGTTCAACTACAACTCCCATGATCCTTTACCAGAGTTTTTCCCCAGCTGGAACTCAGTTCTGGAACCTCTCAGGTCCCAGAGAGCAAAGAAAGCATTCACCGTGAGTTCTGGCACTGTTTTGTGACGATCCTTGATTAAAATCTTTCTGTTGACTCTCAATGTTTCCATTCACTCATTTCCATTCATCTCCCAACTCTTCTCTCTCTTCATGGCCCTCCTCGCTTTTCTCTCTCTCTCTTGATACCTTTTCTTCCATGAATTCTAAAGTTACTAACCTACTTAATATCCTCTCTGTAATGCAGTCCCCTACCGTGGCAAGTTTCTGTAATAATGTCTCCGTTTAGCTGAGAGCGGCCACTTGATCTTCACCCAAGTACTATTCCACAAAGGAAGCTTCAACCCCTGGTATTTCCAGGTCAGGCTGCCGGGGGGGGGGGAACCTGTCTGAAACTCTGCAGAGCTGCTGTCAGTCAGTGCAGACAAGATGGATCTAGATAGACGCAATAGTCTGACTCAATATAAATCAGCTTCACATCGACTCTGTGGAGAAGGTCCCTCTAGCATTCTGGATGAGTTGGAAGGACACAACAAACGAGGAGCTAGTGATCTGCAAATTTACTCCAAGCTCCCAGAACTTCTCCATGGAGCAATTCATCAATGCCAGCGGGGTTATGGTAACCCCAGTGGAATAGGGTCTGGCGAATACTTCTGGCAGCACTGACTCAGAGCAAGGTACACCCAGACCAAACAGGAGGAAATGGAGACAAAGTCTGGGTGTTATTGATATAAGACTGTATTTTTACAAGGCTAATAAATGCAGTTTCTGCTCATTCCTTTAGGTGTGTGGAAATCTCATTTCACAATGGCACATTCCTGAAGAGCAAGGTTGGCACATGCTGCGCAATAACAGATTTAAAATTCAGCAGAATTTTCCTAGTCACTTTCTAAGTTGAACTGCAGCAGTGCAAAGCTGATTCAAGGAGAGGTGAAAGGGCTCCCCTACAACTTTGCATGCTCCTTCCACCCCACCCCGCACCCCGTAGCTTAGGGCTGCTTCACAAGTGAAGTGCCAAAAAAAGAAGACGCTCAAAAGAATCATATAATCATAGAGTTGGAAGAGACCACAAGGGTCATCCAGTCCAACCCATGCGAAGCAGGAAACACCATCAAAGCATTCCTGACAGATGGCTGTCAAGCCTCTGCTTAAAGACCTCCAAAGAAGGAGACTCCACCACACTCCTTGGTAGCAAATTCCACTGCCGAACAGCTCTCACTGTCAGGAAGTTCTTCCTAATGTTTAGGTGGAATCTTCTTTCTTGTAGTTTGAATCCATTGCTCCGTGTCCGCTTCTCTGGAGCAGCAGAAAACAACCTTTCACCCTCCTCTATATGACATCCTTTTATATATTTGAACATGGCTATCATATCACCCCTTAACCTTCTCTTCTCCAGGCTAAACATACCCAGCTCCCTAAGCCGTTCCTCATAAGGCATCGTTTCCAGGCCTTTGACCATTTTGGTTGCCCTCTTCTGGACACGTTCCAGCTTGTCAGTATCCTTCTTGAACTGTGGTGCCCAGAACTGGACACAGTATTCCAGGTGAGGTCTGACCAGAGCAGAATACAGTGGTACTATTACTTCCCTTGATCTAGAATTGCATTGGCTTTTTTAGCTGCTGCATCACACTGTTGACTCATGTCAAGTTTGTGGTCTACCAAGACTCCTAGATCTAAGTTTGGCCTCATTGAGGGGCAGTATTTCAGAATGAGTAGGAAAATGAGAGTAACCCTAAACATTTTTTGGGGGGGGGAAGCACTGCATAACTCCATACAGTCCAACATTTCTCCAGTGAAAATAGGGACGTCTTAAGGAAAAGCAGGACATTCTGGGATCAAATCAGAAACCAGGACGACTTCTGTAAATCCAGGACTGTCCCTGGAAAATAGAGACACCGACACCTGGAAGGTCTGTAAATGCAACTTCTCTAAAGCTGATTTTGGAGTCTAGACAAAATTTTAAAAAAATCCTTCCAGTAGCACCTTAGAGACCAACTAAGTTTGTTATTGGTATGAGCTTTCGTGTGCATGCACACTCCTTCAAATACTTCTTCAAATGGAGTCTAGAGTTGACAACCCCCAGTTCAAATCAAGCACGAGTACATACACGCCACTCTCGAGAGAGAGGTCAGCACCTTGTGTCTATGCAGAAATGGGCACACCTTTCCCAGTGCATTATGTTGTCCACTTGGGTTGTATTGAACAGGATGCTTCTTTTACTGTGAAAGTGTAAAAGTGCCACCAGCTGTTACATGTGTCCCATGACTAAAGATCACCCCAGGGCAGTCTTTCTTTTTTAAAAAGGCTGCCCAAAAAAAATAATAATCTGTTTGGTCGAAAGAAGAACTAACAGACAGAACGTTTCCCAATTAATGCAGCGAGCTGTCACAACCATCTTAACACCGTCAGGGAATCTATCCTAGCTGATATCTTGCTGATTTGCTACATCCGCAGACCCTAATACAGTTAACGGCATTGTTGATATCTGGGATGTTTAATGGATTTCTAGGACCAAAGAAATAATTACCTTGAAGCCACTATGGTCAAACTACAAAAACCAGCGTCTCAGCCACAAATACCTGGAAGAACATTCTCAATGTCTAATATCTCACTTACTCTTTGCTCTTCCTTTCCTGGGAGCTGTTAGGAGCAATGAGACAATTTGTTTCATTTGATGAAAAGAAGCCAAGTCGCCCCCGAGGTGATTAAAAGGAAATCACACCAACGCAATAGTGAGTACCTTTGCCTCTGTCATCTGACCAACAAGTCCCCCAAGTGCTATTGGGGATGAATCATGATTTCATCAGGAAGTGGTAGGCACGTTGATAGCTTGGCTAATTCAAAATTATGAAAGGTAATTACCTTTGTAGCCTAGTCTGGCCTGAGAGGTGCCGTGGCACGCAGACCGGGGTGAATAATCCTCTTGCCACATTAACTATATACCAAAGGAGGCATAACTGAACCAGGACAGCATAGCAAACTGAGCAGCAATGAGTGACTCAACCAAACAGTTCTCAGTGTCTGTTCTCACAAACAGAGCTTCGATGATGGGTCACGCGAGCATTCAAGAGCTTCCATTGATCATGTGCTGCACACACAGTTCTCTGCAACACGAACCTTATGGCAGGGCGATTCCTGGTAACTCTGCTCCTTGGAGAAGGCAGCACAGTTATTTAAGTAGAAAGAGTTGTCCCTGAAATCCACACTTCGGCGCATGCTGTGTAACTCTGGGCAATGTGCAATTGTATCTTTACATCAGAGTTTGTTGAGAATGCCGTCATCATGCCGGCTGACTCTCTGATAAACTCCTTGGTCCTTGTGGATCATGTACTAGCTTGCCTGTCTAATAATAATAATAATAATAATAATAATAATAATAATTTATTTATACCCCAGCCACTCTGGGCAGCTCCTAACAGAAGGCTGACATGATATTGGGATGCTATTTTCTGGAGAATTAATGCGGGGCATTGTGTCTACTAGTTATCCTTTGAGCTGTGGACTTGTTTGAATTCTCCATGGTAGCTGTCGGCTTGGATGAAAATGTGCAGAAAGGTGCATATTTTAGGTGAAATGCATATTTTAGAGTAAATGTAGATAAAGTGCATTTTATATAATAATAATAATAATAATATATAATAATAATAATAATAATAATTTATTATACCCTGCCCATCTGGCTGGGTTTCCCCAGCCACTCTGGGTGGCTCCCAACAGAATATTAAAAACACAATAAAACATCAAACATTAAAAACTTCCCTAAACAGGGCTGCCTTCAGATGTCTTCTAAAAGTCAGATAGTTGTTTATTTCCTTGACATCTGATGGGAGGGCGTTCCACAGGGTGGGCGCCACTACCGAGAAGGCCCTCTGCCTGGTTCCCTGTAACCTCACTTCTCGCAGTGAGGGAACTGCCAGAAGGCCCTCGGAGCTAGACCTCAGTGTCCGGGCTGAACAATGGGGGTGGAGACACTCCTTCAGGTATACAGGGCTGAGGCCGTTTAGGGCTTTAACACTTTGAATTGTGCTCGGAGACGTATTGGGAGCCAATGTAGATCTTCCTGCCTGTATCTTGGTATGTCTCATTTAATGAGCTCTAGTAGACTGGGGCTGGGAATCTCCAACTGTACACCTTCTCTCTATCTACAGTTCTCACAGGTGTATCTCAGGTCCTCTTGAAAGATCACAGAACGCACCAGGGTGCAGCACTCAAGTGTTTGCATCGCCAGGCATGATCCAAGTATGTTGTACTTTAGGATTCAATGGGACACTGCGGGAGATTCTAAGACATGCCTGCCAGATTGTATGTCCCCTGGTTCCTTGGCACAATAACAGCATTTAAAGTAGCATCAAGCAGATTGTTCCAGCAGTGCAAGGAGACTGGAATGTTCTCCTCCTCTCCTCCCTGCCATGCCCTCCTCCCAAAATTTTCTGGCAAGCCCTCCAGATCAGGAGGACCTACTTTGAGTTGCTACAGCCTAGGGCTAGCTCAACAACTTTGGAGTTTTCCTTAAAAGAAAAGCTCAACAATTTGGGGTTTTTCCTAAAGAACCCAACAACTTTCAGGGTGTCCTGGTTTTTACTTTTTGAAACATGGCAACCCCACTACAGCCATTTCTTTCCATTAGCTTTCTGTGTTTTCATGTGTTTGCAAATTGGAGCAGAGGTACAGAGGAGTCTAAACACAGAATTGCTTAGCATACCATGTCCAGAAAGTCCTGTTGGCATTTCTGTTTAAATGTCCACCTACAAAACATAGTGTGTGATTCCTCAGAGGTATGGTGACAAACATTAGGTATAGGTCAAAGGCTTCAAATCTCACACGGGGATTACCATTTCTCTGCATGACAGCCTAGAGGCTTACAACTGTATTCTGTTGTATTACAAAATAGATTTTGCAAAGGAAAGGCGACAGAGGTTTGCACACACACAAAAACTGAGTGTCAAGCATCAACAGCAAATATGTGGCAATTGGCTAAATATTTCAGGAAACAGTACATGGCACGGAATGGATTGATTTGCTTTTGCTTCAGATAAACAGCAGCAACAACTTTGGTCTAGGAACATACACTTTTAAATTTTAACCCCCTTGATGTTACAGAATACAACAGCACTGTGCAAGACTGTAATTGAGGCAGGGGACCCAAAGGGAATAAAATGTATCTGCCAAAACCAAGGCTACAGGCCGGGGGCAGGCCAAGTCGTCCTCCTATATACCTGCTGGGATTGACAAGGCATCTGACCCTCACCTGAATCTCATAGCTCTCCTGTAGCTGCCTCTGATTAGTTATCATTTAACTCTTGGGGGAAATAATTAGCATCACACGTCATGTGCATGGAAGTTGCTGAACCAATTAACCAACTAGAAGGATTACTGTTAATAGCACCAGTTTTCCTATAACTTGATATTGCTGGATAGTTTTGATGAACTGCAAAAGCATTTTTAGTTTGCTTTCTGTTGCCACCCTGGAACTTTTCTTTATTAGTGCCACTTTGTTTTGTACAATTCCTTGCAAATGAAGGAAAACAACTTTTCTGCTTTTCCGCTTGTATATGTTGATAATATAATTTTGGTTACTGAGGACAAACAAGATTGTACAAAAACAAGATTGGGTGCAGGCCTGGCCAGGACATAGGCATCCTGACTGTGACAAAGGTGACCTGTGTGCTTGCTTGCTTGCTTGATTAACAGCTGTTGGGAACTTCAAGGTCCCTGCTCTCCCTTCTTATGGTCTTTGTACTGGACCTGGAGACTCCAATAGAGAGCATTCCATGTCAAGAAGGAGGGCAAGTGGGCACTCTATCAAATGACAGGGCAGGAGTTACACGGAGCAGGGCCTTTTCACTGGTGGTGCCCATTGTATGCCTCTCTCTCCCAGACCTGCTCTCTTTTGGCCTGTATTTTGGAGCTTTATAATTTAGGAAGACTTTGGAAGAACTGGTTGACAAGTCTTATCAGTTGCTGACGTATGAGCAGATTTTATTTGCTGCTATTCTGTGCTTCTGGTGCACCAGGGTTTACACCAGTGTAATAGAGTTGGCCAGGATGCCAGAAGGGATACAATTTATGAGCTTTCTCCATTATCTGCACAGCAGGGGGTGTTCAGTCAACAGTGCAAAGGCTGAGCTGAAGCATTCCCTGCTGGTTACCTGCTTTCAGCAATAGGGGTTGCTGTTTGGTAGTACCCAATTGGTTAGCTGTCAGATTCTAGAGCTCCCTATTGGTGGCTCTTAGGTAATTCACAAAATACAGAGTCCATTCATAAAACACAGTGTTCATTCATAAAGCAGTAACATAAACCTCCATTGCTACATATTGGGTGTATATTTCAGTGGTTGGATGTACAAGTTTATGGCCATGCTGTAGTGTAGTGCTTATGTGACTGTGATTAAAAGGTAGCTGGGCTCATTGTCCCAGGGTTGGGGGGGGGAGGTGACAAAACCGATTTCCAATAAGTGCCCCCCTTTATTTCCATAACAAGTCCTTGAGTCTGTACTCTGAATGGTGACACCAGGGACCTAGAAGGTGCAGGGCTTGTCAGTCCAACCCCTGCACAGTCTCATCAGGGCTGACCTTAAGGCAATTGGAGCAATTGGGCCAAATTGGGCCCTGCAGGCCTCTCCTAAGGGGGCCCCTGCACCAGGGCAATCTAGATGGATTTTATTTATAATAAGATTTTGCAGACTTTGGCTGTGAACTGGGGCCCTACAAAAAAAAAAATCAAGTTGTGCCCCACTGCTTCAAATTGGGCCCCACTGGCTAGCCCTGAGTCTAATAGTTGCTGGGCCTGAGTTGCCCTGCCCTTGCATGAAGTCTTGGGTTTACAATTTTGGGAGAGGGGAGACTGCGGCACTGGGGAGCGGGCAGGCTGGTGAGGCCCCCTAGATTTAGAGGCCCAAGTTGTCCTGCCCCCACATGAAGTACTGGGTTTGCAATTGTGGGAGAGGGAAGACTGCGGCACTGTGGAGAGGGCAGGCTGGTGAGGCCCCCTAGACTTAGAGGCCCAAGTTGCCCAGCCTTCACATGAAGTCTTGGATTTGCAATTTTGGGAGAGGGGAGACTGCCCTCTGGGGAGCAGGAGGGCTGGCGAGGCCCCCTACATTTAGAGGCCCTAGGCTTCAGCCTACTTAGCCGATACATAAATCCAGCACTGGTTGGGGGTGGGCGTGCAACAATACATATTTGAAGTCGAAAATTGACGGATGGATTTCACAAAACATTACACATTAAAAAGCTTCCCTATACAAGGCTGCCTTCAGATGTCACTGTGAACCTAGTTAGATGGTTGGCTATTAAAAGCTTCTGTCCCACCTTATATATGAAAAAGAACCGAAGGTGACTAAAAGCCAGCGTGGTGTAGTGGTTAAGAGCGGTGGACTCATAATCTGGTGAACCGGGTTCGCTTCCCCGCTCCTCCACATGCAGCTGCTGGGTGACCTTGGGCTAGTCACACTTCTCTGAAGTCTCTCAGCCTCACTCACCTCACAGAGTGTTTGTTGTGGGGGAGGAAGGGAAAGGAGAATGTTAGCCACTTTGAGACTCCTTCGGGTAGTGATAAAGCGGGATATCAAATCCAAACTCTTCTACAAAGCTGAAACACTTTGCAATGTTAAAACCAGTGCTATTTTTCTAGAAAAAGAGGTGCCAGAACTCACCATGAACACCTCCCCTATTCTCTTATAATGGCAATGGTGCCCACATGAGAGGTGCCAGAACTGAGTTCTGGTGAGTTTTGGCTGCAGAAAAAAGCCCTAATTAAAACATACATTACCTACCATTATTTTAAAAAGAACCTTCGTATTAAACACCAATAGTAACGTTTTCTGGAATCACCAGTCAAAACAAGAGCAGCATTAACAAAAGAGTGTTCAGCCAAATGTGTTATTGAATCATCATGTTTTTGCCAGCCGCCTGGACAGATGTCAGTTGGCAAGGCAGACGAGGCTTTACACCTATTAGTCCCTTGCCAGGCGAAAACTGGGCTGAGGAATTTGGAGTAATGCCTCGGGTGATTAATGGGTTAAGCCAGGAGGGACAGGGAGTCAACATTACTGCCCTACATAACATAGCCAATCACATTTGGTTATATGGTGAAGTCATTGAGTGGAAGTGAGGTCAAGCAATGGTGGAACTATTCCTTGTTTGTCCCCACCGTCTAGTAACGAGGAATACAGCTTCTGAACACATCTATGGGTAGGAAAAACATGGCTCTCACTACCTTATATCAACTGGATCACACACCTTCTGAATGTACCAGTTTATCTCAATTCAGAGTTGCAGAAAACCACAGAAGAGTCATCTGCCAAACACACACAACCCAAGGAAAGGCTTTTTTTGCCTCAAGAAAGTCTGCTTGAGCAAGCCAGGCATGAAGCAGGGAAGGATAACATACAGCTCTACCGTCACAGTAACCTTAAGTAAGGGCTGTCATTTCCCTTCAAACCCTTTTCTCCCCACTGATTTATTATACAGCTGTTCTTAAATTGAATCGGGCTGAAGCTTGGCGCGCGAGCTGTCAGCTAGATGCAATTTTTGGCTTAAAAAATGACCTCTTGCTGTAGGTTAAACCATTTTGTTAGTTCTAATGTGGTAAAACAAACAGAGACTCGTTGGATGGGTTTAGAATAGATTTCGGTTTTGTCCTGTTATCTGCAGACTTTAGGAGTGCAGGGAGAGACTTTTCCTTTTTTTTTTTTACAAGACACAACTGTTTGGAAAAATCTTAAGAGCAGATTTCCTGTCTTTCATCTATACAATAAACTCAGCTAAGCAGGATTTATATTATTCATTTTTACCAGAATTCTCTGTCCCTATCATAATACCTATTTTTAAAGCCCTGCCACAGACCTGTGGATAATGCCTTTTCTTCTTTCTTAAATGGCAAAAAACACCATTTGTACAATTTGTAATCTGTATTTAAACTTAATATCTGAACAGACAACAAATTCAGCAGTGGGTTCACCATCCCCCTCTAGTTAGGCCAGGTATGGCTAACCTATGGTCCTAAAAAATACTGCTGGACTCCAGCTTCCATCAGGATGATGAAAGTTGAGGTCCAACAGAATTTCGAGACTCACAGATTCCCCACCTCAGTGTTGGATGGTGGTACATCCCCCATTGGCTCAACAGTGTTTCCCAAACTTGGGTCTCCAACTGTTTTTGGACTACGACTCCCATCATTCCTCGATAGCAAGACCAGTGGTTCAGGGATGATGGGAATTGTAGTCTGAAAAAAGCTGGAGACCTACGTTTGGGGAACCCTGGTTTACACAGAATGGGACTGGATCCAGAATCAACAAATACAAACAGGAGCAGCGGGAATTTGGGATGCCAGAGAATTCTGATGGAAATGGGAGTGGAAATTGTTGTGTATTAAATAAGATATTCTGGCAGCAGGGTAAAGTATTGCTATTGGTCAATTTGAAGTGTTCAATCACAATCCACAGCCTGATTGGGTCCCGCCGGAAAGTTTGAATATTATTGGTTCCCGCTAAAATGTATCTTTTCCCTCAGTCCCAATGTGTCTATAAATAGAGCTTTCCCTACCCCCTATCCCCAGTCTTGTCTTATCCCTTACAATAAAGAGCTGTTTTCACTAAGAAGTGTTGCTGGACTTCTTGCTATCAGAACCCACGACACAACATACTGGCGACGAAGGTGGGATTGAATTAGGCCGGCTGAGGGCTGCTGACCCTAGCGACCTGATTCTGGCGACAAGACTCCCTGTGACTGACAGGACAGATCAGTCCACTAAGATGGCTGCGTCACGGTTCATGGAACCATTTCATCCCGGAGCAACTGAGGCCTGGGATGCTTACCTCGAGCGCTTTGAATTCAGCGTGGCAGCAAAAGGGGTCACTGACGAGGAAAGGAAAAAGGCGTTGTTCCTGAGTTGCTGCGGGGCAGAGACCTTTGAGTTGGCTCGGGCAATTCTGGCCCCCACGACACTGCGGGAGGCGTCGTTCGCGAGCATTACGGAACACCTCTCCAATCACCTTAATCCGACAGCGTCGAAGATGACATGGCGCATCGAATTCCACAAGAGGCAACAACGACCTGGAGAGACGGTAGCAGTTTTCCTCACCGAACTGAGGAAGCTGGCGAGACACTGCAAATTCGCCAACTTGGAGGAGGCCCTGCTGGATCGGTTTGTGTGCGGCCTTCGCAGCAGCAAGGGCCGCAGGCGGATTGCGGCAAAACAAGATATGGATCTGTCGACAGCGCTCCGTGAGGCCATTGCGACAGAAAGCGCTGAGAGAGAGGAGCAAGACCCGGACCAGCGAGCCGAAAAGAGAGCTGGAGCGTCAACCCACACCGTGGACGACCAGGATGTCAGCCCCAACCAAAGCCCTGTGCGGGGAATAGAGATGGTGCGACAGGAGAGCACAGCAAATAAAGGTCGGCAGGGAGTCTGCCCTGGCTGCGGCGGATCACATGAGAGAAGGAAGTGCCGGTTCCGAGAAGCTACGTGTCATGCTTGTGGGAAAACGGGGCACATAGCCAGGGTCTGCAAGTCGAGTGGCACGTCGGGGTCCGCGAAATCAAGAGGTCAGAGGACATCCACAGCGACGCACCAACTCGACGATTGCAACTACCTCACGCAAATCGAGGGCAGAACTGTGCCATTTCCAGCCCAAGGGAAACCAGCTGTGCGGGTCCTAATCGAAGGGAAGCCGTGTAACATGGAGGTGGACTCCGGATCCGGATTCTCCATCGTATCGGAGGACACGGCCAGATCGTTATTTCCTAGAGGTAAGCTTCCGAGATTGGAGCCCTTCCCGGCTACTCTGCAATCCTATTCCGCTGGCCGCATAGACATTTTGGGAATGTGCGCAGTGAACGTACAGTTCCGCGAGAGGGAGGCCGTATTAAAGCTTGTGATCGCAAAAGGGAAGCGCACTAGCCTGCTGGGCACGGACTGGTTCCCGGCCTTAGGGTTGGGAATCTCAGGGCTCAACACGGTCCAGATAGCTTCGGAGACATTTAACACCCTGTACACGGAATTTGGGGAGCTATTTAATGGAGAGTTAGGATGTTATAAGGGGCCTCCAATTGACTTAGAACTGGACCCGGGGGTTGCGCCAATGCGCCTCAAACCCAGGCGGGTTCCATTTGCGCTACAGCCTAAAATAGAGGCTGAATTGGAGAAGCTAATACAGCAAGGGGTGCTTTCACCAGTGGACTCTGCTAAATGGGAAACACCCATTGTCACACCCCTGAAGGCTAATGGGGAAATACGAATTTGTGCGGATTACAAATGTACGATTAATAAGGCCATCAGGGGCAACTCGTATCCAATTCCAGTAGTGTCCCAACTATTAGCGAAGCTGGCTGGGGGCAAGGTGTTTGCAAAGATTGACTTGGCACAGGCATACCAGCAGCTCCCAGTGACTCCAGCGTCCGCTGAAATCCAGACAATTGTGACGCACAAGGGCGCCTTTAAGGTGAATAGGCTGCAGTTTGGAGTCTGCGTGGCACCTGGCATATTTCAAAGTCTTATGGAGCGCCTGTTACGGGGCCTGCCAGGTGTCCTGCCGTATTTTGATGATGTGTTAATTGCGGGCAAGGATGCTCAAGAACTACTGGGACGCATCCAGACAGTCCTATGCAAATTCCGGGATGCGGGGTTGAAACTAAAGAAAGAGAAATGTAGTTTTGGGGTAGCAGCTGTGAACTTCTTAGGGTACAGAATTGATGCTGCTGGCATCCAGGGCCGTTTCAGGGAAAGGTGTTCTTAATTGTAGTAGACGCCTACTCGAAATGGCTGGAGGTCTCAATTGTTCCAAACATGTCCTCAGCTGCTGTAATCAGGGCCCTTCGCATTTTGTTTGCAACGCATGGGTTACCCGAGACCATAGTATCAGACAACGGGGCGGCTTTTGTGTCCCAAGAGTTCAGGGCATTCCTGGCCGATAATTTCATTAGAGGGGTCACTTCTGCTCCCTTTCATCCATCCTCGAACGGACAAGCCGAACGGATGGTGCGCACAGCCAAGGGTGCAATAGCGCGCCTCTTGGAAGGGGATTGGTCTGCTCGCATTGCAAGGATGTTGTTCCTGCAGCACACAACGCCGTGTGCATCCACAGGCAAGTCCCCAGCTGAGTTATTAATGGGGAGGAGGTTAGCCACAATCCTAGACTATGTCCACCCTGACAAGGTGCCGGGCCGCGATGCAAGAGAACCACCGGCTGCCGAGGGTGACAGAACCCGATACCTGTCAACAGAGGATTTGGTTTGGGTCCGGAACTATGCAAGGGGACCCGCATGGGTGCCGGGGGTGGTCACCCGACCCAGTGGGCCAGTGTCATATTTTGTGACGTTAGAGGATGGCAGAGTAATGCGCCGCCACATTGACCAGCTAAGGCGCCGGTTCCCAAGCAGGGTAAGCCCGAGGGGGGAGGAGCCGCGCACAACTCTGCCGGCGTCCGGTGAATCGCAGCAGTCTAGTCAGGATGACTCCGGGCCACAGGGGGTGGAGGGCTCCGAGAGTCAGGAAACCGAGATCACCACTGATGAACCTAACCCGGAAACAACTAGTCAGCCTAGAGAGTCAGCTAGTGACACAGCTCCAGCTGAGGTACCCGAGGTTATTGGAGAGAGAAGTCTGACCACGGATAGTCCAAGGAGTGACACACCGGGGGTTAGGCGATCCGGTAGGACTCGAAGACCTCCGCAATACTTGAAAGATTACGTGTATAGTCTCAACTAGGTGCGGGGGAGTGTTGTGTATTAAATAAGATATTCTGGCAGCAGGGTAAAGTATTGCTATTGGTCAATTTGAAGTGTTCAATCACAATCCACAGCCTGATTGGGTCCCGCCGGAAAGTTTGAATATTATTGGTTCCCGCTAAAATGTATCTTTTCCCTCAGTCCCAATGTGTCTATAAATAGAGCTTTCCCTACCCCCTATCCCCAGTCTTGTCTTATCCCTTACAATAAAGAGCTGTTTTCACTAAGAAGTGTTGCTGGACTTCTTGCTATCAGAACCCACGACACAACAGAAATTGCCTAATTCTGGTGGAAATGGGAGTGGGAATTGCTTATTTGTCCCATGTCTGGAACAGAAATCAATTCAGTGAATATGATCAGTATTCACTGCTGTTGTTTTCAGCTGGAAAATAATATTTCAATCGATTGCTCCCCACCCTCATTTGCATTGCAATTCCTTTGAAAGTAAATAGTGTGGAATAGCATAACATTCTACCGCAGTAGACGGTGAGATGAATAACATAGGTTTTGTCAGAAGCTGAACTGCAGTAGAACGGAAACAGCACTGCATGTGAGGAACATGGGTTAGAGCAGAAATCAATGCCTTACGACATCCCTAGTGGGAATACAGGTTCCCCATCCCTGGTATATAGCAAATGGCTGAATTTAGGGAGTGATCAAAGAAAACAAAGGTTAGCTACTTCGCATAATAGCATCCCACAATGTCTTCCTTTCCCAATAGCAAGAGGCAACACAAGCTGAGGTGACACCATGTGCTGCCACCATTTGTCAGCGAGCTTGACACAATTAAACTTTTCTGCCTGCCTGTTTTTCTCCCCAGTTCTGCCTGAACGGCTGGAGGCTGCCTGATCGCTGCCTTTCATGCTGCCGACTTCAGCCTTAAGGAGCTGTTGTCTACACCGTTAACCTTTTAGGAAGGAACCAGTGCAGTAGGGAAGCGATCCGGCGCACACTGAAGTCTAAATAAAACATTGCAGGAGGAGACAGAATTGCAGGAGCTCTTGGCATGCATCATGAAAAGCACAACAAATAAAGCGGAGGGAAGAGGTTGAAATGACAACAAGCCTTTTCTGCTATGCTCCTGCCCCCCCCCCGCCCCCTCATTCACAAACACTTACCTTTCATTTGGCCTTTGCAATGTGCAATGGTTTTATTAACGAGCTGCCAATGTATTATATGCAAAGGCGTGTAAATGAGCTCCCGTTCCACTTTTCTTTTTTAATGGAAAGAAACTCCAGGAGGGAGATGTTTCTGTAAGGAAAGCTGGGGCAGAAATATTTGAAATAAATAAGTAATTCAGAGTGGAGAGGCGGTGTGTGTGTGTGTGTGTGTGAGAGAGAGAGAGAGAGAGAGAGGGAGAGAGAGAGAGACAGCATGCAGGCACACCACCTTTCCCCTGCTTGCTATTCCTCCACTCCAAATCCTACAGCTACATGATCTGAACACTGCGCACACGGACGCATGCAAACACACACACACACACCACCCCATATCCCAGTAAGGTCCCAAAAGCATTTGACCTAAGAAACACACAGAGCTGGCCAAGACATTCTGCTGCCCAAGGTAAAGGACAAGGTGGTGGCTCCCCGCCACCCAGGTTCAGAAGGTGACTGGATCGAGAGCCGACTCAAACTTCGATGCTGGCAACAGGAGAGCAGCATCCCCCAGCACACACTGGAGGGCTGCTTGCTGGCTTAGGGGATGCAAGGCAGGCCTCCTGGCGCCTCAGATCCTGCCCTCCAAAGAGACGAAGAGCCCAAGACACAGTGCTGATGCTGATGACCCTCAGCAACTGCCGCCTGAGGCAGTTGTCTCCAGGGCCGGATTTAGGTTTGACGAGGCCCTAAGCTACTGAAGGTAATGGGGCGCTTTATATGCCCAGCTGTCCTTTTGTCAACAACAAATTGTAGCTGGTTTTTGCATTGAATATACGCTATATGGTCATTTATGGACCTAATAGGTAGGCCTATACTAAAGCCATTTGCACATGTTGCTATGCAACCAGTCCATGCAGAATGTAGGCACCCTATATATAGAAATGAGCAAACTGGTGATATTTTAGGGAACAGGCTAACAGGCGAGGCCCATGACTTACATCATAGGAGCCTACATAACACAAAAACACAGTTGTTGTACGTAGGTTTTATTTTATTTGTTTTTTATCATATATTTCAGAAATGTACATCCAGTTTTTTTGCCTTTAATCCCCCCCCCCCAAAAGAGAGTGGGGACCCAAGCTATGGCTTGTTTAGCTTATACATAAATCCGGCACTGGTTGTCTCCCTCTGCCCAATGGTTGTGCAGGCTCTGGAAACACACATTTTGGCATGTTTCATGAAAGGCCAGCTATGGGGTGTGAGTGAGCAAAGAAACAGAGATATTTGGAGCCAGGCAATGGCAGGCAGCAAAATCACACACAGCAGCTACATCTCTACTCTAAATTTTCTCTCTCTCACAGTTGTGTTTAATTTAAAAAAAAAATGAGTAGGAGATAGATTTTGTGTATTATGTAGTTAGTCTCAACCTACGATGCTCTCCACCCCCTTTTAATTCTTCCTGTATTGAAGGTTAGGTTAAGTGGTAGGGACTCAGCCAGGGTCACTTATGAGCTTCATGACAATTTGAATCGGAAGGTCCCTAGTTCTAGATTCTGGCATTCTAACCACTGTACCACACAGCCCCTAAGTTGCCTGTTGGTTGTGGCCCTCTCACCAGCATTCTGCCAAGAACTGTGCCTACATGGGTAGCTGCTTAGGGATGGGGAGAAGGGAGGGAAATGCTATTCAGTTCACATTTTAAATTTTTAAAAATTAAATTATAAGTTCAAATTCTCTCAAACGTCTATCGGCATATGCACAAGATTCCAATACAAAAAATCCACTCATAAAAAAATAAATAAATGTATCTAACACTTAAGCTAGTGTTGTATAGGTTTCATGAATCCTCATTGTATGTTGCAGAAAATTGTAAGTTAATTTTTAATGCAAACATACCTAATGGATGCTTCTCAGTGAATCAAAATACTGCTCTTTTTCAAAATGCAATTCTCCAGCAAAAAAAAAAATTGTGTGTGTATAAAATGCATAAATAAGTGGAAAATGTGCACTAAAATGCTGAGTTTTCAAGAGGACTTAAAAACTTTTTTAAAAAACAACCTGATGCAGAAATGTAGTGAGCTGAACCAAACACTGGAAAATGAGAACCTGAGAGAAACAGAAATTGACAATGTTGTCCATCCCAGTTAGTGTCACACTGGGACCGGCTATGGTCAATACGCTGTTCCACTGACAGACTACTCCTGACAGAATTTTTTTTTTTATTCATCCCTATTGTAGGAGTGTGAGAGGGAGGCAAGGATCACCAAACACATTGTGCGCATTTGGGGACACAATTATTCCTCCCCTCACACATGTCATGTGTGAAATGAAGTGGTGCGCTTGATGTGTTTTACCACAGTGAACATCCATGTACAGTAGCTACACAGCAACACCAACTGCTGCCCAAATGAAAGGGCTCCTTCCTGGGTGTCTTTTGTCATCCCTTCGTCATATATTTCTAACTAGTACATTAACCCCGTTAAATTAACGGGCCCTAGAACATATGTGGTCAAACTGTTGCCCTAGCAATGTCGGGGACATGCACAGAGCTGACTGAGCAGCTCTCGCTTATCTCGTTTTTTTTTCCTAACAACCGAGCAGCTCTCACTTGACATCGCTTGCCCGCCGCCATTTGTAACGGCCGCTGCCGCTTAGAAGTAAGTCCACGCGAGTGTGCACACGCCACTTCAACAGTTTCGCCCGGCCGCCTGAAGTCTCTGCGCTCCAAGTCCCAACGGCTGTCCGTGGGGCACATGCGCAGTAGCGCAATCCCACGGACACAGGGACTGGACGCAGAGACACTTGCACTTTATTTTTGTAGATGAGGATCTGGCTGATTTAAACAGTTACGTGGTTCAGAACTGCACACGGGGACTGTAAAGACTGCCATCTTAATTCTTAGCAGAGACTTAAGAAGATTGCAGGCGGAATTTCAGTGGCTGGGCCAGTCAGCTTCGGACACCATATTATCCTTCAAAATGGCCGCAAAAAAATGTCATGGGCCATTCCTGTGAGTAGATGAGTGAGGCGCTGGGCCCTGTTGCATCACAAGCACCTGTTGTAGCCCCCAGCCGGCTCTCTGAGCCATGAGAGAACAGCTGCCTCTTCAGTGACCCAGAAATGAATGGCCTCTTGGACGACCAGCCTGCTTTGAAAAAAATTGGGAAATAATAGAAGTTTAGTGCAGAAGTCATTAAATGCCGTTGACTTGCCATGTAAAACAAGACCACTGGAATGCAAGACACCTAGCCTGGGGCCAGCAACACCTTTGGTTTTTTATGCCTGTTTTCAAACTAAAATTAACCATCGCTGTAACGAAGAAGTATGTGAGGAAAAACAATAACGAGTCAGCTCCATTTCTAATGGTGGACATTCCCACCCCCCACCCCCTCAGCTAAACACAAAAGAGCAATTTTCCTGTTTATCTGCGTCTTTGTGCCCTTCTTGCCCAGAAGTTGTGGCTTTCGTTGCAATGGGTGAGCATCAGTGAATCCACTCAGCAACGAAGTGTTGCAAAAACAGCGAGAAGGCCAGAGCCAAAAGGAAATTTATAATCTGCCTGGTGTAGCTGTCGTGTTAACTTCACTGAACTATTTCATGGTTGGCTTTCAACTTTTCCCGTTCTTATCGTCACATCCAACTAAGCTCAATTACAGTAGGGTGTCTCTGGCAGAAGTATTTCAGCAGATCCTGCAGAAGATCTCCTATCAGTAATGAAGGCTTGAAGGTGGACAAAAGGTGTGAGTGCTCTTACTCCTAGTGGTAAGATCATATGTCTCCACAATCTGTCATCCAAGTATTCTATGTCTTATGTTTATCGTGAGCATCTGAGTGTGAGCACATGTCTGCCAGGGAATCGACTTTCATGGTCGTTGTTTTTTGGTTGTTTTTTCTAAAAAAAACATTTAAGGCTATATATAATTAGCACATGCTAAAACAATATTTAGACACCTTCAGCTTTAAATAAACGGATGTTACCAAAGCATATTAGTATTGAAGGCAGAGGAGGGAAAGCGGGGGAGGTCCCTTTAGAAGATCAGAAACTAGATTTTGTTAAGTAGCAAGAGATAGATTGGTGTTCCAGTTTAGGTATGTATTGGTTTTGGTTTTGTCCTAATTGTTTTCTTTGTTGATTGTGTTTATGTAATATGTTTTATTGTGTTAATGTTGGTGTTTATGTTATGTTATGTTTTTCTCTTGTTTTATTGGAAAATAATAAAAATTTTATTAAAAAAATAAATAAATAAACTGGGTAATAAAAAAAAAGTATTTGCAGTACTTTTCCGTGTATAAGACGCCCCCATGTATAAAATGCCCCCTATTTGGGGGGACTCAAATTTAAGAAAATGGGGGGGGGAGATGACACAGGTTTATTTGTGGAGGGTTGCCCAGAGTTTTTGAGCTTTGGGGGGGATTACCCATGGTTGTTGAGCTTCTTTAAGGGGAGATTGCCGGAAATCGTTCACCCGCATGCTTCGCAAAATCCGCCTGTTTGTCCCCTCACCGGCAGAAGCTGCCAATCACCCACCCAATTGCCGCAGCATCAGCCAATCAACACCGCCCATTGATGCAGCAACCAATAACACGCACAATAGCCGCTGACAGCTGAGGCAGCAACCAATCAAACATCCACCCTATGCACCACCCATGTATAAGACCCCCATTTTTCAGCATTATTTTTAAAGGAAAAAACCTAGTCTAATAATAATAATAATAATAATAATAATAATAATAATAATAATAATTTATTTGTACCCCGCCCATCTGGCTGGGTCTCCCCAGCCACTCTGGGCGGCTTCCAACAAATATTAAAATACATTAAAATATCACAGATTAAAAACTTCCCTAAACAGGGCTGCCTTCAGGTATTTTCTGAATGTCAGGTAGTTGTTTATCTCCTTGACCTCTGATGGGAGGGCGTTCCACAGGGCAGGCGCCACTACCGAGAAGGCCCTCTGCCTGGTTCCCTGTAGCTTTGCTTCTCGCAGTGAGGGAACCGCCAGAAGGCCCTCGGCGCTGGATCTCAGTGTCCGGGCTGAATGATGGGGGTGGAGACGCTCCTTCAGGTATACAGGACCGAGGCCATTTAGGGCTTTAAAGGTCAGCACCAACACTTTGAATTGTGCTCGGAAACATACTGGGAGCCAATGTAGATCTCTCAGGACCGGTGTTATGTGGTCCCAGCGGCCACTCCCAGTCACCAGTCTAGCTGCCACATTCTGAATTAATTGCAGTTTCCGGATCACTATGGTACTCTGCACTTGAACTCAAATAAAGTGAGTAATTCCAGTGAGGTAGTCATGTTAGTCTGTCACAGCAACCATACACAAACACACACAGAGTTTCTTAGCACCATAAAGACTTTGAGATGTAGTGTGGCATAAGCTAGCTGTTGTATGCTAAAATTCACTTTATTGGTGGTGCTCCAAGCCAGTCCAAACCAAACATAATGTTACAGATAACAAGGTGTGCTGCTACCAGCTCCTTCGCATCAACCAGAGAGGATTTACTGAGGTTTGTTGGATATGTTCTACCTGTCTTTTTTATTCATATGCTTTCAGCTTCACATGAAAGGAAAACGAGGGCAACTGGACATGGTCAATTTATCCATAGACGTTTCCTTATTTCCACAAAAACCTGGGTCAGGTCTGATAAACAATGCCATTAAAGGGAATTCTTTGATGTGCCCCAAATCAAGCCATTACATATATAAAATCAATTTTTTTCTGCAGGGGTGGAAAACATGTGACACTCCAGATGTTATTAGACTCCCGCCAATCCCAGCCAGCAGGGCCAATGTATAGGGGGAAATATAGTATAGCGATCACCCATGGGGGTAATTAATGAAAGACTTGGATGGATCCCTAGAAACAAAACAGGGGGATAAACCAGCAAAAGAGAGCCCCCAGCACAGTGTAAAAGTCACAAAACCAGGGAGCAGTGTAGCATGGAGATTTAGGCTGTTCAACCTTTTAAATATCCTGTTTATTCTGCTACCAAAGCTTCTCTGATTCTACCCCCTCTTAGCTTGAACAGACCACACAGTAAGTTTAAATGCCTTACTTGCAAAGCTCCAAAGGTCGGGTGCATGCATTATCCCATGCAGCAGCAAGAAGAGCACAGGTAGAAAATCTTGGGATACAAAATATAGTGAAATAGGTCTATGCATGTGGTGTGAGCTTGCAGCGAGGAAGCTCAGGCACATCCTATCCCGGTGAGTTCACATGGTGAAAAGGAATGAGTAAAGGAGGGAACTTAACTTCCTTCCTTCCAGGTGAGGGGTGTGACCTAACTGAGTCTAGGAACACAGCTCTGTGGTCTTAACCCCTTCATGCATTAACTAGCTCTATGCTTGCTAATTATGTATGACTGTAATTATGTTCCTCAAATGCAAATTGTATGATGATCTTTGGCAACAATATCTTGATCATCTATGTTTTCCAACATGGAAGCCAGAGATAGCGCTTGTACGCTTCCTATTGCAGGGGAGAGACCAGGAGCTCGCTGGGACAGTGGCTGAGTTCCTCTGTTTGATTTTCGGCCGCAGAAGTGCATTGCAGGTCCCAGACCTTACTGGAGTCCCACAGAGGGAAATGGATTGCTGGCCTTTCTTCCCTTTGGTAGGTGACTGAACTGATGGTGTGACGTCGAGGATGTACTGGCTTATTTATTTTAAATGTTTGTAAGTGATGCCAATAAAGGTTTTTGATTGATGGATGGATTGATTGACTGCAATTTGCAAACAATGGTCAGGAATAACATCTGTAGGGTCACAGGTTCAGCACCCCTGCTTTCTTAAATAAAATCAATTCAAAGCGTCTTTTTAGAGAAACTGTAGACTCATTTAAAAAGGGGGAGGGGGGACATTCCAGAGTTGCATAAGCTATGGTTGAGCCAATTTTAAGAATTCTTTTTCTACATCTCATTGAGAGCCACCTTTCATCATCAGCATTTCAAACATAGTTTTTCCCTATTGCACGCTGCTGCATAAGGATGCCAGCAGATTCGTTCTTTGCTGTCACATCACCTTACAAACCGTATATATCTGAGAGTGATGCATCACATTGAAGACTTTCTGGTACTCAGAATGCAAAAGGCGCAGATGTTACATGGCCAATTACACCGTGGGACTTTCCCCCCTCGATTCTCAGCCTGAAAAATCTGCTGGATGATTGTCTTCCAAGCTAAGAGTTCTACACTGAACAAAAACTGTTGGGTTGTGTATACTGCAAAAGTAGAAACTGGTATCCAATTGCAGGTGGATATAACATCCAGAGGGGGTTCTATCCAGGGCTCTCTGGAGGCAGCCTTCAGCACATGAGTAGCCAACCTGGTGCCCTCCAGATTCTGCTGGACTCCAATTCCCATCACCCCCAGCCAATATGGCCAATAGCCAAGGATGATGGGAGATGTCCAACATCTGGACAACACCAGGCTTGCTACAAGCTATTTCCAGTGTTCCTCCGACCCAGAAGTACGCTGGAAATAGCGTGTGCGCATGCGTATGGGTGCATGCTCCCGCATGCTCCACCGCCCTCCGGCCTGCCGTGCGATCGGCGCTGGAGGCACCGGCCCGAGGCCGGGTAAGTTTGCAGACCCCTGTATCCTGACCCTTGCTGAGACTTGTAAGAGGTCCTCTGAAATATCCATCCTCTGTACTACAAATCTGCAAAATAGCCAGTTAGCCAATGCCTCGTAAGTATCGCTGGAGGGGAGGGGAGCAAAGAGCCTGCTAGATGTAACAGGAAGGTAATGATGAGCCACAAGAGCAGTTCTTCTTACTAGCAACTTCTCAATGTAGCATTATGGCATCTGCTGTTTCTTCTCCTTTTGTGGTTGAGTAGGCATGCCATATCACACAACAGGAAGCAAAGCACGGTGAAAGGCAGTGAAGTCATATTGTGATGTCCTGCCTTTTGAAGCCATAGCAAATGGTACACAGCTGACACACCATTGTGCTTTGCTGGTCCAAAGAGGAGAAAGTCTGAAGGTGCTGTCAGACACAGTGTTCAGGATCAAAGAAGAAAGGGATTAGGGGTCTGCATGTTGGTGGTGGAGCTCAAGCTCGTTCACATGGTTCTTTCAATCCCATTTCAAAAGAGCTCATTTGGTAGCAGGACTGAGAGCAGCCTCTGCCTGAAAGGTCTCTCCCCCCACTTCCATCTTCTCAGACACCAATGGTCTTCTTTAGTGGGGCGCTTTTGGACAATGCACACTGCAGGCATGAGGAGCCCCATCCTTATTGTGCACATGAGAAGGGCAAAAAGGTTAGCTGCACCTCCTCTCCTGATCTGTGTTATGGGCCCCACACCTGGCTATTTGTAAAAAAATAAAAATTGAAAAACCCTGCACTTAAAGATGAAGTTCAGCCCTCATAGGTTCACGTCATGCCTCAAGTCAGCTTTGGTTAAAGTCAGAGCTTTGTTCTCCATATGTGTTCTAGAGATTGTTTGACTCCTGGAACTGAGTTACTTTCCACTTTTATTGGACGATAGTTGTTCGCTGAGCACACTTGCAATTTGAACTCTGGGGGTGAGGGAGTCAGGGGTTTAGTTCAGGTCCTTTTGCTGCTTTTGAAAGGAAATGAAGTTGCCCACGGATGCATTGCACATGTTAACACTGGTGCTAAAGGCAATAATTTACACAATTCTCTGTTGATGTTCTGCTGAAAGTATTAAAGAACTCCCCAGTAGCTGAGAAGCAGAACACTTTTTCTATGGATTGGAGCCAGTGTGGTGTAGTTGTTAAGAGCGGTAGACTCGTAATCTGGGGAACCGGGTTCGCATCTCCGCTCCTCCACATGCAGCTGCTGGGTGACCTTGGGCTAGTCACACTTCTCTGAAGTCTCTCAGCCCCACTCACCTCACAGAGTGTTTGTTGTGGGGGAGGAAGGGAAAGGAGAATGTTAGCCGCTTTGAGACTCCTTCGGGTAGTGAAAAGCGGGATATCAAATCCAAACTCTTCTTCTTCTTGGAACACTGCAGGTTAGCTTCATTCTAGCAGGTAACCTGAGGCCGGACAACTCACAGAGTCACCTTGCTTTCAAGAGACCTGTCAAACTGCACAGCTGCCACAGAAATGAAGATATTGTACTTGGGACAAGTCCATGAAAACACCTTAGATCGTTTCGGCAGTTTTACTGATGTCAGGAAGTAGGCAGGGAAACACAAGTTGCCATACATGCCGTTTGAAACCATCAACAAAACCCTCCCATTTGAGCCAGAGACTTTTGACAGTGGCATGTCTGTCAGCTTGCCTGCCGAATGCTGTCAAAAACCTGAACTGGCAGAGCACTTGCTGTCGTCGACCTCTAACAATTCAGAGATGTGAATTAGAGGTGAAAGTACTGAAGGTCTTTGAGCGTGGAGAAATACTTTGGGTTTTTTTTCCACCCCTCTTACATAAATGCAGGGTGCCAACCTTGCTGCATTTTTAAAAAAGCAAAGAAAAAGCAGAGGTTGAACGCAGAAGATGGCTTTGCTGATAGGTGGACAGCAATTAAGCTGCAATGAATGACACCAAATAATGGTTTGTGACTGGAAATGTCTATAGCAGCCATGGGAATCCTGTCATCCTCTAGATGGTGCTGGACTACAATTCCCATAATTCCTACAATTCCTGACCATGGCAGGAATGGGCACAAGTTGTCCATCTTTGATCTATGAAATGAGAAAAGGAGAACCATCTTTCCTTGGTTCAGGCCAATGGTTGTCACAGTGGCCATTCAGAAGTTCCCCAAGAGGACATGATAATGACAGCCATTTCTTACTTGCAGGGACAGTTTAGGAGGGGGATACAATTTGTAGCAGTCCCTCTACCTGCCTCCATTTTTGAGCCATGTGTGATTGTTTTTAAGAAATAAAAAATATATCTGGTTGTTATGTAGACAGAGTCACATATCCCCTTCCCATAAACTGTGATTAGGCAAGAGGCCAAAATAAAAGTAAAATCGTTGTGCTCACCTCAGAGGTGTTTGCGGGCCCAATCACAGAGCCTTCCTTCTCCCAGGCGGCGACTAGATAACCCATAGCAGATCGGACTTAGGCAGACAACCATTTGGCCACAACTTTATTGATCACAGCTGTAAGTTGAATCTAGGGTCAGGTATTGGGTGTATTATCCATTTCAGCCTCCTGTCAGAGGGCTGGAACCTCTGCAGGGTTGTGCCAGGATTATGGCCTCCCCAAACATTGATCAACTGAAGCGCCCATCCTAAGGCCGCCACTGGAAGCTCTAAGACCCATCTGCCCCACACTTGGCTCCAGGCAGAGACATCCACTGAGACCCCTCTAACTGGATCAGTACTGGGTGATGCACCAAAACCCAAGTTTGAATACTGGGATTCCACCTTTTTAAGTGTTGCTGTCCGGCTGTCAAGGCAGTGGCCCATGCCTGGCTGGCCAGCAAGGAACCTCCCCATAACTTCAGCCCTGATTGGCCCATATGAACCCAACTCACTAGCCAGGCAGTCACACCCCCATGGCTGCTACGGCTAGGGGGGATTCCCCATCAGCTGGCAACTATGTGGGTCTGGCTGCCAGGAAGGAGGCGGAGACACTGGCGGAGGAAGAGGAGTGCAGGGGCAGCGCACCGCCCCCAGCAGCACGATCCAGGTGGGGTGCCATCACGGCTGCCCCACCTCCTGCGATGGGCATCACACCCCTGCAAGCGGTGTGCCACGCCCCCAGGACACGCACCGGCCCTGCCTTGCCTGCTCTCCGCCACTGGGTGGAGAGTGATGGTCCGCAGCCAATGCCCACTGGCGCAATGGTGAGTGTCCATTCTTAGTGGTGTTGAGCACATCTCATGGTGGATTATGCTCCCCTCTTGCGCCTGAAGACAGGGAACATGTGGGAGCATTTTAAATCATTCTGACTGTGCATATTACAAATTTGTGTTTGTGTTTCAATTATCTTTTAGATAGAAAAAAGTGAGATCAAAACGGGAAACAAGTGAATGGCTAAAATGCCCAAATTCCTCAGTCTATGAAATACTTGTAAGCTATAGATGTGTGTGTTTTCCCCTTTGGCACCATAACATTTCATTGATGAGGTTGAATAAGCAGACATTCAATTGCTTTTGAAGCATTTCACAGTCACAGAGCAGAAAAGATACCATTTTGTATGTGTTCTGGCTTGTGCTGCCAAACCGCAGTAGCTGCCGCTGTTTCTTTCTGGGTCATGAGCATTTAGCTAAGGGTGAGTTAATTTATTCAATTAAAGCAGGACTATGAAGGTTTGTGGTCAATCTATGATATTACCTTCCAGCTTGGCCCTCATTGTCTGGTGGCTGCCTCATATACTAGCAAGGAGCAATGATCCATGTTGGCTGATCATGTACCAGCTGATGAAAGCAATTTATTCCACACACTCTGATCCAGCCATAACTATAATTGTCATGTAGAATAATAAAATAAGGTGTGAACTCACCCTCGGTTTCTGCTGAAGTTACATAGCAGCTAAAATAAAAAGGGCGGAATAGGGAACTGCTTTATACTGAGTCACACCACTGGGCCATTGAGCTTAGTACGGTCTACACAAGGGTTTCCCAAACTTGGGTCTCCAGCTGTTTTTGAACTACAATTCCCATCATCCCTAGCTAGCAGGACCAGTGGTCAGTGATGATGGGTCTCCAACTGTTTTTTGACTACAGTTCCCATCATGCTTAACCACTGGTCCTGCTAGCTAGGGATGATGGGAGATGTAGTTCAAAAGCAGCTGAAGACCCAAGTTTGGGAAACCCTGGTCTACACTGACAGTGGCTCTCGAGGGTTTCAGATCAGCGTCTTTCCCAGCCCTACCTCGAGATGGGACCTTCTGCATGCGAAGCAGATTCTCTATCACAGATCCTCCAAGTGCCCCTATTTTCCAGGAACAGTCCTGGATTTACAGAAGCCATCCCAGTTTCTGATTTGATCCTGGAATGTCCCACTTTTCCTTAGGACGTTCCAATTTCATTGGAGAAAGGTTGGAGGAAATGGAGTTATCCAACCTCTGAGCCATCTGAAGGTAGCCCTGTATAGAGATGTGGTTTTTTTTTAATGTTTAATGATTCATTATGTTTTTTATGTATGTTGGAAGCCACCCAGAGTAGCTGGGGCAACACAATCAGATGGGTGGTGTATGAATATTGTAGTTATTGGATAGGATGTTCCTATTTTCATCAGAGAAATGTTGGAGGGTACGCAATCATGCAAATCAACGTAGCAACACACACATACAGACACCGCTTGTGGATTTGATAGCTTACACAAAGAGTAAAAAAAGTAAAGGACCCCTGACAGTTAAGTCCAGTCGTGAACGACTCTGGGGTTGTGGCGGTCATCTTGCTTTACTGGCCGAGGGAGCCGACCTTTGCCCGCAGAAAGTTTTTCCGGGTCATGTGGCCAACATGACTAAGCCGCGACTGACAAAACCAGAGCAGCGCACGGAAACGCCGTTGACCTTCCTGCCAGAGCGGTACCTATTTATTTACTTGCACTTCTTGGTGTGCTTTCGAACTGCTAGGTTGGCAGGAGCTGGGACCGAGCAACGGGAGTTCACCCCGTTGCGGGGATTCAAACCGTCGACCTTCCAATCAGCAAGCCCAAGGTTCAGTGGTTTAGACCACAGTGCCACCCATGTCCCTTACACAAAGAGTAGCTGTGTACAATTAGCCTAGTGGCTGCCCCGCACATTCCCATTATACTTGGAGGTGCTGCCAGTTCATGAAAACCAGGCCTGTCTTTCTGTCTGTCTCCTTTTTAAAAACAAAAAACAAAAACAAAAAAATTGCAATAAAAATAAATAAACCACAGTTGCTCTCTGCAAAATGTCTGCCTTTAATTATTCACTTTCTTACAAGCAAATTCAGATTTTAACTATCCAGATTTCTTACGGAAATAAAAAAAAAACTAAGGCATTGTTTATAAGTCTTTCTAGGAAACAGGGTATCATGGGTAGTCTGGATCAGCTCCAGAAAGAGTATTTGCAGGAGACACCCCATAACTGCCCTTGCATGCAAATTTGACCAGAATAGTAGTAACTGCAAATTTAGAAGCCAGCAACTTCTGTGTATGGACTGCATGTATTGACGACATGCTCTCCACTTCCCCAAATAATGAGACCACGCTTTTTTCCTTTCAAAAGGGATGGACAGGTCAGTCCATGGGTTCAATCCATACGTCTGCTCTGTTCCATTTTCTGTTAAGTTTTAAAAATAAAAACGGCACAAAACTTCAGTTCTCACTGTGCATGTTTCCCCCTAAAATGCATATATTATGTATGCATTTCCCCAAAAAATGCATTTTGTATGTAGCGCCCTCAGTGTTGGTGCTGACCTTTAAAGCCCTAAACAGCCTTGGCCCAGTATACCTAAAAGAGTGTCTCCATCATTCAGCTCGGACACTGAGGTCCAGCTTCGAGAGCCTTTTGATGGTTCCCTCACTGCGAGAAGCAAGGTTACAGGGAACCAGGCAGAGGGCCTTCTCAGTGGTGGCACCCATCCTGTGGAATGACTTCCCATCAGATGTCAAGGAAATAAACAACTATCTGACTTTTAGAAGCCATCTGAAGGCAGCCCTGTTTAGGGAAGTTTATAACGTTTGATGTTTTATTGTGTTTTTTATATTCTGTTGGGAGCTGCCCAGAGTGGCTGGGGAAACCCAGCCAGATGAGCAGGGTATAAGTAATCAATTATTATTATTATTATTATATAAAATGCACTTTATCTACATTTACTCTAAAATATGCATTTCACCTAAAATATGCACCTTTCTGCACATTTTCATCCAAGCCGACAGCTACCATGGAGAATTCAAACAAGTCCACAGCTCAAAGGATAACTAGTAGACACAATGCCCCGCATTAATTCTCCAGAAAATAGCATCCCAATATCATGTCAGCCTTCCAGCAACAGCTCTGCTCAGTCCCTCACACCCTCTCTGTGTTCCAACTATTTGTTCCAGCTTTTTTGCCTCCATTGTTACCTCACACACTCACCCTTCCCTTCCTTCAGCTGGAAGGGTTGCTATCCATTTTCTTGGTTCAGAACATTCCGGACAAATCTCCAGCTATTTGACACCCATTCATTCTCATTGCAATATATTATCCTGACTACCTTTGAGCCATTAGCCGGAATTCTGCTTAACAAATGGTTTCTTTCTCTCTCTCTCTCTCCTAGGCTCTCGTTCATAGTAACGTACTGAAAACAAGAGCACCTACCTTTGCCAACATCTGATTTTTTTATTACCAGTAGTATTATTATTAAAGAAAAATGTTGATCCCTGGGTAGTGAATGGAGCCAGTTCAAAACAGGTCACAGGGAGAGCTTAATAGGAATCTGGTATAAGAGAACTGGTTTAGATGTTACATTCTCTACAGAGGTGCTGATCCCTGTTGCAAATCTCACCCCCTGCCACTTCCCCCAGCCAAACCAATAAAATACTAGCTAGTTGAAAACTGTACTTGTTAAGGGGGGAGGGATTTTGTTCTGCTCCATAATCTTTCAATAGCTCTATGACTTTAAGACTTCTTTTTTTGCGTTTTTAGACATGTTCTCTCCTAGACAGGCCTCAGTCCTTAAAGATTTGAGTATTACTTGAGCTAAATCCATATAAACCTTGGTTGCTGCGGCTCAGCCTGAAGTACGCACAGAAGAGCTGACAGAAAAATTCCATTTGTATAACCTGCATTTGGTGACACACATTAATGGTATTAACCTAAATACCCAAAGCCAGACATGGCGAGTCAAAAACAACCCCCCTACTTCCCCTTTGCTGGGGTGCAATATGAAGTGTAGGCCAATCTGTTCCCCAAAGTGAGCTGGCTCACGGAAATATTTTTGCAGGGGAATGTAAACATGAGGGCTCCAAAGAGGAATGACAGCCTTGAAAAACGGCCATTATAGGTGAGAATCATGGATTTTCACATCTTCCGCCTTCCTCACTTGTCTCTCACTGCTTCAGGTCATTAAAGCCCTGTTATAAAACTTGGTCTTTATTTTTTATTTTTTTAAGGTCAGGATGTGCAGTGAGACTCATTCCATGTGCTTCCAAATCTTTAAGGAGGTTTCCAATGTTTTGATGAAGATGCACGGCCTCCTCATCTCACCACTGCCAGGTCTGATGCTGTGCCTCCTCCCAATTCCTTCTGTCACCACAATGTGCTGTCTTCTCACTGTTCAAACACAGCTAGATATGTTGGACTCTTCAACCATGCCTCCTTATTCCCACCCACCCACCCCCATTTTTGAGGAGAGAGTGTGTGTATGAAAGTGTGTTGCCAAGCAACCTCCAGATTCACTCTTAACAAACAACTGCTGGTTAGCTACCGGCAACATCTCCCAAACCGATACCTGGAACAAATGTTTCAGGTTCCCATTAGCCGGAACAGCCTGGGCAGACTATCAACTGACAATTTAAAATGAGTGCTATTTTGCTCGTGAATGTTGAGGGTGGAGTGAGGAGTGCTTTCAACCATCCACTTGGAAGCAAGATTAGAGTTCAAATATTCATAAAAGTAAAATCTGAAAGTTTGGGCATTGATCCCAGGTCTACTGCAGACTTTCAGACTTATCTTGGATGGCTTATTTAAACTGTCACAGCATATATTCCCATTTTCTAGCCGCTCAAGCAGAAACAGTAATATTCTCTTGTGTGACACCCAATAATTGCCTATTTCCACTCCTTCAGACTGAAACGACTCCAGGTACAACCAGAGCAATGAATACCCTCTTCGTTTAAGACGCTGGGAAGTCTCCAGTATTGTTTGTATTGCGGTAACAGTAAGAGCAGAAGGAAAGTTAACCACAGAAATGGAAGGAACATAAAAGTGTAGACTAATAGATAATAATGACATTTTCAGGCCCTGTCCTATCAATTGGCAGGGTGAGCTGGCCCGCTCAGGAAGCTGGTTTTAGTGTCACCTGAAGGGTAGCTAATTGTTAGTGATTTGCTTTATTGTTGTTGTATCTTTACTCCCAAGGAGAGATACTTGTGGGGTTTTATGCCCCAAAAGGCAAAATAAGTTGCACAATCTTGGCTGTTTTGCACTTTGACTTGCAGTGGGGCAGGGGAATGATATTTGCTGTTCGGCCTCAGGCAGCAAAATGTTCTGGATCAGCTCTGCCTTTCTCCCTTAAAACCAGTGGCGTAGCATGGGTTCCCAGCACCCGGGGCCACGCAGAGGGGAACAGACAGAGTATGCATCCATGTCACCCAGGAGATCGCAGCCACAGAGATAAGAAGAGTCACTCCATTGTCTGGAGAGGTCACTTCCTAGTTTGTATGGAAAAGTAGTGTTCCACGGAGCCCAGCAACGGAAGCATGCAACTGTACTGAGGGAGCACCAGGTGTTGAAATTTTGTGCCCCTAACAATTTGACCCCGCTACACAACTGCCTAAGACCGGATACCGTTTACCTAAGGCAGCTGCAGCCCTAACAGGTGACTATCCAATTTGACCTCCTGCTTCCAAAGAAGATTCTACCACGACCTGACAACTCGCTGGAATGCTGTGCAGTGCTAAGCTTTCGGAAACTCTCACAATCCTTAGGATCACAACTCAGGAGGAGAAGTGGACCCCATCCTGAGAAGCCCACCTAAGAGTGGTGGCCCATGTGTTGAGGCGGAGCCACCGAGCCACCCTCCTGACACCAGCATCACTGGGTGGGGCTGGGCAGGGGGCTGGCATGGTTGAGGCTGCAAGAGAATGTGCCAGAGGAACCAATCCGACACTCCCATTAGTGTGTTCACACAGCCCTGAGCATCAACACCAGTACTGTGAGGAAGGCTCCATCCAACTGTACAGGCTGCTCCTGCTACATAAAATAGAGTTCACCTAAGGACACAAGGGGGGGGGGAGGAAACAAATACAGTTTGCAAAAGCTTGTTGTATGGCAAACTCTGTATATATCAGTATATCACAGCATACATGGTAGAAACGAGCTGTTACAAATACATACTTACTGAACAGATGTACTGAAAAATAAGCTGTTTGTTTCAGATTATTTTCAGAGATGATTTATGCAAGGTCCACCCACCCCGTGTTTAAAACAGTTGCCCC
Source organism: Lacerta viridis (assembly GCA_900245905.1). Classification (NCBI taxonomy): domain Eukaryota; kingdom Metazoa; phylum Chordata; class Lepidosauria; order Squamata; family Lacertidae; genus Lacerta; species Lacerta viridis. Next base: position 817,690 of record OFHU01003661.1, on the reverse strand, counting down.
TTGTGCAGTCCTTGGCTGAGTAGCGTGGGGGAGCAGAGCGATCAATATCTGTCTTTATTCCTTATTAAAAATATGCTTTTATGCACCCTTCGTTTAGTTATTTACGTCTTTAATGCACCTGGTTCCTGTGAGGTGGTCACTTACCAATTACCAATATATGAGGCACTGCATCATAAAAAGAGGGTATGCTAATTTTGCATATGCTAACGTAAGCATATAGACCAACATTTAGAAATAATTACTATAGGTCAAACTAAGGCCCAGGGGTCGGATCTGGCCCAATCACCTTCTAAATCCGGGCTGCGGACGGTCCGGGAATCAGCGTGTTTTTACATGAGTAGAATGTGTCCTATTATTTAAAATGCATCTCTGTTTTAATCCAGAAGTTTTAATTAAGTGTTAATCAAGAAGATAATGTTTCTTTTTGTATATAGCTTTCCTCTTATATTTCTTTCTTTCTTGCATTCTTGCGTTCTTATTTTCTTCTGCTTTTCATAGTTTGTTTTCTTTTTGATTTGTTATTGAAATGAACTTGTATATTGTTGTATAGTTTGTATTTTTTCCAATTAATAAAAGTTAAATTAAAAAAATAAAATAAATAAAATAAAATGCATCTCTGGGTTATTTGTGAGGCCTGCCTGGTGTTTTTACATGAGTAGAATGTGTGCTTTTATTTAAAATGCATCTCTGGGTTATTTGTGGGGCATAGGAATTCATTCATCCCCCCCAAAAAAAATAGTCCGGCCCCCCACAAGGTCTGAGGAACAGTGGACTGGCCACCTGTTGAAAACGTTTGCTGACCCCTGCTATAGGTTATGTAGAAATACAATACATCAGGCTGGGATAGCTCATTTGGTAGAGTGTGAGACTCTCAATTTCAGGGTTGTGGGTTCAAGCCCCACACTGGGCAGAAGATTCCTGCTTTGGAGGCGGCTGGACTAGATGACCCCTGTGGTCCCTGCCAACTCTACGATTCTATGACTATGGCGAGGAAGACTGAAAGCAGGGGACCTGTGTTTCTGCTCTGTCTGTTGCCCAGGTGCTGTTGATGGTCAAGACCCTCCCTGCTCTACACAGTCTTTCAACCTGATTTGGACCAGAAAGTCCTTCAAACAGAGATCAGTCTGGGGACATATAAGCATCCCAGCTCCTTGCAGAGTTTGCCTTACACTGCAGGGTTGTCATGCAGTAGCATCTAGAGGGCCACAACCCTCATCATCCCTGAGCCAGTCATGGGAGTTGGACCAACAATGTCCTCTTAGCACAGGGGTCAGCAAACTTTTTCAGCAGGGGGCCCAGTCCACTGTCCCTCAGACTTTGTGGGGGTCCGGACTATATTTTTTTGGGGGGGGGGAATGAACGAATTCCTATGCCCCACAAATAACCCAGAGATGCATTTTAAATAAAAGCACACATTCTACTCATGTAAAAACACCAGGCAGGCCCCACAAATAACCCAGAGATGCATTTTAAATAAAAGGACACATTCTACTCATGTAAAAACACGCTGATTCCCGGGCCGTCTGTGGGCCAGATTTAGAAGGCGATTGGGCCAAATCCGGCCCCCGGGCCTTAATTTGCCTACCCATGTCTTAGCGGCTATCCATAGCTATTAACCTCATAACGGCTGGTTGATGTTAAAGGCCTCAACAGTCTCATTTAGCTCCTACATTGTAAAAGCGGCGGGAGAGGATGAAAAATCACAGGATTGACTCTAACCCAGCGACTTTAAAAACAACTTTTATGGAAGGGGGGGAGGAAAGGTAGCCCTTTCAAAAACAGGTCAAAACCATTATTTTCCCCTTGTATTTTGGTTCTGCCAACCAAAATGTAAAAAAAAAAGGTTGTGACTCTATGAATCTGATCATTTGATTACAGTATTATTTTTAAAGACAACCCTAAAGTTTTCTAATTTTTCCACCGCATGAGCTTTTATGTTAAATGAGAACATTTTAAAGAAGGCTCCTGAAATATTTTCCTTCTGACAGCACATAGAGAAATATTACTTATATTTTCAGATATGTTCCTCCCCTCCACTTCAGTTCTCATTTTGACCAGTTCTGATGAAAAATTTGTTTTCCAGCTTCATAAACATTCTTTTTTTAAAAAAAAATCAAAAGAATCCAGTCTCAGAATTATTACCACAGTGCCCTCTGGAGTTAATCATACATATGGAAAGAAGCTTTAAAGGAACTGCTTCAGCAATCCCTTATAAATAGCTGCAAAATAATATATACTAGCCAAAGGTAAGTACTTTAAATCCAATTGATTTCAATGGAAGAGATTTAAGCTCTAATCCTATACCTACTTAGATGTGAGTAAGACCCATTAAACTTGCCAGGTGTGGGATTTCTATTGCCAAGAATATACTTATTTCTCGTAATGAAATAGCTGAGCAGGAACATGCCATGTTTCTATTTAATACAACAACAACTGCTTCAGATTGACTGGACTTTGGTGGAATTAAGGAATGTGCTTTTGCAGCCTGTAAATCACTCATATTGAATAGCAGAGGAATCTCCACTGCAGTGTCCAGTGTGGTGGATGTAATATGGTTGCAATTCATTGTCAGAGGTGCTAGGTCTTCATTTTAAATCCTTGGGGTGATCTTTGCTTACGTTACAAGTCAGCACAGACTCATTGAAATTCATGGACTTTGGTCCATTAATTCCAGTCGCTGTACTATGAGTATGAAAAACTATGGATATTACTCTTTGCATTTAAACAGGTATTTTAGTTTTCTCAAGACAGTGGCAAAGTGAATAGGATATGGATATGTATTTTTCATGTCCTTTGGTGAAAAATATCACAAAGAGCATTTTGCCACACGTAGTTGAACCAGGCACTGAAGTCCCCCCCCCCAAGCCAGATTTTGGATATAGTGTTGGCTCAATATAAACTTCAGAAACAAATCTAAACCTTCTTTCCCCCCACATATACAGTGCTTTAGTTTTGAAGAACAGTGACTTAATCCCCACGAAGTAGTGGGCATGATGGTATTTTTCTTCATAGATTTGCAGAAGACCCAAGGACGACCAATGTTGACCTGACTTCTCTTTCTTACACTTTTTTTTTGGAAGCAAGAGAAGGACAGAAACTGCCACTCCCGTGTTATAATTAATAGCACAGTTAATGCAACAACAATGAAAACCAACACCCATGAAGCAAATAAGGAAATAAACCAAAAACGAAAGAGAGAAAGCTCAAACGAGTAACTCAGGGCAGGGGTAGCCGACATGATGGTACCCGTCAGATGTTGCTAAACCACAACTTCCATCATTCCTGACCCCGGGCCATGTGAGGGATGATAGGAGCTGGAGTAATAATAATAATAATAATAATAATAATAATAATAATAATAATAATAATTTATTTATACCCCGCCCATCTGGCTGGGTTTCCCCAGCCACTCTGGGCGGCTTCCAACAGAATATTAAAATACAATAGTCTATTAAACATTAAAAGCTTCCCTAAACAGGGCTGCCTTCAGATGTCTTCTAAAAGTCTGGTAGTTGTTTTTCTCTTTGACATCTGGTGGGAGGGCATTCCACAGGGTGGGTGCCACTACCGAGAAGGCCCTCTGCCTGGTTCCCTGTAACTTGGCTTCTCGCAGCAAGGGAACCACCAGAAGGCCCTCGGAGCTGGACCTCAGTGTCCGGGCAGAACGATGGGGTGGAGACGCTTCTTCAGGTATACTGGACTGAGGCCGTTTAGGGCTTTAAAGGTCAGCACCAACACTTTGAATTGTGCTCAGAACCGTCCAGCAACAATTGGAGGACACAACGTTGGCTGCAAGAACAGATGTCACTGGGCAAACATTTACAATCAGCAAGACACAAGGTGTAACAGATCAAGGGAGCAATCCTAAACCCCTTTAAAGGAGAACTGAAGGGTGACAACAGGAGAAGACTTTGGTACTTTTAGTGCCTTGAGCTAGGTGAAAATTTGGCATACCAGCCTTCACACCATGCCAGGCTTTGGGAAGGCAGCACAAATGCTCTGGCAGAGTCCTAGAGCCCTCAGGGCATGTGCTAACTAGGTTTTGGGAGGGAGATAGGGGAACTCTAGGGCCTTGTCAAGAGATCTCACACCTCCTTCTCATAGCCAGACAAGCACATACTGGATGCCCAATGTGGGGGAACTGGTCGCACTGCCCTAAAACAGCCTCTGGGTAACAAAAGACCATGGAACTCCCTCTAGAAGGTGCTCTGGTGAAGGAAGGGGAGAAATGGGTTGAGGCCTTGAATCCTTCGGATCCTAAGCCTTCCCCCGACACACCTCTAAATCAGTGTCACCCACGTCCCTATATGTGAGGGAGTGTAGTGTGGACAAGCATGCATGCTGTTGCTGCTCCGGTTGCCCTCCATGAGTTGGAGAGGAAACTTCTGAAATAGGGAACCTCCTATGGCCATGGCGACTCCCCAACCTTTTTAGACCCCTGATTCTCCAGGGTGGACAACCTATAAGAGGACAGAAAGATCCTCACTTCAGAAGTTAGCCCTCCAACCTGACCATGGCAATAAGTTATAATGTGGAGGGGGAGCTACCACACTCATCCCTGCAGGTTTAAGCATTGCAAAGAAATGGTCGGAACATTTCACCATTAAAATGAGTTGCCATGAGGATTTATGGATGCTTCCTTCTTGGTTCAAGGACAAGTTGTGTGCAGATATGATGGGGAGACCTTAGGAACAGGATGGTCTGATTCAGGGCAGGAAATGGTGCCCCTCAAACTTTTGCTTCTGAAATATACTCAGAGTTGAGTGTTGATTTCATGCTCTTTATTTCAGCTCATGGTAAACAGTGAGTGAGTACATTCCCCCAAAACCTCTGGCTATATACAGATAATTTACACAATAGGTCCCGCGTAATTGGCTGATTCACTTCCTCCTGGAGCTGGATTGGGAGGCTTCTGCAGACCAATCAGGTTGCTGCCTTCTAGGATCCTGCCTGCCTATTGTTCTAGGATCCAAGCTCAGTACATAACAGCTTCCCCTTTATTCATTGGATTGAAGAGGAGGAGGAGGAGGAGGAGGAGTCTGGATTTGATATCCCACTTTATCACTACCCGAAGGAGTCTCAAAGCGGCTAACATTCTCCTTTCCCTTCCTCCCCCACAACAAACACTCTGTGAGGTGAGTGGGGCTGAGAGACTTCAAAGAAGTGTGACTAGCCCAAGGTCACCCAGCAGCTGCATGTGGAGGAGTGGGGATGCAAACCTGGTTCACCAGATTACGAGTCTACTGCTCTTAACCACTACACCACACTGCCGTATTTCAAACAGTGCAAGTCCAGACAGAAAAGTTGTTGAGCTTTCTTTCTTTGAAGTTTTTGAGCTATTTTTAAGGCGAAATCGCTAAAAACGACACTGCCAACATGGGTTGCCCTGCATCTGGATTTCCCCAGACCTATTTTTTGTTTTAGCAATTTTCGCCCAGACACGGCTTCCGACGGTATTCCAGATATCTCCAGGAAATTCCGGACATATGGCAACCCTAGTTTAAGGATGCTAGCATAAGGAATGCCTTAAAAGATAGAAGAGATGGGAAGTAACCACTATCCTCTAGCCTTAGGAGCGGGGATAGCCACAGTACAGCCATATTCTATGTCCTGAACCCCTGGCCGACCTGACAGCAAGACAGTATGTCAAGTCCAAGTCCGAGGGTCAATCCACACAAGCAAAGTCCAAAGGTCAGGAAACACAGCCCAGGGTCAATCCAAGCAGCCAAATCTGAAGTCCATCAGGCAGGATACAGTCCAGAATCAAACCAAAAGCAGTCCTGTAGGGCAGTGTTTTTCCCTTTTTTGGGCAAAGGCACACTTGTATGAAAAAAATGCAGGCACACCACCATTAGAAAATGTTAAAAAATTTAACTCTGTGCCTATATTGACTATATATAAAGTAATTTCCACGGCACACCAGGCAACATCTCGCGGCAATATGTGCAGTTGAAAAACACTGCTGTAGGGGTCCAGGAGCATCCAAGCCCAGGTCCATCAATATGGGCAGTTGAGCCAACAAAGTACGCCAGCTCTAGTGATTGCAGCTTCTGGGCTTGATGAGGCAGGTGACCCTCACCTGTTCTGAGCCAAATCCAGCTGAGGAATCACACATCTCCTCCCATAGCTAGTAAGCCCCACCTGGCCTGCTAGTGAGCTGGGCTGTGGGCCCTTGCCTGCCTCAGCCTTCTGGAGCATCCCTTCCTGCTGCTCCCTATGACTCAGAGCCCACCGTGTTTGAGGAGACAGGGGGCCCTCTGGCTCTGGTGATGGGTCCTGCTGCTCTGGTTCCTGTGTGCACTGAGCCCCATCCCCTCACTATCCTCCGTCACCCTGTACTTCCTTCCCCATCCCCTGCTTGCCCCAATGTGTCCCGGTCCCAGCTATGCCCTTTGCTGGGATCTCCCTCCTCCCCGCCATCCTGCCAATTCATGACATTCTACCACTAGTTCCTACAAAAGAACAGGAAACTTAAGGCAGAAGTGCTAGGTCCAGTCATGGAATTTATTCCAAATTTTGGCTGGATGTGGCATTTCTCTCCTCCATCCTTTGTCTTGTGGCTTCCGTAAACCCACTATCAAGCTCTTATTTTTGAGATCTTTTTTTTTAAAAAAATCACAAGTCAGCATGTTTTCCTTTAATCTTCTTTTTCCTAGGCAGTGGTATTTTGTTACAGGCATTTGAAAGCACATTAGAAAATATTTGCTTGGTGCAAGAAAAAGCTACAGCTTGACATCCCATAATGCTCCCACAAAAGGTTTAATTTCTCAGCCGGACAACGTTTCAGACTGAGCACTAGATGGCACTAGCATATTGGGTTCACACCCAGCAGCAAAATCCATCCTTTCTCCAACACATGTGTGATAGAAAGCACAAATCAACAGCAAAATTGGGGCAGACGTTTTGAAAAAGAAAAGTGCATTCATTTCAGCTACAGCTGATTTAAATTGACTATAATATAATCTCTCTTGCTTCATTCTACCATTTTGATGGCAAGGAAAGCATTCTTTGTATCTTGGCTAAGGTAACTGTAGTTATTGCCATCTTAAGAAGGGAAATTGGAGGGTGGGGGAAATTGCTCAGAGCATTTTGAATATATCCAGGCTTCCATCAACATGAATTCTGAAAGCACAGTAATTGTGGTACAAATTTGACGTATATCAGTTTCAAATTATACACCTCACTAAGCTTGGGTACACATTGCTGACTTAAAATTCAGCAAGGTCATTCCCTCCATGGTTGTATTTTAAACTGATTTGCCCGTCATTGTATATCCATCAGCAGAGGTTGGTGTTCACCAGTCACCCACTGAATGCCCATACTAGTGGCAAGAGTCTGGGCAGTGATGCCTTTGCCTGATGGAATTACCTGGTTGGTTTCCCCCGTCTCCACTCCCAGAAATCCAGAAGGGAAAGGGGATTTCTCCAATGTACACACTCAATGCAACTTGAATCAGGATTGAATAATAATAATAATAATAATAATAATAATAATAATAATAATAATAAATTTATTTATACCCCACCCATCTGGCTGGGTTTCCCCAGCCACTTCCCTAAGCAGGGCTGCCTTCAGATGTCTTCTAAAAGTCAGGTAGTTGTTTATTTCCTTGACATCTGATGGGAGGGCGTTCCACAGGGCGGGCGCCACCACTGAGAAGGCCCTCTGCCTGGTTCCCTGTAACCTCACTTCTCCCAGTGAGGGAACCACCAGAAGGCCCTCGGAGCTGGACCTCAGTGTCCGGGCAGAACGATGGGGGTGGAGACACTCCTTCAGGTATACTGGCCGAGGCTGTTTAGGGCTTTAAAGGTCAGCACCAACACTTTGAATTGTGCTCGGAAACATACTGGGAGCCAATGTAGGTCTTTCAGGACCGGTGTTATGTGGTCTCGGCGGCCGCTCCCAGTCACCAGTCTAGCTGCCGCATTCTGGATTAGTTGTAGTTTCCGGGTCACCTTCAAAGGTAGCCCCACGTAGAGCGCATTGCAGTAGTCCAAGCGGGAGATAACCAGAGCATGCACCATTCTGGCGAGACTCTGTGGGCAACTGGGGTCTCAGCTGGTGTACCAGATGGAGCTGGTACTTGGGGAAGCTGAATTGGGGAAAACTGCGTCAAATACAGCATTTCACCAGAAATTATAGGATAGCTCTGGTTCCTGGGACTGATTCAGAAATGGGCACTGGAAGTGCAATGGAGCCTGAGTAAACAGGAAGTAGTGTACACACTGCCAAAGATCAACGATCCTCTGCTTCCAAGAAGACAGAGTTATAATGCAACTTCAGGGATTAGGGATCACTTTCCCCTCCCAGCCTGCCTCCAACTTCTTCTCTTTGTCTATTTAAAATTCATATCCTGCTGTTCCTCCCTAAGAAACACTATAAAATATAAATGAACAATAGAAAACAGTAAAATATCACAGCAGGCTACCGGTACATAACTCCGAGGTCAATTAAACAAGTTTAACCTTACTTCATTTATCCAATATGTGCAAGCGTAAAATGTTTTAACACAGAATGAGCCTCTTAACAAATGCCATTTCTCACGTCATGATTTCAGGAAAGCTGCATCTTTTCTCCCCGAGAACCATTGTTCCCCTACGCTGTCTGAATTCAACAAGTTTCCATTGCCAGTTTCCTCTCACCGGCAGAGCTGCTTTTCTGAGTGTTATGCAGTTTGTGCATATTGCCTGAGCGGCTAGTCTTTTTGCACAGCCATTCACAATTGTGTGTTCCCTTGATGTTTAGACTTCAGAGTGACAGGCCTCTGCACAGTAGTACAGCAGGCCTCCGTTGTGAAAACCTCCAGATACGAGAAACAGCCTCCTCACTGCAGATCTCGGAGAGTCTCAACAGCAGGCTAGAGAGCTGGAAGGATCAGAGCAGCTGGCATAGCCCAACAGAGTGACGGCAACGCAGAAGGAAAAAACCCAACTCCCTGGGTTTGTAGAAGGGAAACATGCCACAAGAAAGAGACACCAGCTAGCACAAGCATCAAGGGACCCATCTGGCCTGCAGACATCAGGCAGACTAAACCAGCATGGCCGCCGCTTTGAGAGAGGCTGCTTTTGGCCACCCAGAAGGCTCCTATAAAATTCATCACAGTGTTATTTACATGGCACTCTTCAAATCTTCAAAGTGTTTCATTTGGATCGTCTCAGCTATTGAGATGGTGACTTTCCCCCAGCAACTGGGTGATCATTGTGCCAAAGTGAGACACACCACACACACACACACACAAACACACACACACACACACACACACACACACACTTGCTGCAAAGCATCAGGGGTTCAAAGCAAGCACCCGGGCAGCACAGATTCAACCCACATATGTATCTCAAGACTTTAAGGGTCACCTCTCCCTGTATGGACTGACCCGGACTCTGCGCTTCTCATCTGAAGCCCATCTTTATGTCTCCCATCGCAGAAAGGTTTGGAGGGTGGCTTCAAGAGAATGGGCCTTTTCCGTGCCTAGCTCCCAATTGTGGAATGCTCTCCCCAGAGATGCTTGCCTGACACCATCACTACATGTCTTTAGGCGCCAAGCAAAATCATTCCTCTTTACCGAGGCCTATGGCTATTAAATAATCTATGGCCTGCAAAAGTGTGGGGAAGAGGACTGTTGTTATGTTGATTGTTTTACTATCAGGCTGCCTGTCGTTATGTTTTTTATTATGCTTTTTTCACTGACTTTCTGCTGAGGAAACTGAACCCTGGTTAAGCACTTGGAACCCCTAGAGTATCTCACAACTCAGAGATTGGGATGATGTAAACAATCTGTGAATATCTATCTCACCACTGGCTTAACAGTCATTTCATGTCATCAAGGACCTGCCATTCTGTGAGGGTAGGAGGACTTCACTAATGAATGCTTCTTGGCACCCTTATCAAACTACAATTCTCAATATTTTTCGGGTGGTGTGTACAATGACAAATAAGTGGCAGAAAAACAAAACAAAATGCACCTTCATGCAACTCTGTAAACTAGCTGGACCTTTTGTCCGTAACTAGTGGGCAGTGCAATTTCTTTTGGCTTTCAGCAGCCTCTAGACATTCCTTTCCTTTCCTTTGCAACAATGGAAAACAATGAGCTTTAAAAACAAGCCACTGGTAGCACTGGTTTTGATTGTACCCTGGGGGAATGGTTTTTTTCCTTCTTTTTTTCAATTCGTTCCCCACCCACAACAAAGTATTCTCAAAGCAGCTCTCAAATGTCAAGCAGATGACATTCGAGTTTATCAAAATCCAAACCATATTGTTGCATTTTAGAAAGTGCCTTCAGCAGCTGGTGAAATCTCTCTAGCAAAAAAAACAACAACACCAAGTAGCAGAGCATTCTCTATGACATCACTTTTGCTGACTGCCATCTGCAACCAGCACACATGGTAGCCTACAGCTGTTTCTAAGACATTAATCCTGCCGACAGGGCTGCTGAGATACGGCTGCAGTTACTGTCTCTTGGTACCCATGGGGCAGGAAACATAATTCTAAATTTCATTTCCCTTACTGTGATGAATATATTCTCTCTCTCGGGGGGGGGGGTGAGAGACAGGGTAACACAGAGAGCATTAATTTTGTTTTTTTATTATTAAAGATTTTCTTGATTTACAAAAGTGTGTGCAATGTCTCTCTCATATTTTTTCCATGTAACATTTTTACAAATCAGTTTTGGTTGTTGAGACATTAGGGAGAGAAGGGGGAAAGAGGTGGGTGGGATGGGGGGATGGGTGAGGTGGGGTGACGATGTTTCTATTTTCCTTAATATATGTAGGGTTTGGTGTCAGCATTGTTTGTGTAGGTTCTCTGTTGTTCGCTTGTGTTTCTTTGGCAGTGAGAGAGGTCGGGATTGGCGTAGGGTGTGATTGTTCATTTGTGGTTGGCTGTGGTGATCTTTGGTTTCCTGTGTGAGTGGGGTGGGTGGGTGTTTTTGATCAGGTTAGCCATATTGATTTGTATGCTGTCGGTAGATTTTTGTCATTGTCTTGTTGGGCTGTGTGTGTGATGAAGGGGAACCATACCGGGGTGAAGGTGTCTTCTTCTGTTTGTCCCCGTGTCAGTTTCAGGTTACTGGTTAGTTTTTCTAGTAGGGCTGTTTCCCATACTACTTGGTACCATTGGTCCATGTTTGCTCCTGTCAGGTCTTTCCAGTGTCTGGTTATGATGTTTCTGGCTGCTGAGAGTAGATGGATTATGAGTTCTTTGTGTTGTAAGTGGGCATTATTGTCTTGGAAGATGTTTAGTAAGACCAATTCTGGGGTGGTTTCTAACACTTGCTTGGTTATTTTACATATTTCTCGTATGGTTGTTGTCCAGAATGTTTGGATTTTGGGGCACTCCCACCACATATGGAAGTATGTGCCTGTGGAGGTGCACCCTCTCCAGCATTTTGGTGAGGTTCCTGGGCGTATTAGTGCTAATTTTCTTGGTGTTAGATACCACCTGTAGGTTAGTTTTAGGGTGAGTTCTCTTCTTTTTGTTGATATGGATTTAAAGGGGGGTTTAGACCACATTCTGGTCCATTGGGTGGGGTTGATTTCGTATCCTGTCATCCTCCCATTGTTTTTTGATTGTCTTTGTTGCATATCATGAAGATATGTTTTCACACTTACAGGTACATAAGTAGCTATAATCTGAAGGAAAATGAAAAGCCCCATGAGATAAATATTATTTTCCCACTAGGCAATGGTACCTATCCTGATTCTAGTGCCAGAGCTCACACACACCCCAAACACACACAGTCTCACTTTGTGCAATATTAAAATCTGTGTAGCTCTACATGTGTAACTGAGTCCTCTTGAACTGAGCGTCAATGAAAAGCTAAACACTGTTCAGATAAAGCCAGCAGAGTTGTTTGTTTTGTTTTAAGATGCTTTTCCTTTTCCTAACTTTCCATGGGGGTCACAGCACAAATGCAGCATTTCCCACCCCATCATTATCTGAGATAGGAGCAGGGTTTCTTGTCTATCCCCCATCTGTGTATTCCCTTCTCATGCACCTCGGTCTGCTCACTGAACGGGATCAGATTATTCGTTTCAGCAATGACCTCACATTTCCTTTTGCTGATTGTAATTTTCTCCACTGATGGGATGATATAGCAGAAACGTCGCAAACCCCAATTTTTAGACAAGTCATTGGCCTCTCCTCTCTTTTTTTCTGGGCTTCTTCCAAACCTTGTATAATATCAGGAAAAAGGAAATTGAATGCTGATGTGACTTCTCAGATAAAAGCAAAGTGTTGTGTCCGCACTGCTTTCATTTCCCAAACTGCTTGCCGTTCCAGTCTGTGGAGCTCTGCAAATGGTGAGCGGATGACGCTGCCCTTGGATCGTACAATATACCTGAGTCTCTTTCCTAATGCTTTGATCCTCTTTCCTGGCCTGCTATATTCATGTACCAAGCAACTTCCTTCAGCATTTCCTCATTGCTGAGGCTCTGTCCCAGGTGTTGATTTCTCCCAGTTTTTGTACAGTCCACTTTATTCAGGTTGGTGGCATTTTGCATCACTTTTCTGAAGGTGTCCCCCCTGCCTCAAAACCAGATTCAAGCACCTCAAATCCTTTCCTCTCAAAATCTCTATAAAGTCCGGGGTCCTTTTGGTTCTGCATGGCAAATAGAAACTGAGCAGAAAGACCAAAGACTCTCACATTCATTGAAGATTTTTGTGGAGATACGTACTCATATGAATGTGGCAAATGATGTTCAAATGTTGGACTCCACCATGACCCATCCTGTAAGCTAACTGTGGAGAGCTTTTCACACACACATTCCTCGTGTTGTTCCTTTCTTTCGAAATGCACGTGTCCACACATAAGCCAAGAATCATAAATTGGGCCACAATATAGCTCCCTGACCGAGCCTCAGCTTGACCAGATGTAGCTGAAACCGCAGACTCAGTACTCAGGTCTGCCAGAATGAAAAGTGTGTGTATACACACATGCTGTGTATGTGCAATCTATTCCCGAGAAAACCTACTGCAGCATATCGGATTTCATGTTCCCCACCCCCAAAGGTGAACCTTTTCCTATGTTTGAAAGAGAGGAAAATGCCTTTGAACGTGTCTGCTACGCTTTGTACTGAGATCAGATGCATCAAAGGATTTGTAGTTCCAGCAGTCAGTGCAAAGGATGAAAGTTTCGCCTGTGCATATAAATTGGCTGGACTCTTGGTTTGGCTAGAGCTGCTGCCAAAAGTCTGAAAGCACATGATGTTTTTGTTTCTAAATCAGCATTCCTTGGCACCTCTTCTGGGTCCGTGTAATTTCTAGTAAAATGATGAAGGGTTTAAATTAAAGCACCTCCCTATGAGGAAAGGCTATGAACTTATCAATAGTGTGGAAAGAGGGAGGGAGGGGACCCCCTCTTCATTCCCCTTCGTTTCCTCTCTTATTTGGTGATTGGTGTATATATGGTAAAGGTAATGGTACCCCTGACCGTTAGGTCCAGTGGCAGATGACTCCGGGGTTGCACGCTCATCTTGCTCTATAGGCCGAAGGATGCAGCCTAGTGCAGGGGTTGCCAACCATGCGCCCACAAAGGCCTTCGTTGGCATCCTTGGAATGAACCAGAATCCTCAGATTCCCAGCTCTCTCTCTTTAAAAAGTAAGCTTCTAACATTTTTAGAACCTGTGATATAGGGCAAAAGTACAGATACCCTTCTTCCATTTTTTTAAAAAAGAGAAACCAGCCTGCTCTATCCTTTCAGTGTTTTATTTTTCCAGCTCCCCAAGGAAATATCGCTCCCTGAAAAAAGAAATCCTGCAGACACCCAGCTGTGAGAGAGGAGGAGCATCGCTTGGGAGGGGGAACAACGGGGTTGTGTGGCAGAGTGGGAGGAAGGTACAGACCGTGGTTTGTGAGAGAGGGAGAGGTGTTTATCTGAAATGTGTGTATATGAGTGAAGGAGGGAGAGCTGCATGTGTTTCTGTGCTCTGTATATGTGTGGTTAGCATGTGCATGTGCGCAAAAGAGGGGGCACTTTGAATATTTTTCCTGGTAATAATGTTCCCGCTTGTTATTAGATAGCAACAGCATTATTGTGCATGTGTGGGAAACCCACGTTGTGTGAACTCCACAATATTGAAGTCAGCAGGGTGACTATTTTCTCTCTCGTTTTGTGTTATGCCACTGCGCCCCACAATGGCAGCCGTGTTGTGTTGTTATGCTATGCCCCCCCCCAAGAGAGACATTTTGTGATTGGCGCCCACAGAATTTTCTCCAATTTAAAAATGTGGCCTGTGTTCCAAAAGCTTTGGCAACCCCAGCCTCATGCTTCTTTAAACAGCATCAATTCTTTAAGAGAATTTGCTACCAAAATATATGATTATGGCAATCTACTTTGATGGATTTGAAAAAATATTGGAAAGATCTATGGTTGTGGGGAGGGAACCCTATCAAAACAGCTGTTTAGTCATGATAGTTACATGTAACCTCTTTGTACAATAGCAACATAGCTCTGATTCTCAAGATAAATCTCTATTTTTATGGGCGGTGGGTTTTTATTTTTTGCATTTTTCCTGTAGAAATAAAGAAGATTGACTTTCCAATGCATATCTAATGAGGAAAAAAGATTCCTGCCAACCCAGCCATCAGCTTTCTGAAATAATGTCAGATCTGCACTCATCACAGCTCTGCCTCTTGCAAGATGATGTGCAAAGGGAAATACAAAGCTGGCTTATGCTCAGGAAACATCTGGCCAAACTTTTAATTCTCAAGCAGGTCACTGGCCATTCTCAGAGCCGATGGAACAGCAAAGTGTGGGAAGACAGCAATATAGCCTAGCAGACAGCTATGGAACGGAAAGAAGTATTAGGAAATGTCTTCTTGCTGGTTGATTTTCTAAGGATTTGCTTCCAAACTGTAGCATGTGGTCATAATTTTGAGCTTCCGATGGAAGAAATTACATTGTGCACAACACCTCAAAACTAGCTAGCAGCAGAACTGTCTCGATGAATACTGCTTTGAACATCAACGGGACTGGAGGTTTGCAAACTTTCAATGTAACTATTTGTTTTCTCAACACAGTATGGTTATTATGCTGTTTATCTGATAAAACTTAAAATACTGTATATTCTGGCGTATAAGACTACTTTTTAATCCAGGAAAATCTTCTCAAAAGTCGGGGGTCGTCTTATACGCCGGGTGGAGAATCTGCGGTCGAGTATATCTCAAACTCTATATTTTAACTGGAAAAGTTGGGGGTCGTCTTATACTCCCAGTCGTCTTATACGCCGGAAAATACGGGTAGTTTCTTAAATAATAATGATAAAAAGCTAGCCACACGATGAATATGAGGCAGATCTCTGCTGAGTTGGTAAAGAACTGGCTCTTGTAGGGGGTATTTTATTGATATTAATCTTTGTGTTTGCAGAAGGGTTGATTCGGGGGGGGACGGGGACAAATCTCCCAAGCGAGCCATGGGTTAAAATTAATTACTGGATTTATCGATAAATGTATGCATGTACCAATGTTGACTGGAAAATGAGATTAGTGGAATGTGCAAATCATAAAGCAGGCCTCCACTGTGTGTCACCCATGAAGCCAAACACAGTACACCAGGCACAATTTGGCAGTTCAATAAAACTCCTGTTTTGTTTTGGCTGCCTGCCTGGGACTGCAAGCACTGGGGGAAGGGGCAGATGTCAAGCACTTGGCAGGCCACAATGCATGGCTGACGGGTTGAATTTGGCTTGGCAAACTGATTCATTGTTACATACACATATTTATACATCTTCATTCAATACAGAAGTTTGCTGTACCCATTGCCAGGATGCAGTGCCTACTTTTGCTATACTGCACAGATCTGAGATTGTTCATAGAAGAAACTTTCTCCTCGTTTTTCCCCCCCAAGGTTAAGGGGACCACATAGAACTGTTTCTGTTAAGCGAAGTTTAGTATTATGCTACAATTGAGAGCTATTGGTCCTGCCGCCTGTCCCCAGTCCTTTCAATCCAGTTAATATCGCGTATGTCAGAGCCCTCAGTTAAGGCCAAGGAATCTTAAAAACATGCTGAGACTTGTGCTGTTACTTTAGCCAGAGAAGCATTTGTGAAAATAAACAGCTTACATGTTTGTGGACATAGAGTGAAAGAGTCACATCGAGATACAGTGATACCTTGGTTCTCAAGGTACTCAAACAACTTGGAACCCAAACACTGCAAACCCAGAAGTATTCTCGTTTGTGAACTTTTCCCAGAACTTGAACGTGCTCTGTTTTGAGTGTGACGCTTCCGATTTGAGTGTTACGCTAAGGTCTGTCTGTTTTGGCTATTTATTTTGTGTTTGTGTTTTTGTATATATATTTTTGTAACTGTGTGGAACCCAGTTCAGCTACTGATTGATTGACTGTGTGACTGCAGTACATTGTTTATTGCTTTCATTTTATGGATCAATGGTCTCGTTAGATAGTAAAATTCATGTTAAATTGCTGTTTTAGGGGTTGTTTTTAAAAGTCTGGAACGGATTAATTCCATTTTGCATTACTTTCTATGGGAAAGCACGCCTTGGTTTTGGAACGCTTTGGTTTTGGAACGGACTTCTGGAACGGATTAAGTTTGAGAACAAAGGTACTACTGTATAGAAGAAAGTCTGCAATGGGACCTGTGCATCCTAAAGCAACAGCTTCCTCTGCTGTTAAGACAGAGCAGAATGAAAGAGATCTGTAGAAACAGACTAACTAGCTCACTTCAAGTGTCTCCAACAAGAAATAATAATGTTAATGCCTGTTTCACACAATATGACAAATGGGACACGTGAGATTGTATACTTATCTGGTTTGATTAAACATAATGGCTATGATCCAGCGAACATGTGTGTGACAGGGCTTTGCATTCTTCTTTTTCCAAAAGCTATTGCTGATACTGGGAGGAAACAGTGCTATATACCCAGGGTGTTGTTTACCTGGATGAGGCACCAACTCTTGAGAACCAAGAAAGCAGACAGATATAGCAGGAAATTATCACATGATCTGACTGCTAGGTCTTGGGCCTGGGTAATCCAAAACCACCTAACAGGGAAGATGCAAGAAGAAATATAAAAATCTGAAAATAAGGCAGTTTTTCAACTCTAACATCATTTGTTCCAGTCTCGGTGGCACAGAATGTATTGTTATATTTGCGAAGCTGGGCATCAAATGTGGAAGGCACACTACACGGAGAAAAAACAAGTCCCACAGCGTTACCCAGTGTGCCTTCAAAGGTTATTAGCAAAGTTATTGCTAATTATTTTTGGTTTGCTCAGATGAATAACTTGACATTTGAAATCTTTTCGCACAATGGGCCCAACCCAAAAGAAGAAAGTAATTGTGTTTATGTCCTGCTGAGATTAATAGCCTTTAGTCATAACTAATGGATTTCAGTGGGGTTTATATAACTTTCGCTGGATGTCAGCCAGTAGTTTTGTGACTAATTATTCCAATAAAAGATAAATTCTCATTTGCTCATTGAAAATCCTGTCCACTTTACCTTTTAATGAACTGTTTAAGTCACATTTCTTAGAAGACAGCGGAGGAACAGAGTAAGAAGAGATCAACTAAAAGGCATCCAACAGTTCTATTGCACTTAATAATGATCTCAGGGTCAGTAGTAAGTAATAGTAAGCAGTGAGTAGTAAGGAATGAGACAGGCTTTTAGGTTATGTTATGCTTTTAATAGGTTATGTTATACTCTGGATTATGTTATGTTTTAATAGATTATGTTTTAATAAGGATGAGAGTGTTGGAGATATGTGCAAATGTGTATGGTAAATCCGGTCTTTGGGTGTTTGATTTTCGTTGTTGTGTATACTGTGTATATACGGACAATGACAATAAATAAATCTATCTATCTATCTATCTATCTATCTATCTATCTATCTATTTAGCACTGTCGACCAAAGTATAGCTAGTGTGCTTTCAATCTTGAGCATCTTGATGCAGAGTTCAGAGTGCACAGCAGTATGGGTTTCTCTACTAGTTTCAATGAAGGGAGAAGTTCTGCATGCACAGCCCTCTTTGGACATAGTGCTGTTCCCTCTACTGAAGCGATGCATCAGAGCTCCTGTGTTCAAAGGTGATCATTACACTAGGGCAGGGGAACCACAAACAGCATGCCTCAAATGTTGAAATGATACGTGAAAGCCCTCAAAAAATTAAATGGCAGTGCATCAAACGGGTGGAAAATTAAAAACAAAAAGTTTTAATATGTTTCATTGTCACATGCCTGGGAACTTACATGACTCATGATTACTATCCCAAAAGGCAGATGTTATGCAGTGATGTGTCCATGGCTCACTATCCATCCAAAATATACCTTTAAGCTATCAATCTGGGTCACATTCAAGGAACAATTTTATCTTTTGCGGTAACTGTGGCAAGCTTTCTCCATATCAATCAAGAAGTTAGGCACTCCAGTCTGTAAAGAAAGGGATCACAGAATATTTATGCATCTACACTTTATGGCCTAGTAGGCAACTACTGATGTTCAACTGTTTGTTATACCTATGCCACATCAAACACAAAAGTAACTGTGCCTTGTGGCTTAAACAAGCATTGTGAACCAGGTTAGAGGGGGATTCATAACTGGTTTTTAAAATTCTTTAATCCTGGTGACCCTCCTACACAGTAGCGCATGCCGCCGCCATTCACAGCTTTCAAAATATACAGATTTATAGGATCCAAACAATATCCTACACTGCTAGCAGCACATAAACCAAATGCTGCATGAAAGGTTTAGAAGAAAGTGTTTTTGTTTGATATTATCAGTGAGAGTTGGAGGCTCTGAACAAATTACCTAACAGGGCAGGGAAAGGATAGAAATGAAAAGATAAAAAGGGAAAGAAATGCACAAGCAAATCCTAAATGTGTATCATTCCCTGATGGATTTCTGCAGTAGAAAGGTTTTGTAAATATTCGCCTCTTTAAGGCGGTATACTTGGTGCTGTGGGAGGAGCCAAGAGCACAGCCCTTCTCCCCAGCAATAGCAGGATGCCACCTTCAGGTGAGCAATGCTTAGAGCTATTGTCTCAGACTAGCAACTGACAATAGGGAATGGACACAAACAAGTCTGGGCTCTATTCTGAGACCGAGAGAACATATGATCGTCATCTTCAAATATCTCAAGGGCTGTCACATGGAAGAGGGAACGAGCTTGCTTTCTCCTGCTCTGGAGGGTAGGACTTCAACCAGTGGCTCAAAGTTACAAGAAAGGAAATTCCAACTAAGTATCGGGGGGAAACTTCTGCCAGTAAGAGCTGTGGAGGTTGTGGACTCTCCTTCTTTGGAGGTTTTAAAACAGAGGTTGGCTGGCCATCTGTCGTGGGTGCTTTAGCTGAGAGTCCTGCTTTGCAAGGGGTTGGACTAGATGACCCATGGGACTCCTCCCAACTCTACAATTCTATGACTCTTCCCCTTTCAGTACCTGTAGTTCTGCCTACAGTGCTGGCAACAGAGAATCAGGCCAGAAAAGCCGTGGGCATAACCCACTGGGTTGGTTCCCTACAAATTCCAGCCCCCTGCTTACCTTGGTTCCCCAGTTGACAAGCCACGAAGGAACCTTGCCACCAGGGTCATCAAAGTACGACATGAAAACTTTAAAGCAAAAGAAAGGAAGAAAAGAGGTAGTCAGGAATCTTATTTAAGCAACAGCAGCTATTCATTTATATATCTATTTTGTGGTCACCTTACTAGCAGCTATCTAAGCTGCTTTTAATGTTGTTATTTAGAACCATAAATGTGCAGAATTTATTCCCTTGTTTTTCCACTGTTCCATCCTATGATATCAGATATATTTGCTGAAACCCCTCAACGGTTTCTGAACAACGTCTGCATGACTGCGAGCGTTTGTTTGTTTTTTCTTTCTCCAAAAAGCTCTTCTCCTCCACCCTCTTCAATTGTGCAGTGTTTTTTACACCCAACTGCTGTCCCTGTAAGTGCAGAACTAATTGTACATTGTCTGGTCCCAGGGCAATAACTGCAAAAAGCAGCAGTGAAAGCAAAACACTTTATTCCCATTCAGCTCTGTGATTAATTCAAAGGTCTTTCTTCACTGTAGAGGCTAAACTGACAAAGGCTTTGAAAATCCTTCTCAATTTCATCTCTGGAGTTATGGAGGCCTGTTGCAGAGTTGAAGGAAAGTTTCCTCGTTTCAGCAAGCTCTGCTTTTTCAAATATCCAACCACATCTAATGTTTCTCTCTCTGATCACCAAGAGGAAGGGATTGTTTATACAACAACAAACGATTGCCCCTGCCAACCCCAACCCTGCAAAAAATTTCTATTACAAAGAATTACGAATAGTTAGGGCCTAAGATACTTGCACCCGTTAGCAGAACTGCAATATCTGCATCAGAAGCCCAACTTGGCACATTATTGGGGCATCTGCAAGTTATCCTAGTCTTAGAAACGAGTTATGACAATAATCACAAAGCTAGAAACGATAGGATTGGGCTGGGGAGGTGGTAAAGAGGGGGTTTAACTTGTTGTCTCCAATCAGGATCACACACCACATGCCCCTAGTGGCCGCTCGGGACAAAAGCTCTTCCACTGGTGCCAATGGCAGCTTTCTTCTCTATGCAAATAGCAGCCACAGTGGAGGAGATTCAAAACAGGGCTGTGGGGTTTAACAAATGGTTAATCATTAATTTTCCTACAACCCCCCCCCCAGTCGCCCCACAGGTATTTACTTCTATAGAATAAAGAACAATCATGCCATCGCTAATTTTGCCCCCAAAAGAATTTATACAAATCTGGTCTGATCACATTGTCGTTAAGCAACTCCTGTTACCAGATTACACAAATTAGTTGGCTGGGATGAGCAAACTTGTGTGCATAAGAATTAACCACCCAAAATACTGGATGCAAGCCTCTGATGTTATTTTGTACACACCTGTTCAACTATCTTGCTTTCAATGTTTAGCAAAATTTGTTAGTGCTAAAAAAGCAAGTGAATATGTTTTTCACAATCCTAACTTGTAAATTTAACATTTCTGCTCTAAACAGGGATAGGTGTATCTGTCATTTGCAGCTGACAATTTTCTGTTTCTCACAATCATTTTGCACACTTCTGCAGCAATTTGTAAATTTGTTTTTTAAAATACTGTAATCAGCAAAATTTGCCAACATTGTAGCGCAAAGCTCTCAAAATAAGCACATTGTTAAATGTCGTTTTGACAAATATACACTTTCAATCAATAATTCTTAATGTTTTTATACTGTTGTAAACTGCTTAAAGTTGTTGTGTTTACAGTCAAGCAGAGTAAAAAGAAATTGTTAAACAAATATAAATAAGATTTACAAGCAATTTCCCCTAATATAATACATTTCTGTATATTGTTTTCTTTAATATATGCATTTGTGTACGTTACTTGGCTGGGAAACTACTGCAAAATTCAGAGAAATGCAGATTTCAAAGGATAGCTCTGTTTTGGGTTTGTGCATTGTTTTGAAAAGTGTGTATTAGGTAGGTTCACCTTCAAATGCAAACTGAATTGAACTTTCTCCCCATGCCTAGCTCTAAGTTGGTATTTCTATAAAGTACTTTACTGATTTCTTACCTTTGGAGCCTTTCTTGCCATCGCTTTCAAAGGCCACACATTGTTTATAATTCTTTACTCTAACAATCCCATTCTTCTCTGGGAATTTAGAGGTATTCACGCTTTTAGCCAATATAACATAGATCTTCTTCCCTTCAAGTTCCATATCTTTACGCTCACGTACGAAAACATACTATGCTGAAGTTTAAGAAATAATCAGGATGTGTCTGTGTATTTAATATACTTATATACTGGAGACAGAAGGTATACTGGTGAAAATACAAAAAGCAATCCTGTTTCAAGAAGCCTGCATTTGTTTTTGTTTTGCTCCTCAAAGGGTATAACAGAATATGGTTCACAAGAATGTGCATCAAAGTCTTAACTTTTTCTTTTCCCTTAAGAGTCAATTTTTACCTCATTTCAACTTGCACAACTGCGCTCTGAGGCGTTTGCAGCCTCCAACATTAAGAGCAAAACTGCAATCCAAGACTTGAAAGGATACATCTCTATTTGCCATGGGGAAAGGGAACTTCACTTCCCAGCGGATTACTGTTCTGCCCTCAAAAGGTTTCTCACTTATATCTAAAAATCGGAGGGGAAATGTGTTAGGTGCAGACTATGTTTTATTCAGCTGGACTTACAGGTTTTTAATGCATTTGGTGAATTGAAAATGTGTCAGGAGTCAGACATGAATCATAACTGTGTATGTGTCAGATCTCAACAAGGGTCGGGCACAAAGGGATAGACATAATTGGGTTGTTGTTTTTTAAAGAATTTGACCCAAAAGCTCATCCAGTCAAGCATCCTGTTCTCACAAGCAGGACTCTCCCAACTTGTGCTCCCCAGCAGCTAATGTTCAGAGGTACCAGAGGCAATACACAGATACAGTATCACGGCCAGCAGCCATTCATAAAGTTATCCCCCCACTATTTGTAAAAAAAACAAAAAAAACAAACCAACCCTTTAAAACCATCCAAGTCAGTGAATAATATTATATCTTGCAGTAGCAAATGCCCATCTAACAATGGGTTGTGTGAAGATTTCCTTTTGTCTCCCCTAAATCTTCTGACATTAAATTTCATTATTGTTTAATTATGATTATTTATTGAATTTATATACCGCCCTATACCCGGAGGTCTCAGGGCGGTTCACAGAAAAGATCAATATATGTAACAAAATAAACACAACAACCTAATAACACCACCCCCCCCAAAAAAGAGTCACATTTTAAAAGGGTATAGGACGTCAATCTGGTCAACCAAAGGCCTGGTTAAAAAGGAACGTTTTCGCCTGGTGCCTAAAGGTGTATAATGAAGGCACCAGATGAACTTCCATGGAGAAAGCATTCCACAGACGGGGAGCCACTGCAGAGAAGGCCCTGTTCTCGTGTTGCCACCCTCCGAACCTCTCGAGGAAGAGACACACGAAGAAGGGCCTCAGTCAGAAGATGATCTTAGGTGACCCCATGTTCTAGTATTATGAGGGGGGGGGCAAATTTCTCCACATTAAGCAAAATTTTATTCACCTCTATCATGTCCCTCCTTACTGATCAGGCCTGTCACCACCTGCTCAGACCCTGCAAGTGTATTTGTGAAACTAGGATTTTCTTCTCCGGTGTGCATCATTTAATACCTGCTAACACAGAACTGCTTTTACCATATTAATGCTTTTTCACCCAGTTTGGAGAAATCAGGCCTACAGCAGCCTGATTACTTGAGAGGACATTTGTTACCAAGGACTATAGAAAAGAAAGTTGTTGCCAGGCCTAATCAAGGAGAGAATTCTAAAACTGCAGTGCCATGACTGAAAAGGCCCTAAACCAGTAATTCCCAAACACCCCACCCCCAATGGATCACTGATGAAGATTGTGGCAGACCACGTTTTTTTTCTCCCTGTTGTACAGTTTGTAATGCACCATGCTAGACGCTATACAGTTTTAAAATGTATTTTGCAGCTTTTTTATTTCTCATATATTGTATTTTATTGTATTCCATAGAATTCAAATTATAACACAATAAATTACAATAAAAGCAGCAATTCAAATGCAATTTTTAAAAACCAACATGAATATTTAATGCAGTGGGTGTGTCGTCGCCAATATTTAACCAAAAATCCACCGACATGCCAGAGACCACCTGAATTATTCTTGCAGCCCACTGACAGTTCACAGACCCTGCCCTAACTTAAGCCTTCTTCTCAAGTAGGTAGGCTTCATGGACAGATGGCAAAAGCTGGGGAAGTTCTAATGGGGCAGGAAAAAGTATTCTCTAAAGTTCCTTATTTTCCCAAGTAGCCATGGCAGGCAGACCATAAAAGTCACTTCAGATGCTGTATTTTCTCCAAAGAATGTGGGAATGGCTGGATGAGGGACTATTTTGCTGCTCACACATATGCTGGGATGCCAGTATTCCTCACAAACATATGAAGGGGCCTAACAAGTTATTGTCTTGGAATACATTATTTCCATGCAATGTAATATGTAATGCCATCTGTTCCCACAATGCAATAAGACAGCAAATAATATCACATTTTCCACCAGAGGTCACTGGAGTATTAACTTGGTGCTATTTGACAACCTATTCAGTTTCCTACGTCTTAAGTAGCAAGCAAACTCAAAAGTGAAGGTGGGAGGAAAAGAGTAATACTTGACATGTTCAATTTAATGGGCAATACAGGGAGTTTCACTTGAAATGGATATTTTCTCTCACATACTAGAAGGACAAACTGAACCCTATTATTTGAGAAGATATGCTATTATTGTATCTTAGGTCATCCTATTACTTGCAGGGTCTACCTTCCTTTCAATATTCCCTGAAGAGTGAGATAGCCTAGATTAAGGACAGTGAGGATGGCTTGCTGGTTAATATGTCTCTGATATCTGTAAATCTGTTCATACTGTTACCTTTGTTCACCCTTCATTGCCTTTCCAAAACAACCTTTCCAAGCTCACTATCAAAGCATGGACTGCCAAAATGTCCACGGGTTCAGAAACTGGGGAAATATGGTGAAATAAGCTACAGTGCCCTACTGAGATGCATGGGTTCTCAGATCACATGTTTGTTTGTTTTTCCAAATCTCCTCACTTCCAGAGGTAGCCCCCTGCTGCCCCATAAAGTCCTCCCACACTGGGGGTCCTTGGGGAACAGCACCAAAAAGACATGAGAGGTTGCTACTGAAAGGACATTTTGCTGCTCCCCCTTCTAATCTAAGCATAGACACCAAGGTGAATCCTGCCCATAGATATTAAAATCGCATTATTCATTACTAAAATTGCTAGAATAATTTGCCGCTTCATTTTAGTACACTGGAAATTATCGAAATGTTTCTTCTTGTGAATGTAGAGTCCTGTCAGGGAAAAGGTGGGGTATAAAATTGATAACAATAACAATAATAATGCATACTTTTGTTCTTTAACAATTGATTAATGAATGTATGCAATATTTTCTATGCACACACACACACAAATCGAAACTTCGCTCTTTGTGGAAGTTCCACAGTCTTAAGTTAAGAAACGCACCAGAAATATATCAGTTTTCACCTTTTGAAAACATCTTGTCTGAATGACAATGGACATCTAATATGCTATATATATTGATATTGATATATTAGATAACATAGTTGTGAGCATGGCATCACACAAGAGATAACGGAAGATATTTGAAACATTCCCTGCTTACCATAGGCCAAAATACGTGAAGCTCTTCAAATCAGACGTTGTGAGTCATTTGCAGATGGGGACATTCATATCCTATTGCCCCTGTCATGTTGAAGTCATGGGTTTCCTTCCCCACCCTTTGTGTCTGTGGCATGCAGCAATATAGTGTCATCCCAATGGAAGATAGTGTAACTGCTCTTATTAATCTCACAATAGCTAAAAGTTAGCCAAGATGACCAAGCCCTCCCTGTGTATCTCAAGGGACACTCAAGTTAACTTCAACATATAATCGATACATGTGGACATAATGGGAAAATCTACATTACATGATATGGGAAGGGAAATTGTTGCAACTTGAGAGTGCTCTATCAGTAGTGTGAACCAAGGAAAACTCAATATATAATTAGAACAAACCTACTATAATCTAATGTATGAAGAGACAGTGCAGCGCAGACCAGTGTCCTAAATCACTTGAGCAAAAGAGGTGGGTGAGGGCGATGGCTGGAAAGCAGTTTCCACCAACTCAAGAAAAGCAGAGCACCAAGAGGACTCAAGATATTTCTCAGTTTCACACACCCCTAGGTTGCCACCAAATTCACCTTTAGTGATATTAAGAGGCAAATCTGGAGGCTCCTGCCCACGCAAAACATATGAGGAACTCTTGAGGGAAATCAGAAGAATTTCAAGAACACAAGTTAAATTTTATAGGGGCATCCCTGATTTGGAGGAATGGAAATCCATGTATTGAAAATTATTAGTTATTTTAAGCAACCAACTGGACAAAAATAAGGGAAAATTCTCTCTAGAATCAATGAAATCAAAGCTAAAGAAGGTCTTAAGAGAAAAGAGGATAAGCTTCTTCATCTTTTCATAGATATTTAAGAGAGGGAATTTCAGCAGATGTGGCTTGCATAACACATGTGATTCCCTTTGCCTCCAAAACTATTCAAGTTTCTGCTATTGCATCTGACCACTCTGTCTAACAATCTAATAAAAACTGGTGATTAAGTGGGAATCAAACACCAGGACTCAGATTCCCCAGATGTCACATAATGATCAAGAGACAAGTCCATTTACCCATAAACCAACACGAGAACAGTGTTGATGGATCTAAGAAAGTTGGTTTTAACACAAAAAGTGGCTAGCAAGAAACACATTGCTTCACGTGTGGTGTAGCAGTCAAGAGCAGTAGACTCATAATCTGGTGAACCGGGTTTGTGTCTCCGCTCCTCCACATGCAGCTGCTGGGTGACCTTGGGCTAGTCACACTTCTTTGAAGTCTCTCAGCCCCACTCACCTCACAGAGTGTTTGTTGTGGGGGAGGAAGGGAAAGGAGAATGTTAGCCACTTTGAGACTCCTTCAGGTAGTGATAAAGCGGGATATCAAATCCAAACTCCTCTTCTTCTTCTTCTTCACATTTGTTTTTCAGGGCATCACAAGTAGGCGACTATATTTTCAAGAGAACTCCAAAATGTAATATATTTTCAAACACCATTAATGCTTTGGTAATGGAAATCTACTTCATGTATTTTTCATACTGAAAAACTGTACAGAGCACTTGAAAGAGTGAAGTAAAAGAATCTTAGAAATTATGGTGGTCAAGGAGCGGAGGGAAGGAACCAATCACAGTGACCTAAGAAAATGACATTTTGGTCTTGAATAATTTACTGACCTCTAAGATACCGGTCCCATTTTGTTCTGTAGGTTAAATCCATGTACACTTCTGCACATACATCTGGGGAACAATCACCAAGAGTGGCATAGACTTTATACTCGTACAGTCCAGATTTCTGAAAAAGCAAGAGAAATAGGAGGGACCAGGTGGGGGAGAATCAAGAATCCTGTATTTCAGGCCTTTGCTTGGTTGCACTAGCATTGTCCAAAAATACTCTTTTATTCCACTGTGCTTGCACAATGAATCATTTACAACATACAAATATACTCTGCGATGTTTATGTTAAAACAGAGGCGAGTTGGTCCATTTGCCTAAAGAACTGGGCTGCTCGATGACAGACTTATCTTAAAATATATATCAGTCTCTCTGCTAGGCTGGAGATATCTTTTTTCTGTATAACTCTAAACCTATTACTCAAAAGCAATAATGCTTTCTCATATTTACACACTAGGTGCCATAGAAGTCATCCTATATATAATTGGGTGTTATAAATATAACTCAGTAGTTTATTTTAAATATCAGACACTACCGTATAGTCAAATGAAAGTCTTATCAGCATCTAATCCCCCTTTATCCTTTGAAACATAAACTGTAGCAGGAGTCATACTTCTGTTATGATAGTCAAGTGAAACAATAAATATATATTTCAGCACTCTGACCGTATTCTACTTTTGTTAAGACTCCAGCAAACCACCACCCCCATCTTCACCCTGATCAGTCCAGAAAAATTCATGTTATTTATTTTGTTTTATCTGACTTAGTGGAGCTCTCTGCACAAATCAAATAACCCTTACACTAAGAGTTGGATAACCCTTTGTTCAGAGAGTTGCATTATTTGCTAGCAATACCAATTGCAGAAATAGAAGGTTTTCGGGTCTAATTCATCAAGGAGATTCAAAAATGTCAAACCACAGTATACATGTTTCAGTCTTGTATTCTGTAAAATAATTTTTAACAGAGCTCTATTATCATGAACTTTCTCATTCAATAAACATCACTTTATCCATCAGCACGGTCTGCTAGACCCTTTATGAACCCAACATTTAAAGAAAGGAAATATTTAAAATAAAGATACGGCATGACTCACACAGCATTTTGTAATAAGGCATTACAACACTGCTTCACAAACAAATTCTGGCAATGTGAAGTAGACCTCCACCCAAGCCTACGCCCTCCTGAGTTCTATTTTCCAAAGATACATCAAGCTTGCAATTATTTAAGAGTGATTCCTGAAATTTTATACTCTGTAAAATCGCTCTACCTCCATCTATTTAAAGGACTACCCTTTACTGCAGAACATCACATGAAGAGTCTAGAGTAAAGACCATCATCTACCACAACAGGTGGTTTTAGTTGTGGTTTTGGTTCACAAGGCTTGCAATATCTCAGATAATCTGAGTTTTCAAAGGTTAGCAAACCTATTTTCCTGTATAAAAAGAATGTGAATATCAACTGGAAGTGAGATTATGATGTGCCTGCAGATTACAGGAGATGTTTGTTTAGAAGGCTGGAAAACATACAGTACCATAAAGTGTTCTCAGGCTGGACCATCGCAGTAACAAAACAAAACAAAATTGTTAAACATTAGCCTGCATTCTGAAAACAATAAATTCAAAAGATAAACCACCGCCTATAGCTAATCTAGATTTTAGTATGATCTCACCGCTCTGGCAGTGTTAGTTGCTTTCCACCACAGAGACTTTCCTGTATTTAGAGATTTCTGCTTAGCCATGCTGGCCACATGACCCGGAAGCTGTACGCCGGCTCCCTCGGCCAATAAAGCGAGATGAGCGCCGCAACCCCAGAGTCGTCCGCAACTGGACCTAATGGTCAGGGGTCCCTTTACCTTTACCAAAGTTGCTATAGTGACACAAATTTCTTTAAAAGCAAAAGGAGAGGTGTGAGGTTATGAAATATTTTTGGCACTTTGAGAGCTTTTTCTTTCTGGTTTATTTTATAATTTATTTATTCATAGTCTGCGATAAAGCTGGCTTTAGTCAGCAAGCAAAGCCTCTCTTTTTTTCTTTTTAAAAGCAACTCTGGGACACTTGTTAGAACCCTTAACGTTCCAGGTTTCGTTTCCAATCCTCTGTTCCTCAAGCATGTTTGCAAACTGCTAAATTATTATTACTATAATTTTATTACCCAACCTCCACCCTATGGTCCCAGGGTAGGTTACAACAATTTAAAATACAACATTAAACGTTTAAAAAACTTACAATTATGCCCCCCAACCCCCCCCCCACAAAAAATAAGGTGGGTCCTAAAATTGTACATCTCAGGTGTCAAAGGCCAGAGCAAAGCATGCTACCATGGGTTACCACAGTATGATACTACAATAGTTAAAAAAGCTGTCAATCAGAGAATTAACAAGCCAACCCTAATTAAAAAGAAGTACAAATGTGTGAAGAAAATCCCAACATCCATACACCTGCTTATTTTGCATGCCTCTAATTACAGTGGTACCTTGGTTTAAGAACAGTTTAGTTTATGAACAACTTGGATTAAGAACGCTGCAAACCCGGAAGTAGGTGTTTTGGTTTGTGAACTTTGCCTTGGAATAAGAACATGTTTTGCTTCCTGTTGAGTGTGTTCCATTTGTAAATTGAGTCCCCCGCTGCTATGGGAAAGCACGCCTTGGTTTAAGAACGCTTTGGTTTAAGAAGGGAAGGGACTTCCGGAATGGATTAAGTTCATAAACCAATGTACCACTGTACTAGATGGATTCCACCACTTATGCTACCTGCCAACCTGTTTTAACTTTCGCTGCTGGCATATGTCTACAAACTGCAGCGTTTGTTTTTGATAAAACTAATACAACAAATTGCTTCCTTTAAAACCGAGCCAAGTATGGCATCTGCATACTTTCTTCTTGAGGGATGATACTGCATTCCAGTTTCCAAACAATCACCATGTAAACTTAGAATGACCTCCCAGGCAGGGTTTAAATGGCCTTTGAACCTCACTGGGATGACAGTGTGATTGTTCCTATAGTAGAAGAGAAATCAGAAGAGAGGCATTTCTTATTTCAATAATCAGTCTGACCAATGCAGATCTTGTATTCCCATTAAAAACAAAAACAAATTAAACATACAAGCCATGTGTGAAATTGTTCTTGATCTGTGTCAGCATTTGCTGACTGGACAGAATTATCACACCAACAAAACAACCTAGCATTTAAAATACATTACTTCCAAGCCCCCGATTATCCAAATTCCTGCCGTATCTAATACAGCAGGGCCGTGCAACACACACACCAAAATAGCTGAGGCTTCAAGCATTCCACCAACGCACGTCCCAATTTTGATAGCACTTCGGTTGGTAGAGAATTGGGCTTCCTGCCTGCGCTAGACTCCACTTCCAGGCATCTCTGCCAGCTGCTTGAATCACGCTGTCTCTGACCACAGGCAGCCCACAAAGTTTTCCTCTTGGCCAATAAACCAGCAGGGCTTCAGTATTTCAAGGCAGAATGCCCTGCTGAGTTGGCCAGCTGTTTATCCTGAAGCGGAAGCAGTCTGAAATCTGTGCTGAGGTGGCTGGGATTTGTCCTCAAACGTATACAAGAGTGAAATCAATTTAAAACAGACAGATCTGAGCATACTGGCATACTGGCTTCATCAATGAATTAAGAGTGGTGTGGTTGCTGCCATCTAGGGCTGGGTGATACTTGGTTTTCAACACAGCAATATATCATGATGTCTGAAATAAGGATGGAGCTATGTAGAGGCCCACACTAGCCCACGGCCAAGATAGGAGCATGGAACTTTTCTACCTGAGTAAATAAGCTCATGACAAGAAATTAAATGGAGTAAATTTGAACACACAAGTGCAGCAAGCAGAACTCTTCCAGAAAACAAGCTCCTTGAAAGCAGGTTGCAGCGTTTAGAAAATAAATATTGTTCGTCTTCTAACTCTCAAGCCCACTCCAGCTTCCCATACTCTTTCAGTAAGGGGCAAAAAAGGAGAAGAGTTTGTAGATTTTTTAAAAATGCAGTTTTTCCCAAGGACACAAACTGCTTTGGAAGGGAGGGAAAGAATAAACTTTGCCTGTGTTTGTACTCCTGGCGTCCTGCCCACCTCCCTGACCCATTCAAGGATGCTGTAAAAAGAAAAAGCTAATCCTTGTACCAAGGATTAGATCAGCACAGGATCTCAAAGATTGTCCTACAAAACTTCCTGTGAATGGGAGCAAGGGAAAAGAAAAACAGACAGCTGTGGTGCACCCCCATTGTTAAACAAGACAAAGTCCAGCTGTTAGTACTCAAGTCTCATCTCCTCTCTGGTCTGGGAAGCAGAAGACTGAAAGAAAATAGAAGCCTCGGGATCATGAAAGGTCATGAAGGATGGGATGACACAGAAGCAGAACACCCATGAAAAATGGGGGTAACCCCATTACAGTTAACGGCAAAATGCTTGTCAATCTAAATCCAGAAGCACCCTTGAGATGCAGGTCTCCACCATTCCATTTTAAATGGAAATATATAGCAATTTAATCCTTAATCTGTCTGGACTGTAAGTAGCTTTAGAGGACCACTTTGAGGAGGGGGTAGAGAACAATGAGCCAATCTCATTTCCTAAATCAAGTTCTATAGTCATAGGGCATAGGACACTCCGCACCCAGCCAGGCTTGACCCATAAGCTGTCAGTTGCTGATCAGTACTCTACAGAAAGCTTCCTATCTGGAATACCCAAATCCTGCTACTACATCTCAACGGAGGACCCTGTCTATTTCATGGTTGCATAATGCACACTTCCCTGACCCTCTGCTCTTCTGGGTTGATTCTGTCCATTTGTAGACTCCCATGCCAGGGCATAACTAGTTGTTGTTTTTTTCCTTCCTGGCAGTGCTATAATGTCCCTAACATCTGCATGACAGGTAGAAATGCAACAGGTAAGCTGTTCCCTATTACTGCATCTTTGATTTCTGCTTTTCCTGTACACAGAACAATGCAATGGCCAGGGGCTGCCTTCTGGTATATGTTTTGCAATACTACACGTGTATCCTTTACAGTTCACTCACAAAAATATCTACTACAGTACTGAAAAGAGAAGTAGATCTTAATTTTTCAAATGAGGTTCAGGCCTCTGAGTAAGTCTTGTAAATCTGTCCTGGAAGGAAGAAGCCCTGCTCCTACGTGGGTGTGGATAAACAAAGGACTATAATGGAGGACAGGATATTTTTATGGCAACTCTAGGAACAATAAAGATCCACAGTACATTGGGATCTGCTGCCCCTATGGATCCTGCTCCAAGAGGCAATCACCTTACCTTGCCAGCCCTGTTTTGTTTGATACAGCAGGGCTTCTCCTTAAATAATGAGAGGCTGCTGTTGCCCAGCAGAAAAGCAAGGCATTTTGTACATGTTCAGGAAGTTTGTAATCTATTTCTTTGAAGAAGAGACATGGCCAACAAAGGAGAGCAGGCTGTAGTAGAGAATAGGAGTTGGCAAACCTGATGCATTCCCCACTCCTCCAAAGGCTGGAAGTGGTTTTTGAAGTGCAACTGAGGCCTCAGGTTCAAAAACCCCTCAGGGACAAAGCTCTCAGCAGGATGGCCAGGAGCCAGTCAGCTTTCTCACGGCCTGGCCTACCTTTCAGGCGTGTTGTGACGGCCACAGGGCATGAGAGGGAGGGAGCCCCACTGGCCACCATGGAGGAAAGGCTGGGTGGAAGTTTGCCCAGGGGGGTCTGACTAACGAAAAGAGCTGCTGTCCCCACACAGTGTTTCTCAACCTTGGGTCCCCAGCTGTTTTTGGACTACAATTCCCATCATCCCTAGCTAGCAGAATCAGTGGCCAGGGATGGTGGGAACTGCCACAAAACAGCTGGAGACCCAAGCATGGGCAACCCTGGCCTAGTGTTTCTCAACCTTGGGCCCCAGCTGTTGTTGGACTACAACTCCCATCATCCCTAGCTAGCAGGACCAGTGGCCTGGGATCGCGGGAATTGTAGTCCCCAAACAGCTTGGAGGCCTCCTCTTTCCCTCGCGTTTCCACGGCAACGCGGCGCCTGTCCCTCAGGCCTAGGCCTCGGCGGCCCTTTCCCGCCCTTCCCTTCTTGTCCGGCCGCAGCGCCGGCGCCTCTGGCCGCCCTCGCACCTCGTCGAAGAGCCGGAAGATACAGAAGCTGGCGGTCTCGGCCATGAGCTCCCAGGCGGCAATGGCCGCTTCCCGGGGCTTGGCCGACTCCCGGCAAACGGCCAGGAACTGCTCTTCGCCGAAGGGGCCCCGGGCTTGCTCCGCCTTGCGCGAAGAGCAGCACGTGGAGGACGAGGACGAAGACGACGACGACGACGAGGGGCCGGCGCTGGCGCCGCGGGACATCCCCGACGACACGGGCAAGCAGCGGGCCGGCCACCACCACCACCTCCGACGCCCGCCCTTCGCCTCCGCCGGCGGCAGAACCTTCGGGCGCCTCTGCAGCAGGGCGCGGAGGGCCTCCAGGGGGCACATGGCCCTCGACGGCGCGGGTGGCCGAGCTGCTCGCGACGCCCCCCGAACCTCTTTCTGCCGTCGAACGGGGCGCGGGCGGGGGCGGTGCCGCGGTTAGAGTGCCGGGATAGGGACGCCGAGGAAGGCCTGGGTTCAAATCCCTCCCCACCCCCTTCACCCCGTCGGGGGTCTCTAAAGCTCGCTTGTCGTGCCTCCCAAGCGGGGTCGTTGTTGGGGGGCTTTTTGTTGGATTTAATTTTTTTGAGGGGGGGGGTTGCAGGCGTTATGTTGGAGGGGGGCAGAACCGAGTTATCTGCTAAACAATTGGTCAATTAGTTAAGTATTTTTATTTACTTACTTAGTTAGTTAGTTAAGCATTTTTATTTATTTGCTTATTTTATTTAGTTAAGTATTTTTTATTTATTGGCATGATTTAGAGGGGCAGCTGCCCCCCTCCTGTACCTCCCCTGGCTAGGCCCATGCTGCCCTCCCCTTTAGCTGCATAGTGCACCCCCTCTGCTGTTTGTCCTATTATTATTTTTATTGTTATTATTATTAGAGGTCAATGCATCTCTTGAGTTCAAGCCCCACTACCCTCTTTCCGAAAGGTTCTGCCCTGCAACATGTGAAGGAAAGATGGTGCCCCTGAGCATGTGCAGGGCGCACTCACGTTCTCGTTCCCCGTCTTGTAGCGGGCATCCCGTGGGATTTATTTGAGCCAGGAAGAGGAGCCTGAACATCTGAAGTAACTATAAGCATGGGCGGGAGAAGGATTTATTTGCTGTTTCTGTTATATTAGAGATTCATATGTGTCTGGGTTTGATCTGAGTTCAGCCCACCACCCTCTTTCTGAAAGCCATGGATCTAACCTGCAACATAGATTGTGCCTCTGAGTCTGTGCAGAGTGCACTCAGGTTCTTCTTCCCAGTCTTGGAGTGTGGGTCCCATGGACTTCATTTGAGTCAGGAGGACCAGCCTGAACATAGGTAGTAATGGGGGGCAGGAGAGGGATTTCTCTGGGTTTGAAGAGTGCCTTTCCCCTCGCTCCTGTTCACCATGACCTAGCCCCATGTCCAGCAGTGCATTTTTCTCATCTCTACTGACACTTCATACATGAGATAATACACCTGTGAAACACTTAGTGATTAAATTGCAGTAGCTGCTGTCACCTCCTTCCGTACTCAACATAACTTGGATGGATTAGAATCCCCATTTCATTGGTAAATAATCCAGCTTTTTGCTGTAGGCGAGACAAAGATTTACAGCTCCCTGGTTTAAGAGGAAAGCCAGCCAGAGCTTGGGAGTTTTCCAGGTATTCCCCACCTGCATCTGAAATAGCTTTTAAGTTCTACTACCAGGGTTCTTTGGATGTTGAAGTCAAGAGTTTTCCTTCCCCTTACATCACTTTGAAGGGTGGTGATTACTCCCAGTCTGAAGGTGTTGTGCATTCAATCTGACTAGGGCTTGCACTAGAGAAACAGAGGTTTTGAATAAAGTACTTGAAATGTTTCCAGATTATGCCTGGATTATTGCCTTTTCTATGCTATCGTCATGCACTCTGACCGTTATCTGCCCGTAAGGATCCTCAGTTGCTTTAATGTGTTGTAAATACAAATAAGTGAAAAGAACTAAAACTAAATGGGTAGGATTTTTCACCCCTTTGTGGGGAAGAATGGCAGCCTTCTACTTGTAAATCCATTAGCATAATAAGCCTTGGGCCCATGTGAATGTGTCTCAGCAAAATTGAATAAGTAAATGAATAGAGGGAGATATTCTAGGGCTTCTAAGTCACCCTGAACAGTCAGACCAAACAGTTGCTTTTTAATAGTGTTGGATGGGAACTTCATGGTTGCTTATCTTGCATTTTTGAAAAGTCTTCTACAAAAGCTATGATTGTGACTGTTTATTTTATCTGTGGTTTTACAGCGAACGCTCTGCAAGGTTACGTTGCCAATGTAGTGTGGAAGTAGCTGTTGCCTGGCAATTCAACAGCAACCCACATGTAAAGAGAGCGAGAGCAGAGCATCTCTCAAAGCTATCCTTATTATAATGGTATTAGCATGTTTCCATATGGCATTGTACCCCTTGGGTGAAAGATTGGGTTTTAATGGGTTATATATTTTATGGCTACATGAAATGCCACATATATTTTTCTCTTTAATGTGTGCCACAGGTCTTCTTGGCCAGGATCCCAAGAGTCCGAGTGCTCATTGCTTCTGTAAACATATTCCAGATTTCTTCTCCGACTGCTGCACTGGAGATTATTACTGAGCATCTTTCAAATTCCCAGAATGACTTTTCAAAGGATGAAAGAGGCGCTGGTGGGAAGTGGAAGCCACAGTAATGCCATTCATGAGTCTTTAGATCCCACCGTCTTAACTCTGCTGAGTTGTTACATGCACAGAGAAAGCTCAGCTGCATGCAGACAAAACATTAAAGCAGAAGTTGTAGTAGATTTTTCTCCTTTTGCCATGTACTTGACATATGTATTGGTGATTTGAACACCAATTAGTCTTGCTCCCCACCTATGCTTTAGGGAAGGTTGTTCACCATTTTAATTCTGTGTTCTTGATTTAACTATGTCTCACCTTAAAAAGAAAAACTCATTTTAAAATAAAATAAAAAATTCCTTCCAGTAGCACCTTAGAGACCAACTAAGTTTGTTCTTGGTATGAGCTTTTGTGTGCATGCACACTTCTTCAGATACACTGAAACAGAAGTCACCAGACCCTTATATATAGTGAGAGAGTGGGGAGGGGTATTACTCAGAAGGGTGGTGGGAATGGGTGATTGGTCTTACAGGAAAAAGCAAGGGGTGAGATGGCTAAAGATAGCTTTGTCATGTATAATGAGATAAGAATCCAATGTCTTTGTTCAGACCAGGTCTCTCCGTGGTTTTAAGTTTGGTAATTAGTTGCAATTCAGCAACTTCTCTTTCCAGTCCATTTCTGAAATAAATAAACATTTAAATAAATAAATAATAAACATTAAAGTAATATTTTAAAATGTTATGGGAGGGGGGATACGGGTTCATGACAACACGTGCTGCCCAATTGGTGCTGTGCATAACTGCCTCTGTTTGACCATTTGCAGCCTCCACATAACCTCACACAGCAGTTTTTGTTTAGATTGGAGATGGGGAAACTGTAGCCCTCCAAAAGGGCTCCCAATTCCCATCACCCCCAGCCTGCATGGCCTGTGGTCAGGGATGATGGGAGCTGGAGTGCAGCAGTGACTCGGAGGCCACAGGCTCCCCATCCCTGATGCAAATGGTGAAAAGGGGAACTTGTGATAGCCTCTAGTTCAAAGGTCATGAAGTGGAACAGCAGTTCCCTAGCACTACCTCCGGGAAGTTGATCCAACAGGAATAACTCAGGCCACTGCAGTACAGTTCCTCCCACTCCCAGTGGGAAGGGAAGGAGATAAGGAAGGGCAGGCACAGAAATCGCCACGGGCTGTTCAACTGGGCTTCCTCCTCTTTCTCCCTCTGGCTAACTGTGTCCTTATATGTTGATATTGCTGTGTATTCAAATGTGCATTGTTATCTGAAAGCTACCTTGGAAGGTTTAAAATAAATAATTGTAAAAATAGTAAATAATTCCATTCAGAAAGATGAGTCACATCTGAGAAGTGCAGAAGAATCATCCGGGTCACATTCCCACTATCCATCCTTCAGCATAGGGGATCCTGGGTTTGGGCCCCACAAACCAGGCCAGAAGCCAGACTGGAAGAGATCTGAATAGTAGGTTTCATTCAAGAACACCTGGCTAACCCATTGTTGGGATGCCACAATGTGCTCAGACACCTTGCCTGTCGATGGTAAATTAATCTGGCACAAGGTGATCGTTGCTGAGACCTGTAGGCTCTTGCAGTGTTCTGTTGTTGTTTTTAGGAGTCTAGTAATGGCTTTTTTAAGTGCTGCCAAAGTGCAAAGGGATCAGGGTGGATAAAAATCAATGATTTTTTTTAAAAAAATAAAAAAATCAGATTTTTAAAATTTAAATCGGATTTTTTGATTTGAATCGGATTTTTTTATTTAAATTGGATTTTTTAAAATAAAATGCTTTTTGGTGAAAATATATTACCATCCAAAGGTTATTCAATCATGAAATAAAGATTAGTTTTTTAATTATGTAGAATAAGGCTGTATATGTTTAATTTTTTTGGTAAATAAATTCCATTAATCCATTCACAATGTCATTTATGCTCTTCCAGAGGTTTTTGTAAGATTATTGGGCAGTTTCTCTGCCTACAAGATATTATCACAGATGCTTGGTTTACTTTTGCAGTTCTCAAAACTGAATTTGACTCAGCAGAGATCACATGCCTCTTCTTCACAGCAAAAATGTTATAACATGAACAGAGTTGAGAAAAAGACCTTAATCCTATTGTTCTACAAACCTATGAATACAGAATCAACCCCTTCAGTGTTAAGTTTCAAGAAGTTCAGTGAATAGAATAGAAACAATATTTTTCTGATTGTTTGGAGTGGAATGGATCTAATAAATCTATTTAAATTGTTATTATTAAGGTAATGATTATTTTTCTCCTTCCTAAGTACAACAGAAAAGTTGTCCAAATATGAATGATTAACCTATTAAACTGGGGATAAAAAAACTAATATGAAAAGTTGTTATTCTAAAAATCTTCATCTACTTGCATATTAAAGTTATACCAGCAAGAATTAGTCTTTATGTAGAAAACTGTGATTTAAATCAAGCCTTACTGACTAGTGATTTAAATCGTGATTTAAATCACTTTGATTTAAATCAAAACCACCCTGAAAGGGATAGAGTTGGATTCGGGCAGAGGAGCCCAGGAGGAAGAATAAGTGGTCAAGTCCAAAGGAATGGGGTGAAGAAGGCAAGGGGAATGAGGAAAACTGGGGCAAGGGGCCACTTGATCAAAAAGTGGAGATAGAAACCTCAATGAGATAGGAGGACTAATGTTTTGGGGTTTTTTTTTTTGCTTGCTTTATTAAAGTGTGTATACATAGCCTTGGAACAGGACTGGGTTTTAGAAGAAGAAAAGTAGACCTAGTAGCTTTGTAGTTGTAGATCAGGGATGAAAACCTCTTCGCCCTCAGCTGTTTCATAAGGAGGTTCTCCATCCCTGCCATAAACAATACAGAGTCAATGAAGCAGGAGAAGTCAAAAGGGTAAAGTCTGGGAATAAAGTTTGAATGCTGCCTTAAACTAACTAGCAGTATCTGCAGTTCTCTTAATTCCCGCATAATTGCACCACAGCAGGGGCCACAATTTGATTTGGTTCTTGGGGGGGGGGGTTATTTTGTGTAACAGTTTGCAAAGCTGGTGTTTTATTTCATTAAAAGAAAACAACGACCCAGCATTGTTCTTTTAAAAAGAACTGAAGCCACCTAAATCCAGTGTCAGCTGCCTTGGTTCCAGTCTCCTTACGTCTGCCTAATTAGAAAACATTTGGTATTTCAAAGGGTCTTTTGGCATTCTCACAAAGCACTCGAAACAAATCATGATTATGAAAAGTTACACCCTATCCTTGGATTTGTTAGTTTTCCAGGAAAAGAGACCTTGTTTTCTTAATAACAAGGGGGAGTTTATTAAATCCAGGCACTGACTTTATTGCATCTGGCAGACAGCGTAGGGAGAAATAAAAGACTCGCTCCTTGCTTTCACACAGACCTTTTAAAATTCTGCCTCCTGGCCCCTGCTGGGAGTTTCCCACTCCGAACTTCCTATGCTACTTGTGGAAGAGTGGACACCTCCCCTTTCCATGTTGCCATGAGGATTTTTGCAACCATTTGGCAAACACGTCACGTTCCCTCTTTCTCCTTGTTGAGTCCAGCTGCGACAAAAATGCAGATCGATGTGATTTGAAGCCCTTGCATATGAGACCAGCTCCAGAGAGTATCAAGGTTTAAAAAAAGCTGACCAGGGCTTCAATCCTGGTGAAGAGCTCAGAGCTGGCTCAATACATTTTGCCACCTGAAGTAAAGGACAAAATGGCATCCCACTCCTCTTATTGCACATACAGAAGCTGACCAGATGGGTTGTTGAATCTCATTTCTCTGGAGGTGACAGGACAGCATCTTTCACGGCATCCAAGGGGAAACTTACTAGCTTATGAGGTGCAAGGCATCTCTTCCCTCCAGCACTTTGTTGCTAGTCTGCCTGCCAGTATCCACTGCCTCCTCACTCTGCCTAATGGTAGGACCGGTTCTGTCCTGAAGAATGTATTGCTCTAAGAGCACCACTGTTCTGATCTTTCTCAGAGCAGCTTAGGAAGCCAGAGGTAATGTGAGAGGATACAAGCTCCATGTCTTCCAGATTAATGGGGTCCAGTGGCTTGCCCAAGAGCCCCCAAAATACTGGACCTGAGCCCTGAAAACACAAGCTGAGCCCAAAAAATAAATCTGTGACTCACTTAGGACCAATTGGTGGTGGTCTAGTATCATTCCTGTAGGATTTGTGAGAAATAATAGTGACCACCAGTCACACAGAGAAGCACCATTACTATCAAAAACCCACATTTCCCGCTGAATCTCCCATTCACCAAAATATTCCTCCCCAATTTTTATTTTGCCAACTGCAAATGGAGCAGTGAAATGTCAGATAGCTGAGAGTATTCCTGGTCAGCAGTAAAAAAATCTTTTTAAAAAAATCTTGATTCACTTATTTCAAGAACTACCAATGTGTCACTAGAATTCAGGGTGTGTTTTGTTTTGTTTTATTAAAATACAGCCTAGGATGCCGAATCCAAGAAGTTACCAAAAAGTTAATATATATCAGCCAAGATATGGGGCTGGCAATATTTCCCTACACATTAGTCTACATTAGTTTTGACCTATGAAAAGAAAAGTACTGAACTTATTCACAGGATAGCTTTGTAGTCCGTTACCAGAACCAGAGTGATTGCACGAATGATTCCATCAAAGAACAGGGCATCTTTTCCTAAATTATATGCCAGCTAGTCCCAGTATGTGACTGATTCTCTTAAATTAATCTCCAGGATTTAAGTTATCTGCTGCCTTATTAATGACGAGCCAAGATCACCAATGGGACCAGGTGGTACCAGTATCTCTGCATATCTGTACTGCAGGGTTCTGAAGAGCACGAAAGAAATTTATGATTTCTTCAGAAACCTCCATGCAGATGCTCTAGATCTTGAGCTACAGCACATGATGTACACACTCCCTGCACTGAGGAAATCATAAGTGTCATATACATAAAACCGATGGTGGCCTCCTCTTGCCTGTAACATAGCGCCAACCAAAGAGAAGAAAACTGTGGTCATTGCAGGGTGGGAATTCCTAGTCCTTTTAATATCTCTCTTTCTCTCTGTCTCTCATACACACACACACACACACACACACACACACACACGGCTCCTCTGAATTTTCAGCTTCCATTTTCAGCTACCGGTAACTAACCCTTTTAGTTATGATGTGCAACTTGCAATGAACCTTTGTAGTGTTTTCACCTCTCAGAAGAAGGACTCTGGTTCAGCCAGTAATGGAGTCAAGCTTTCCTCCAAAAACCCACCTCTCTCTCTCTCTCTCTCTCTCTCTCTGACTGCCAGTTTCCATTTTTATTTTCCAGCTGACAGTCAACACTCCAAGGCTACTGACCATGATCAATCCTAAACCACTTTGCTGATTTGTTGGGGGGGGGGGTTGTGTGTGTGTGGGGTGGTGCCCCCTTAGGGATAGATAGATAGATAGATAGATAGATAGATAGATAGATAATACATATGCCGTAGTTTGCTTCTGCCACGCTCTGGATTCTAAGCAGCCCTGTTTTCACTTCATTTCCATCACCACTCACCACCGGAGTTTGCTATTAGAAGAAGCTGCGTCAAAAGGGAAAACATGCAAACAGCCTTCTACCCATCTGCTCAGTCGGAAATAAAACCGGTTCCCTCCTTCCTGCCTGACCTGCAATTTTACACAGTGCATTCTAAGTATGTCAGGCTCTTCACAATCACACACACACACACACACTGTTTGTTTGTTTGTTTGTTTGTTTGTTTGTTTGTTTCGTATGCCGCCCTATATCCATAGGTCTCAGGGCATTTCACAACACAAAGTTACAATATAAATGCACAAAATGCAGAATGAAAATAATCAAAACAATCGACAATACACAGGTATACAAACTAGTAAAAAATACATTACCCAACAAACGCCCCAGCCCACAAATACAAAAACCCAAATTAACACATAACATTTAAATACAAAACAATCCCACCCCAAATAAAACAACACCCACCTGTTGAAACAATTTTAGCGCAAGGGGGCTGGACCACGCCCTTATTCCACCCCCAAAGGAACTACTCTCATTGCTGATGCCGCTGTACCATCAATTATGTATCATTTGCAGACTGAAAATAAATAACAGTGTATACCGATCATATTCACTGGACTGATTTCTGCTCTGGACATGGGACAAATAAGCAAACATGGTCAATTTCTGTTCTCATTTTCATTGGGATGTGGCCAGACGTTTGTTACCCCAAATGTATCACACTCACAGCAGGGTTGAAAAGTAGGGTGGCTGCCAAGGGAAGACAAAATAACTGTTTGTGTATGCAACAACCACGGCAAGAATTCTTTTAGCCCAAAAATGGAAACGGCAAGAAGTGCCAACGAAAGAAGAGTGGCAGATGAAAATGATGGACTTTGCAGAACTGGCGAAGCTCACAGGAAAAATCCGAAAACCAGCACAATCAAGTATTTCCAAAAGGATTGGAGTAAATTTATACGATATTTGAAAGATTATAGTAAGCAAGTAACATCACTTAGCGGGGTTGTCCGATGACTTGTAGTGAGAAATTTTCTATCTTTCTATATTTATTTAAATTTGGAGACATTCCGTAATAAGTCTAATTAGAATTGGAAAACATATAAATTGCAATGATATAAAGGTTAATTTTGAAAGCCATGAGGCTGGAGGGAAGGACGTCGATAAGCTCTAAAGAGCGAGGGCGGTATAGTGGATAATGACGATGTGAATGTATAAAGTCTGAAGCTCAACACCAAAAAAACTAAGATAATGGCCACTGGTCCCATCACCTCCTAGCAAATAGAAAGGGGAAGAAATGGAGGCAGTGAGAGATTTTACTTTCTTGGGCTCCATGATCACTGCAGATGGTGACAGCAGTCACGAAATTAAAAGACGCCTGCTTCTTGGGAGGAAAGCTTTTGAATTATGGTGCTGGAGGAGACTCTTGAGAGTCCCATGGACTGCAAAAAGATCAAACTTATCCATCCTTAAAGAAATCAGCCCTGAGTGCTCACTGGAAGGGCAGATCCTGAAGTTGAGGCTCCAGTACTTTGGCCACCTCATGAGAAGAGAAGACTCCCTGGAAAAGACCCTGATGTTGGGAAAGATGGAGGGCACAAGGAGAAGGGGACGACAGAGGATGAGATGGTTGGACAGTGTTCTCGAAGCGACTGGCATGAGTTTGGCCAAACTGCGGGAGGCAGTGGAGGATAGGGGTGCCTGGCGTGCTCTGGTCCATGGGGTCACGAAGAGTTGGACACGACTGAACAACAAC
Source organism: Lacerta viridis (assembly GCA_900245905.1). NCBI lineage: Eukaryota > Metazoa > Chordata > Lepidosauria > Squamata > Lacertidae > Lacerta > Lacerta viridis. The sequence continues at coordinate 774,894 of OFHU01003661.1, read as the reverse complement.
AACAACAACAACAACAACAACAACAACAAGTTTGGCCTCATTGTGGAGCAGTACAGTGGTACCTCAGGTTATAGATGCTTCAGGTTACAGATGCTTCAGGTTACAGACGCTTCAGGTTACAGACTCCGCTAACCCAGAAATAGTACCCCGGGTTAAGAACTTTGCTTCAGGATGACAACAGAAATCGTGGCGCAGCGGCAGCGGGAGGCCCCATTAGCTAAAGTGGTGTTTCAGGTTAAGAACGATTTCAGGTTAAGAACGGACCTTCAGAACGAATTAAGTACATAACCAGAGGTACCACTGTATTTCAATATGAGTGGACAAATGACAGTACCCCTAAACATTTTTAAGGGGGGAATAAGCACTGGTGACAACAATAGTGAGCCCTTTGAGAAAAGGCCAAAAAGCGGAGAATGTTGAGCCTAGAGAAGAGGCCGCTGAGATATGATAGCAACCATCAAGTATTTGAAGCCCTGTCACACAGATCACACAGCGTCGGAGGGTATGCAGTTATCTGACCCTCAGAGCCATCTGAAGGCAGCCCTGTATATGGAAGTTTTTTTTAAAAAAAAAAATGTTTAATGTTGGCTCCCATTACGTTTCCGAGCACAATTCAAAGTGTTGGAGCTGACCTTTAAAGCCCTAAATGGCCTCAGCCCAGTATACCTGAAGGAGCGTCTCCACCCCATCGTTCAGCCCGGACACTGAGGTCCAGCTCTGAGGGCCTTCTGGCGGTTCCCTCACTGCGAGAAGTGAGGTTACAGGGAACCCCAGGCAGAGGGCCTTCTCGGTAGTGGCGCCCGCCCTGTGGAACGCCCTCCCATCAGATGTCAAGGAAATAAACAACTATCTGACTTTTAGAAGACATCTGAAGGCAGCCCTGTTTAGGGAAGTTTTTAATGTTTGATGTTTTATCGTGTTTTTAATATTCTGTTGGAAGCCGCCCAGAGTAGCTGGGTAAACCCTGCCAGATGGGCAGTCTGTATATAACAAACTATTATTTTTATTATGCTTTTGTATATGTTGGAAGCTGCTCAGATGGTGGGGAATAATAATAATAATAATAATAATAATAATAATAATAATAATAATAATAATATAATATAAGGTAAGAATAAGGGCAGATTTTTTCTTACAACAGAAGGTAAAGGGACCCCTGACCATTAGGTCCAGTCGTGTCCGACTCTGGGGTTGTGGTGCTCATCTCGCGTTACTGGCCGAGGGAGCCGGCGTACAGCTTCCGGGTCATGTGGCCAGCATGACTAAGCCGCTTCTGGCGAACCAGAGCAGCGCACGGAAACGCCATTTACCTTCCCGCCGGAGCGGTACCTATTTATCTACTTGCACTTTGACTTTCAAACTGCTAGGTGGGCAGGAGCTGGGACCGGGCAATGGGAGCTCACCCCGTCGCAGGGATTCGAACCGCCAACCTTCTGATCAGCAAGCCCTAGGCTCTGTGGTTTAACCCTCAGCGCCACCCGCGTCCCTCAAAATAATAATATAGGCTGTCCCTATTTCCATCAGAGAAATGTTGGAAGGTATGCTAATGTACGAGTTACATATGTGCAGCAGAACTATATGTTAAACGCCCTTCTCTGGGGGAGTCACCTTCATTTTTGCAGGGCGCCTAAAATGAACCACTCTGAACTTTCCATCTCTCTCTTTCTCTCTCTCTCCTATCTCAGAGTCAGGCAACAAAACAAAGGATCTATTTTCCTTTTCTCCTGCAAAACGTCCTTCTGCGGCGCCTCCCCCTTTTGCGCAGCCCCCCAATCAGGCCAGGGCTACCCATGATGAGCGTCTGCTCCCTCCCACACAACTTTCCTTTAATCCTGTGAAATTGTCTCCGGTCCCTTGATCTTTTCCTCTCTCCCACTTTTTTTTTTTTTAAACTCCGGCTCAGCAGTTTGTTTACGGTCCCTTGCTTCCCCTTCTTCTCGCGCTGCCGGACAAGTGTCTGCCCAGTGGCATTCCGAGCAAGCGAAGGTAAGCTGCGCGCACGGCTGGCTGGATTTTGTCCCTTTTTTAATTCTTATTTTTGTTCAATTTTTTTCTTTATATTTTTTTTTTCTTATTTTTTGCTCCAGCTGTTGGTCGCGCTCGAGGGAGGGAGCCGAGCGCGAGAAGCGTCGGCGGAGATCTGCCAAGCATTTGCTGACTGGGAGAATATTCATCGCATCGAAGCTTTTGAAAGTGGGTCTGTTTCTTTTCCTTCTCTCCCCGCTCCTCGTTTGCTTTTATATTTCGCTTTTTCTGCTTCTTAAAAGCGGGGGAAGTATTGGAGTGTCTGGGGAAACCCAGCCAGACGGACGGGGAATAAAGAAATTATTATTATTATTATTATTATTATTATTATTATTATTATTATTATTATTATTATTATTAATAGGTACCCCCGCCAACTCCAAATTTCATTTTCCCTGGACTTTATATCAAAATGCCATGCTATGGTAGTATAAGAGAAAACGTTCTTTCTTTCTTATGAAACGATGTGCTTGTGATAAACTTCGATGGCGGTGGAGTGTTTAAATGAGAGATAAATTGTGCAGCGAGCACTTTTCTTAATGGCTTGGGGGAAAAAAGACCACCCACCCCTTCAAGATTTCTTGGTTTCCTTGTCCTCTTATATTCTCCCCCCTTTGGGCTTCCGACAGTGCAATCGTCTGCCAGTCTACTCAGAAGTAAGTCTCATTGTGTGCAGCGGGGCTTACTCCCAGGTAAGTATGCATATAGGATTGCAAACGTAGGGTGACTTACTGGAGAGTAAGCCCCCCCCCCATCGAACACAATGGGACTTATTTCTGAGTAGACACACGTGGGACTGGACTGTGGGAATGGAACTTACGGTTGCTACTGTAATATCTGAATAATTCGAACCTCGAAAGAGAGTTTCCTAAAAGTGAATGCCCTGGAAGAGCTAAGCCTGTATTTTCAGAACTGACTTCTCTACCAGAATCATGGGAGGGAGGGAGGGAGAAAGACTGACCAAATGTAAAAAACAACCCTTTCCCTATGAATTCCCATTACAGTCTTTTTTTACTGAACCGAGGTCTCTGTCGCCTTGAGAAATATTATTAAATATTTTGCATTTCTCTATGTTACTATCCTAAAAGGGGAGGTAGGTAGGCTGTTCTCTCTCTCTCTCTCTCTAGCAGTTTTCATCCTGCAGCACACACAGGACCAGGGTGGTCTTTTTTAAAAAAAGATTAGGGGGAAAGTTGGGGGGGCGTGAACTCCCGTTTACTTTTAATGCTTGGGTTGTGGTGTACAACGACACCTCCCAGCACACCAAGTATGCAGGGCTACGCTCAACAAAAGGATCTGATCCGGTAGACATGTGGCTCAAATCACCTGACATCAAATGATCAAAAAGTGTGTGTGTGTGTTTGTTTGGGGGTGGGGAGGGGATTGTGGTTACCAAGGAAGGAGCAAGGGAGATGGCGTGGAAACTCTCTTGTACGTTACGATTTTCTTTAAAAGCAACAGGTATCCATTTTATTTATCGATGTGTGTTTTAAAGTGGGACGGTGGGTGGGTAAGTGGAAAAGCAATTTAACCTCCTCCTCCGTTCCCCCCATACAAACACTACTGCTCTAATTATAGCATTAAGGCTGCAAGCCCATGCAGACTGTGTCAGGAGTAAGTTTCATGGGTAGAGCTTACTTCTGAGTAAGCTGCATGAGATCGCATTAAAGCTGCAGGCAACAGTTACACACAGCAAGTGTCTTGTTGTTGTTGTTGTTGTTGTTGTTGTTGTTGTTGTTTATTGTTTACTGGATCTTTGTATTTTTAAAGAGGAGCAAGGACTCAAGTGGCAATTCAATTCACATTCTTTCAAATGTTTGGAGTGTTGTAATTACTCATGGAGAGAGATATACTCTGCATGTGCTCAGTGACTCTCTCAGTGCTTCACATACCCCCAGGGCTACATCCTATCTAGCCTGAAAACAGGTTCTGGGGGGTGACCACAGATTTTCTTTATTATTTACTATGGTTTAATGTTATGTAGCCCCAGGAATGTGTAGGGCACACTATCGGAGACATAAATGCCCAGAGGACTTGCAGTCTAGTTCATACATTTATTGTGGAGTATAAGGAGACATTTGAGAATGTATAGCGAAAGTTGGTTAGAGGGAATTTTTCAGGTGATGGAGGGACAGGTTAGATGATACTAGGGCAAATCTGAAAGGGGGCTGAAGATAGAACCCACCCCTCACCCTCTCCAGAATATCATAAGGTTAGATCCATTTCTGTGGCCACAATCATTCTGCTACAATCTCTGTCCGTAAAATTCTGCAGTGATTTAAATATCTGCAAAACTTTCCTGACGGGAGATAACAATGGGACAGGATGAATGCCTTATGGCATTCTGAAAAAAACTGCTATTTTCTGCCTCCAACCTTGGATGAAGAAAATAAAGTGGTCATAAGAAGGACATGGAATAGATTAGAGAAGCGTGTTCTGAACCCACATGGAGTGTCGTGGCAGGAAGACATAGGAAAACAGTGCTTTTCAGCCTGAAATCTCTCAGAATAAAAATTTCTTACTTCATTAGTGGGGCATTACTTTGAAGTAAATATGCTTAAGGTTGCATCTGTTGGCTGCAATTGCATTCCCACTTACCTGGAAATAAGACTCGTGGAACTAAACAGCGCTTACAGTCTGAGTAGACATGCCTAAAAATGCAGAGTCAGTGACAATCTTGCACATGTCAAAGCAATATTTATCGTCCTAACTACCTTTGTTCCTCTTCTATATTACCTCTTACAGTCCCGATGCATAAATCTGCTCCGTTTATTCCTAGTTGATTACCTCTTACAAAACTGGCGAAATTTAAAAGTGCTTACTCCTATGTACTCATTGCTGGTTCTGCTTGGGGTTTTTCAGCTGGCTCCCATCCAAACTGACTAGGTCTACATCTAGGAACACGGGAAGCTGTTGTATACTGAGTCAGACCATTGGTTCATCTAGCAAAGTTCTGTATACACCAGGGCCCTCCAGAAGCTGCTGGACTACAACTCCCAAAAGCCCCAGCCAGCAGAGCCAACGTTCAGAGACACTGGGATCTGTAGTCTCGCCGCATCTAGAGGACCGGTGGTTCCCCATCTCTGTTGCAGGGGATCTTTGGGGTGTCAGGCAGGAGATTTTCCCAGCACCACCTAGAGATGACAGTAATGCCCACTGCATTCATAACATGCAATAACCCTTCCTTTGACACAGAGTTTCCCAAACTTGGGACTCCAGCTGTTTTTTGGACTACAATTCCCATCATCCCTGACCTCTGGTCCTGCTAGTTAGGGATGATGGGAGTTGTAGTCCAAGTTTGGAAAACCCTGATTTGACAGAACACCATCTGCATCTAGCAAACAAATCTGAACAGAAGCTTGATAAATGGGTTGTCTGGAAGCTCTGCTTGTCTCCAACCTCCTTAGACAAACCTTTTGTCTTTTGGGTTTTTCTGTACTAGCTAGTGAACTGAGACCGACAGGTTGCACCTCACATTTTGCCTCGAGGCTGGTCAGTTTCATCTCAGCCACATGGTTCTCCTTTATGCTAGCAGAATACGGTTTCCTCATTCCCATGCACTGAAACACTTATCGGCTTGGTTTTAAACAGGGCTGCCATAGGTCCGGAATTTCACAGACAACATAGCCGGGATTCATCCTTCAGAAATGACTTCTGGGCAGAATTTCCGGAAAGCGGCAAAAATGGCAGGGGTGGGGGACCCAGGTGTATGGCAGCCCATATTGGAAATGTTGCTTTTGGGGGGGCGATTTTCAGAGGAGAGGAAAAAGAAAACCTTCATGGGGGGGGAGATTGTGCAAAAGCTCAACAACCCCCCCAAAAGCAACAACTTTGCCAAACAAAAAGCTCAAAAAAGCTTTTGTGTCTGAATTTTCACTTTTTGAAACACCAGGTAGAAATGGTGTCTGTTACATGCGAATGACATATTGTCCTATATTGCCTTTGAGTTGGTTGTCCCAAGACCTTAGGTGCAGTTGCATGTTATGAAACATAGAATTATAGAGTTGGAAGGGATGCCCAAGGGTCATTTAGTCCAATCCCCTGCAGGAATCTCAACTCAAGCATCTAAAAATAATATTAATAAAAATAATTTATACCCCACCCATCTGGCTGGGTTTCCTCAGCCCACTCTGTGTGGCTTCCAACAGAATATTAAAAACACGATAAAACATCAAACATTAAAAACTTCCCTAAACAGGGCTGCCTTCAGATGTCTTCTAAAAGTCAGATAGTTGTTTATTTCCTTGACATCTGATGGGAGGCGTTCCATAGGGCGGGCGCCACTACCGAAAAGGCCCTCTGCCTGGTTCTCCTGTAACTTCACTTCTTGCAGTGAGGGAACCACCAGAAGGCCCCCGGAGCTGGACCTCATTGTCCGGGCTGAACGATGGGGGTGGAGACACTCCTTCAGGTATTCTGGGGCGATCCATGACAGATGGATACTTTATACGGGATTCTTCACAACATGTTTGCCCTGGGTATTTGAGTGCTTAAATGTCTGATGTGGGTGTGACCAACGGCTGCTCCAGAGTCATATGGCTGGCACTTCATGACTAAACCTGAATGGCACACCATGTGCCCAAATGGCTCCTATTGCTAGCAAGTGGGTGCTGGTTGGTACCTTTACAGACCTGCCACTCCTGTGTTTCGGTGGCGCAAGACAGAATATGCGCACATGCACCAGCCCAAAAGTATACTTCCGATCTCTACTTGGGAGTCTAAAAAGAAAAGTGATTGCTGAACTCTCTGTAGGTATTTTGAATCATCCCTCGACTTGGCTTTCCTGTGAGGTAGAGGGAGAGTCTTATTCTATAAACCCTGATCGCGACTGAAAATGGAGCACGTTTCATTGACATGCTCCACCCTTTTGCATTCGTTGGGGCATCATAGCGGGGCTTTGTTTTGCTTGCAGGCTGAGTGAAGGATAACCCTAATCCTAAACACATTTACTTGGAACATAATACAGTACTAATGAACAGCGCTCCGTGGAGCAGGGATGTCGTTGGCAGTGTACCTAATCCTGAATTTGCATTTACAACCCATAGGATCACTTAGTGCAGCATTTCCCATTCTGGCCCACAGCAAGGCTATCTGGGTTTTTTTAACTGAAGATACCAGGAGCTGAATCTAAGATAGATTTTTTTGTATGTGCTCTGTCTTGGAGCTACATACAGTCCCTTCCCCTAAAGCCGTAACTTATCTTCCCTAAATTCCATAGATTTGTCTGGGAAAGGAACTCAGGGACTCTTGAGCTGCTTCTTCCACTGAAATGAACAAGGTAGACCGGGAGAGTACAGACGATCCAGGTGTATATTGGGGCTGCCAGGACAAATTGCTGGAGCAGAGCGAGGAAACATGACTCAGCAAAATGAAATTCCAAGAAAGAAGATTCACGAAGAACTTCCTGACAGCTGTTCGACAGTGGAATTTGCTGCCAAGGAGTGTGGTGGAGTCTCCTTCTTTGGAGGTCTTTAAGCCTTGACAGCCATTTCAGGAATGCTTTGATGGTGTTTCTGCTTGGCACTATGGCCCTTGTGGTCTCTTCCAACTCTATGTTGTGTAAGAAACACGACCCAGCAAAATAAAGGAGGCCCGTTTTGCACTACTATTTCAGTTGTTTAAGCTCTGGTAGACAATTCAGCTGTGTAGTTTCAAGAACTGCAATGGGAAAGGAAGGACAGATTAATGTTTTCCTCCAATGACCACAGTCAAGGCTGCTCCTTTGGGATGTATCATGTGTGCTAGGAACACGGGGATTTGCTTTACAATGGTACCTTGGTTCTCAAACATAATCCGTTCCGGAAGTCCGTTCCAAAACCAAAGCGTTCCAAAACCAAGGCGCGCTTTCCCATAGAAAGTAATGCAAAATGGATTAATCCGTTCCAGACTTTTAAAAACAACCCCTAAAACAGCAATTTAACATGAATTTTACTATCTAACAAGACCATTGATCCATAAAATGAAAGCAATAAACAATGTACTGCAGTCACAATCATCAATCAGTAGCTGAACTGGGTTCCACACAGTCACAAAAAAAAAAAAAAAAAAAAGCCGCAAAAACACAAAATAAATAGCAAAAACAGACAGACCTCAGCGTAACACTCAAAACGGAAGTGTGGCACTCTTGGTAGACCATAAACTTGACATGAGTCAACAGTGTGATGCAGCAGCTAAAAAAGCCAATGCAATTCTGGGCTGCATCAATAGGAGTATAGCATCTAGATCAAGGGAAGTAATAGTACCACTGTATTCCGCTCTGGTCAGACCTCACCTGGAATACTGTGTCCAGTTCTGGGCACCACAGTTCAAGAAGGATACTGACAAGCTGGAACGTGTCCAGAGGAGGGCAACCAAAATGGTCAAAGGCCTGGAAACGATGCCTTATGAGGAACGGCTTAGGGAGCTGGGTATGTTTAGCCTGGAGAAGAGAAGGTTAAGGGGTGATATGATAGCCATGTTCAAATATATAAAAGGATGTCATATAGAGGAGGGAGAAAGGTTGTTTTCTGCTGCTCCAGAGAAGCGGACACGGGGCAATGGATTCAAACTACAAGAAAGAAGATTCCACCTAAACATTAGGAAGAACTTCCTGACAGTAAGAGCTGTTCGACAGTGGAATTTGCTGCCAAGGAGTGTGGTGGAGTCTCCTTCTTTGGAGGTCTTTAAGCGGAGGCTTGACAGCCATCTGTCAGGAATGCTTTGATGGTGTTTCCTGCTTGGCAGGGGGTTGGACTGGATGGCCCTTGTGGTCTCTTCCAACTCTATGATTCTATGATTCTAAAACGGAGCACGTTCAGCTTCCGAAAAAAGTTCGCAAACCGGAACGCTTACTTCCGGGTTTGCAGTATTTGGGTTCCAAGTTGATTGAGAACCAAGGTACCACTGTATGTCAGAACCACTAGTTCATCAGTCGTGCGTACACTGACTGACTGGTAGTGGCTGTCTGGGGTTTCGGGCAGGAGTCACTCCCAGCTCTACCTTGAACTGCCATGGATCGGGACCTTCTGCCTGTCAAACAGATGCTCTGCCACTGAGCTACTCACGGTCACGGTGCTGAATGCTGCTCTTGCTCTTGAATATCCCACACCTTTCCAGCTTGTGCCGGCTGCCGTGTTGAAATGGCCCTAACAATCCCTCGCAACCACACATGCGTACCAAAGGAATGTCGACTAAGCTTAGTAACAAATCTTTTGCTGGTTCAGAAGGTTAACCCGGCTGCCTGGCAGTTTCACAGCTGTTGCTCCTGTTGACAATCGCTTTGGCTCTCTCTTGGCTGAGATGTGTCACGGAAAAGTGTCTGCCCCGAGTTTTGGCTCGTTGAAGCGCAGGTGGCTGAAGAAATCTCTTAAACATGTTGCATTTAAACAGGGTCCTCTCCTAAATGGAGCGATTCCCACTCTTTCTGCTGCTGCCACCCAATGGGGCATGGCTTAAGGCTGGGGTGTTTGCTAGGAAGGAATAATTTTTCACAATAGTGTGTGTGTGTGTGTGTTTGTGTGTATTCTAGACACAACCTGTGGAGGACCCATGCAGTCTATCTTTAGTGCTGTGCTCCTTCCAGCACTAACTCGGGGATTTTTCTGACCAAGGATGGGGAGATAATCTGTTGCCAAGGAATCCTTGAAACTGTAAACAATTATTTCAACAGGCAACAATGTTTTCAAGCGTTGCTTATCCCATTCTATGATAATTGCATTTCTGTATTAAAACAAGCTCTTTTCTGCTGCAGCAGACCCTCCAACATTTCCCCGATGAAAATAGGGATGTCCTATTCCATAATAGCAATAATAATTGTATTGCTTATACCCCACCCATCTGACTGGGTGGCTTCCAACACATATAAAAACACAGTAACACATTAAACAACTTCCCTATACAGGACTGCCTTCAGAATGTCTTCTAAAGGTTGTATAATATACTTATCTCCTTGGCTCGTGGGTGGCATAGCTCCATACCCTCCAACGTTTCTCCAATGAAAATAGGGATGTCCTAAGGAAAAGCGGACGTTTCAAGATAAAATCAGAAACTGGGACAGCTTCTGTAAATCCAGGACTGTCCCTGGAAAATAGGGGCACTTGGAGGGTCTTCTGCCACATTTATTTTCAGTAACTTAAGAAGAAAATAACCTTGTCAACATTATTTCTGCACCTTCCTGCTGCTGCCACTAAATGGGGTATGGCTTAGGAAAGAATATTTTTTTTCATAATGGGTTTGTGTTCGCCTCTACATAATTCCATCCTTATTTCAGACAAAGTGATATATCCATATATCACAATGTTTAGCTGGTGATACATTGTGATGTTGATAACCAGATATCGCCCAGCCCTTCTTCCTGCACAGAGGTCAATGCAAACCTTTTATTCCAACTACTGCAGGGATGTGTGGTTAGGGAAAGGGCAATCATAGCATTGTAGAGTTGGAAGGGACCCAAGCGGCCATCTAGTCCAACCCCCTGCAATGCTGGAATCACTCGTGTTCCCTGTTCTCCCAGTGGTTGCCTCCGAGCTATTGCTTCTTCCCCCCATGGATTAGATTTTTGCACAGTGGCAGTGCAGCGCTCGGGGAAGTGTGAGTTAGTGCTCACTTTCACGCGCTGTCATCATACAAATCGGAGTAAATTCTTATTAAATAGGCAGCGTGGCCTCATTGCCCTGAAAACAGATCAGGTTGAACGCTCAATAAACAGGTTTTTGGAAGCATGCTGTATCTCTTGGCAGATAAGGCAGCTTGTGGGAATAATTATTTGGAAAGCTTTAAGGTGAGCAAAGAAGGATGGAAATAGCAGGCCAAGCAACATGAACAATGGAACTTGTGGAGCTGTGCATGTCTGTTCTATGAACTTCTAGAGGAAGATGTTCTGCTGAGTTTTGGAAATAGCCTGGAATCAGGACGATTCCCTTGGGCGGGGAGGCAGATCTGGCAATATTTGATTCACAGAGTGGCATGGGCGTTTCTAGCCCCTTGGCTGCCCGGGGCGGGAAGCCAAGAGGCACCCCTGGGGGCGGGGCATCACGGCGTGCGTGCGTCATGACGCACGTGACGCCCGCCCCCGGGGGTGCCGGGCGGCGGCTTCTGGAGACTCCCGAAGCTGCCACTCGAGCGGCAACCCTTCGGCGGCTGCTCGTGCCTGCATGAGCAGCCGCCGCATGAAGGGGTTCCGGGCGGCAGATTCAGGAGTCTCAGCAGCCCGCAGAGACACCCTAAGCTGCCGCCCGGGCTCCCTTGGCGGACACCAATGCCCCGGCTCTGCAAGTCAGCCAGCGGCAGAGCTCGGCATAGAGGCAAGGGGCGGGCCAGCGAGGAGGGGGTGGCACCCCTCCTCGCTGGCCCGCCCCTTGCCTCCATGCCGAGCTCCGCCGCTGGAAGGGGGGGCTATTTTCGGCGCTGCTGGGGCGGAGCCGCAGGGGCGGCCAGCGAGGGGGGGTGACACCCCTCCTCGCTGGCCGCCCCTGCGGCTCCACCCTGGCAGTGCCGAAAATAGCCTTTTAAAAAGATTGATTTTTTTTAAAAAAAAACAAACAACAGGGGGCGGGGCCACCACCCAAAGTGTCACCCCTAGCAAGGCGCTGCCTGGGGGCCCCCGCCCCCCTTGCTACCCCCCCTGCAGAGTGGTATTTTATTATGGAAAATCCACAAACCCCACATTTGAGGAAGGAGAGATCCTAAAGTGTGTGTTTCCTACCCACTGTGAAGCAACAGAACTTTTCTTATATGGAATGCTATTGAATGGTTCATGTAACTATAGAGTTCTTTTTTAATATATATATATATATATGTTTGATTTTAGAAAATGTAAACATACAACAGGAAACATACAACAGGAAAATCCAAATATTGAGATTGCTCTGAATCTCCTGACTCCCCCCCCCATCCCTTCCATAGGTCCTAATGGTAATATTTATAACTGCATGTCAATACCATCCAAGTTTTATCCTTCCAAATTGTCCATTCTTTCCGTTAGTTTACATGTGTGGTTAAAATCCTGCTGAGGTTTTAACCTGCTTACAATGTTCTCGTAAATAGAATGCAAACTTTCCCCATTCTTTTTTTTTTTAAATTTCTTGTCCTCTTGATTTCTAAGCTTCCCAGTTAATTTTGCCATTTGAGCCTGGTCCATCAACTTGGTTTGCCATTCTTCTCTGGTTGGGGTTATTTCTTCCTTCCATTTCTGGGCTAATAGCACCCGTGCAGCTGTTGTCGCATACATAAACAGTCTTTTCTGATCCTTTGGCATCTCGGCACCTGTAATTCTTAATAAGAAGGCTTCTGGTTTTTAAACAAAAGTTATTTACAACATTTTTTTCATTTCATTATATATCATCTCCTAGAAATTTTTTTATTACTTTGCACGTCCACCACATATGAGAAAAGGTACCTTCGTATAGTTTTAACATCACATCTTCTTCCTTCCTAGGTCACCTCTCTATATGGTCCTCTGTCTGGTTTTAAAAAGAAAAGGAAGCTACATAAAAACGGTTTAATTCTGGTGTTTGGGAGAAGAGCTGGTGGTGGGAAACCCAACGAAGATTTCCAGAACATACCCTCGAGTTTATCTCTTTGCTCACCAAGCCAAGCCGTCATGGACTTCCTATGGATGAGGTAGGTGGATACAGGTAGCGGTGTGTTGGTTGCTTGCTGTTTCTTAATTTTGGAAGCAAACAAGAAGATCTCTCTGTTGACAGCTGGCAACTCGCTAAGTTGGAGCTACCTAAAATAATATGCAACCCCAAATAGGTGCTGTGTGCCCCCCTCCTTTTCCCCCTCTGCCTGGGCAATTTGTGGGAAATAAAAGTTGTCAAAACAGCAGGAGAAGGGACAGGAAAGCAGGTGTGTGTGCTTTGGAGTCGAAAGACAGAGCTTTACCAAACGCAAGCACACAGATTTCCCCGTCCCTTCTCATTTGCAAAGATGCTCGGGCTGCTTACTTAACTGGGACTAAGTGCACTGAACTCGTGTACAGGTGCAGGGTACAAGATGGGCAGGGTATTATTATTATTATTATTATTATTATTATTATTATTATTAGATTAGGACGTCCCTATTTTTGTTGGAGTGTATGATAAAGCACTACTGGGTCACTGCCACCAGACCTATATGTGGAACCCCAAGGCAATTCTGTTCTGAGATGCCTCTAGCCTCCTGAGTTGTAACTCTGGAAAGATACGCAGGAATCTATAGGTCTAGTTCTATGACATAGCTAAGCCCACAGACCCTTTTCAAGCTAGGTAGACTTGTGTCACCTCTGCCAAAATTTGGGCATCAATACCATAAAGCGATTTCCAAGAGATGTATCTATTCAAGAATCAGATGGGCAACCTCTAGGTGCCCTTTATATGTTGCATCCATGCCTGGATAGCTCTACTACTACTACTACTACTACTACTACTACTAATATTTCCCCCCCACCCATCTGGCTGGGTTTCCCCAGCCACTCTATGTGGCTCCCAACAGAACAGTAAAAACAGAATTAAACTTCAGTCATTAAAAACTACCCTAAACAGGGCTGCCTTCAGATGTCTTCTAAAAGTCAGATAGTTGTTTATCTCCTTGACATCTGCTGGTAGGGTTTCCACAGGTGGGTGCCACTACCGAGAAGGCCCTCTGCCTGGTTCCCTGTAGCTTCACTTCTCGCAGTGAGGGAACCACCAGAAGGCCCTCAGAGCTGGACCTCAGTGTCCGGGCAGAACGATGGGGGTGGAGATGCTCCTTCAGGTATACTGGGCTGAGGCCATTTAGGGCTTTAAAGGTCAGCACCAACACTTTGAATTGTGCTTGGAAACATACTGGGAGCCAATGTAGGTCTTTCAGGACCAGTGTTATATGGTCTTGACGGCCACTTCCAGTCACCAGTCTAGCTGCCGCATTCTGGATTAGCTGTAGTTTCTGGGTCACCTTCAATGGTAGCCCCACGTAGAGCACATTGCAGTAGTAGAGCATCCCCTTTCAAGTGCATTTCCTACATTCTTTCCCATGCCAAGTGTCAGGGAACTGTCCCTGGCGCAGCACAAGGTGGTGGAAGGGCTCTCGGGATGCTACAGAGAGCACCAGCCCCACCTGACCAGCAGCACCTCTCCTGGCAGCGGAGGAAGCAGTGAGGCTTCCAGTGGGGAGGGGCATGGGACTCAGGGGGTGCAGGGTCGAGGCTCTGAGGATGCTGGAGAGACCCTTCACTCCCCTAGCCCAAGGGGCAAGGAAAGAGACTCGCAATTTCCGTCGCCCCAAAGGCATCAAGGGGTGAAACGAAAGGATGGAAGGCGGGGTTTTCGTATACCGAAACTCTTTTGTTGGGGTCAGAACCGGAAGGGGCCATTCCCAGATTCTGCCGACGTTTGATATAGACATGAAAGCAATCCATTCTCCGAAAAAGAGGCGTGTGTGCTAGGCATAAAAGGGCAAAGGAGCTACATGGTATATGAACCCAAATTGTCCAAAATAGAATTGGAACATCCTTCTGTGCTAACAAAAGTCTTAGTTAGATTCCCTCTGGTTGGCTGCTACATCTACATGGCACATAGCTTGTGGTGATCACCTGGAGCAATACACTTTACAGCATACACACTGTGATGAAGAAACTTGTCAGGGTGTGATAAGGTCTGTTTTACCATGCCTTTAGTCGTCTTTAATTCACCTAATTGAAAATTTGTTCCAATTGTGCAATGGTTGAGAGGGTTAGATATCTGTTGTGAGCCTCGAAACTAGCCGGGATTTTTCTTGAAAGAAGCATGCAAGAATATCCAGAACAATGCCACATTTTTTTCAATTTTTTTCAAAGTTTCAAAAAAAAAAAAAAACCCCACAATTTTTTACACACACACACACACACACACTTGTTTACATTAAAACATAATCCATATCAGTACCCTTGTGGGGTTCCCTGAGCCCCCAGACTTCCCCCTCCCCACTTCCCTTGGCTTCCAAAAATTATCTTCCTTTTTTAACTGCATCTAATTACATTTATCTAAATTATTTCACTTCCATTTTATCCTATGTCATTTTAAATTACATGTGCTAGACCAGTCCTGCTAACATTTCTTTCTTTCTTTCTTTTTTTCAAATATATTTATTGAAAATTTTTAACACATAGAAAAAATACACACAAACACATTTAACAACAACATAAACAAAAATAAAAACATACATATATATCTTATGCCTAATATCTATTCCTCACATTGTAAATAGACTTCCTCCTATCTCCTCTTCCCGCGTTCCTTGTCTATCATCTTTAGTAATTTCTAAACATCTTACCAAATCATATTTACTATAAAACTTACCTAAATATTCAATCTTAACTATTTTTCTTAACTTATATTCATCTGTCTTAAACACTTAACCTTACTCTAAGTCTACAGTCTAGCCTTCCTTCCTAGTTATATCTAATTCTCAATCATACAATAATTTTTTAAATACAATTTAAATTTCTTCCAATCTTCTTCCACTGCGTCATCCCTCTGGTCACGAAGTTTCCCGCTCATCTCAGCGAGCTCCATATAGTCCATCATAGTCTTGCTAACACTTCTATAAAGTTATGCCATTCTTTGTTGAATTTATTATCCTCTTGGTGCCTGATCTTTCCAGTCAGCCTTGCCGTTTCCGCATAGTCCATCATCTTCATTATCCATTCTTCTTTCGATAGGTTTCTTTCTTCTTTCCATCCCTGGGCAAATAGCATTCTTGCCGCTGTCATCGTATATATAAACAGTACTTTCTTATCCCTCTGTAATTCTTCTCCTGTTATACCTAATAAGAAGGCCTCTGGTTTTTTAACAAAAGTTATTTAAAACATTTCCCCCCCAGTTCATTATAAATCATTTCCCAGAAGGCCTTTGCTATTTTACAAGTCCACCACGAGCCACATTTTCAACAAGAAGAAAGAAATAAACTCTCTCAAAAACTAACACTGGTCGGATCGCCGCTCCTTCTCTAACCCCACATAGCAACGCCGAAAGGCAAGATTTGTCATTGAGAATGGTCGTTCCCCCCCCCCATGAAGTCCACTTTTAAGTGGAAACAAAATGGCCTCAAAAGGTTTTTTCTGAGAACAACTTAAAATGGAAGTGCACAGAGAAGTAGCTGCAACAATCTCCACAGACACTCTGTGACTCACCATCAAAGAATCTGAAATCAGAATTAATATTTGTAGAAAAAGTGTGTGTGTGTGTGTGTGTGTGTATTTGCAAGGAATGCTTGATAAGCAGTTAAGCAAGCTTGAATGCTGCTGGGCCCTAGGAAATTGCAAATGAATCTTTGGTCTCGCTTATTTGGCAACTATTCCTGACCAGCGGGTGGTATCTGATGATTTAGACAGTGATGGCGGTTTATTATGCAACAGGCGAGAAACAAAGACTGATGAGAAATGTGAATGTGCAAAAAAAGGCTGTGAGATATATTCAGGCTTCATTTTTAAAAAATGCATCAATATTGGATGCATTATTGTGTAAAACAAAACAAAACAACTCCCTGTGTTTCATAGCTATGCTCTTCATATATAGAAGCCATAAGGGTTTCAGTTTCATTAATTTAAATGATAAATTAGACTGCATTTTTAAATCGCCTCTGAGTGTTAAAACTGTTGATTGCTGAGATATATGTGTCTTAAGAGATGTGAATGTATCTTTCCCTCTAAGAACAATTTTAGGTAACTTCTGCTTATCAGTTTTGAAGCAAAAATAAGGTATTGGTTTCTATAGATCCGAGGTGGAGAGAGTCTGCCTTGGTATGCAGATATATATGTTGATAAATTAAGAGAGAGAATTTTTTTAAAAAAAATCAGGATAATTGTCAAGGAACTATGAACCTCCAGACTTGGGCTGTGTGTGTATTTTACTCTAGCTCCAGTGTGACACCAACAGTGTTTGAAGCTGTGGGCACAGGATGTTAGCCACAATCTGTATTTATCCTGTGGTTTCTTGAGAAATATTGCTGTTTGATCAAACCAACCCTCAAATCAAACCAGCTTCCATTTGATTCAAATAAGTAAGCTGCGGTTAAGCTGAGGTGTATAGCAATTGGGTGGAGACATCCAACCCACTGGTATGCACATCAACGTAAAAGTGCAACTTGAAACACAACGTCTCTGCATTTCTGTTGAATTAAGGGTAGCAAAAATGAATTGAACCAATGTCCATTCAAAAACTTTACTTGCAGAAACTTGTAGTTCTAGATCAGGCATAGGCAAACTCGGCCCTCCAGATGTTTTGGGACTACAACTCCCATCACCCCTAGCCAGCAGGACCAGTGGTCAGGGATGCTGGGAGTTGCAGTCCCAAAACATCTGGAAGGCCGAGTTTGCCTATGCCTGTTCTAGATTAATTAAAACATAATATTTACGGTCACATGCTCATCCAAGCATGGGCTTACAGTTTCTTCATCTAGCTTCTGAACAACCGTATTTTCCTTCCTTTCCAGAGCTCAGCACTCGGCCTTCTGTATCTCAGTTAGGCCATGCCTTGCAGCTCCTATGAGAGATTTCCTCTTTTACTTTCTCCTTGCAGCTTCGCTCTCTTTCTTTCAAGCCGAGAAGAAGCACTCCAACACTCTATGCAACTTAGCAGTGTTCACAGTGGAGTCTAAAACACCGTCATCTTGCTTCACATAAAATGGAGTCTCTCCTTCACTAGATGGTCCCATGTGACCAACGTTAGCCAATCCCATGAGAACTACTAGAGAACTCTAGAATTCAGTTGCCAACCAAATTTAAGCACATAATAATGCGTGCAAGCCCTTAGAATTTCAGTGAATTAAATGACCGTACTTAACCATTTCAAGTTGCTAATGTGTGCATAGCCTTTGTTGTTGGCGGTTGAGCCTACAGAGAGAAGAAATTCCAGAGTTTCACCCCATTGTCTGGGTGAATCATTCTAAAATCCACCCTCAAACACTCACCCATTCCAATGCTTTCCCCCCCTTTCCACAGCTGAAACGTTTTCAACAGCACCCGGTCTACCTCCAGCAGCGCAAAAGCCAGCCAGAAGTTGCAAGATGACCGATGAGCCCATCAAAGAGATCTTGGGAGGTTCCAAATGTCCTCAGTGTGCAACGCTGGAAAAGTGCAACAACAATGACTGCAGGGTGACAGCCGTGCCTCTGGTGAGCGAGTGCCGGCTGACAGCCGCCACGGGGGGAGCCGAACTCTCCTGCTACCGCTGCACGATCCCGTTTGGGGTGGTGATCCTCATCGCCGGGGTGGTGGTCACAGCTGTGGCGTACAGCTTCAACTCCCATGGATCCATCATCTCCGTGCTTGGGCTGGTCATACTGTCCTCCGGACTCCTTTTGCTGGCCTTGAGCGCGTTGTGCTGGAAAATCCGACAGAGGAGCAAGAAGACAAAGAGGCGAGAAAGCCAAACGACTCTAGTGGCAAATCAGAGGAGCCTGTTTGCTTAGAACAGAACAAAGCTGCAAGCAAATAGGGATTGGGGGAGGGGAGGTGGATCGCGCAACGGACGAGCCTATTTATTTGCAGTTGGGCTGCAGGATTTTATTAATGGCTGCATCGGATTTATTAAAAATAGGAGCTAAAACACGCTTAACAGTTCAGGAGTCCTTGGTATCTGTTTAATCGCAAGCCTGCTTCAAGATGCACTAGGTTTGGTGTTTTGCGTTGGGTTTCCGTCCTCCTCCTCCTCTTCTCTTTCAGCTTACTTCTGTCTTTCAGTTACCCAACTTGCATTGCAATGGTCAAATGTTTTCGTTCTTTGAGGGGTGGGAGGGAGTTGCCCTCCATTTTGTAGTGCAATTGTGGCCAAGCACCCAAGTAAGAAGGCCCAGATGGGAAAAACGTAGTCTGGTCAAAGTTAGCGGCGGGAAGCTGATCGTGCACACCTGAAAAATTGACAGAAGCCAGGTAACCCACAATGGCCGGTTCTCTATTTTGTGGTAGAATTAACATGTTTCATGTGTCTGCATGTGAAAGAAGCCTGGTTTGATTTTTTCCTTTCCTGAGAAGTACTGTCTGAAAAACTTGGGACAAGGTGTACGGACAGTTTTATTTATTCGTTATTAAATTTATAGCCTGCCCTTCCTCCAGAGGCTATTTAACCCGTCAGTGTTGATCTGCCATAAATTTGGAAGGGACCATGGCTGCATTTTATGTGGAGTTGGCAGGGAAAGGGTCAAATGCCCCCCCCCCAAACAGCTGCCTCTGTGCTTCAAATTCCGCTAGAAAAAGTAGCCGGCACTCCTTTGTTCCGGGCATTCCTGTGCACTGTGCAAATCGGGGATAGGGAACCTGCGGGGACCTCCAGATGTTATAAGACTCCAACTCCCATCAGCCCCAGACAGCATGACCAATGTTCAGGGATGATGGGAGTTGTAGCCCCAAAGCAGCTGGAGGAGGATAAGTCCCCCAGCTCTGGTGTTTCAATCCCATCTTCTGAATTAAATACCGTATTTTTCGCTCCATAGGGTGCACCGGACCATAGGGCACACCTCGTTTTTAGAGGAGGAAACAAGAAAAAAAAATATTTTTCTGGTTTTCCTCCTCTAAAAGCCCTGGTTTTTTTGAGGATCAGCTAAAAGTTTTGCAGCTTTTTTGCAAAGGGAAAAGCCCTGGTTTTTTGAGGATCAGCTAAAAGTTTTGCAGCTTTTTTGCAAAGGGAAAAGCCCTGTTTTTTGAGGATCAGCTAAAAGTTTTGCAGCTTTTTTTGCAAAGGGAAAAACCCTGTTTTTTGAGGATCAGCTAAAAGTTTTGCAGCTTTTTTTGCAAAGGGGGAAAAGCAAAGAGGAAAAGCCCCATTTTTATGGGGTTCAACTCACATTTCTGCAGCTTCTAAAGGAAAGGGAGCCTTTTCTACAGTTTCCAGACAGATAATCTAATCAGCCAGTCACATGTCGCTGGGGAAACAAACAACCTCCCTCTGCAGCACATTCAACAATGGAGGGCGGGGCTGAAAGGGAGCCGGGACTCTTATCTCTCTCCCGATCTCTTGCTGATCAGCTGCTGAGCGGGGTCCTTTCAACACCCCCTTTTCTCTTTGTAAAATAAAAAGCATGATCCTCTTTTGGCCCCTGGGCAATTCAGCTCCAGGGACCACCATTCGCTCCATAAGACGCACAGATATTTCCCCTTACTTTTTAGGAGGAAAAAAGTGTGTCTTATGGAGCGAAAAATACGGTAAAAAAAGTTGCACAGCATGCCATGTTAAATTCACGTTTGTTTGCTTTGACTGTTGAAAATTGTCCTCCTTGCCGTCGCTCAGGAAAGCAGCCTTGACATGCTCCTTTCTTCTTTCCAAGGTAAGGAGAACTCCCCTGCCTGCCACTCTCCCTTCTCCCCGCTCCAAAAAGACAATAGCTGCCATCCAAGGGTAATAGCAACAGACCCTTCCAAGTGTCCCTAATTTTCCAGGGACAGTCACAGATCTACAGAAGCTGTCCTGGTTTTTTATTTGATCCTGGAACATCGGCTTTTCCTTAGGACAGACATCCTTATTTTCATCAGAGAAATGTTGGAGGGTATGGAATAGGACAACCCCCCCCCCAGGGTTTTTTTTTTTCCAACCGGAACTCAGTTCCGGCACCTCTCAGGTGGGCGCCATTGCCATTATAAGAGAACAAGGGTACACGGTGAGTTCTGGAGATCTTTTTCTAGAAAAATAGCACTGGACCGTCCCCATTTTCATTGGAGAAATGTTGCAGGGTGTGTAGCAAATATTTGGACAGTATTGGAGAAGAATATCAAGAAAAAATCAAGGATGTGACCCAATGGTGCCAGGGACCTGCTCCTTAGCGCTGTTTTTTAACGGACGACAAGCCCATGGACCAGCTTTCCCCTCCGACATGATGCCCTCTAGATGATGTTGGACTCCCCGCAGCTCCAGCTAGCATGGCCAATCGCTAGGGATGATGGGAGTTGGGAGTCCAGCAACACCTGGATTGCAGCAGGTTGGGGAAACTGTCATACATGGCTTTGACTTATATATGTAGAGTTGGAGTTCCTCTCCCCTCTCCAAGAAACTGTGATAGCTGCATCAGCCCCCTTCTTGGGTATCAGCTCAGCTCTACATTTTGTTCCCGTGACGTTTATCTGTGGTACTTTGTAAAGAGTAATATTGATTTCCTTTTCTTTTTTAATTATTATTTTATGCCGGGGGGTGGGGTTTGCTATTGTTTAGACACAGGGTGCTCTCTCTGTACTTATTAGCCCAAAGTAAACAGAAAGGTATGTTTATAGCTTTTTTTTTTTTTAAGTGACCTTTTTTGTAAGTTAACTATTTTAACACTGTCATACTTAGCACTTTGGGGTGGTTTTGATATAAAAAAAATGGTTTCTAAAAATTGTACCCTCTATTTTAAAATAATAAACCATCTCTGCTGCTAAAGCATTAGAGAACCTAGTCTTTTGCATCCTGTTCTGGAGCTTTTTTGCCCTGGTCCATCAAAGACAACCGCTGCAAATACCGGTAGGTAGATTCTCTTTGTGATGCTCATCCCAGCTCCGTTGAATTGGATGGCTGCATCTCATACAGGAGAGGAATCACAGTGCCATCCAGGACAGTTAGCTGGCATTGGTTAAAGCACGTCAAAGGTAGGGTAGGGTCTTTATCCATGCCTGAGCACTTCTTATTTATTTATTTATTTATATTTTGACAAAGTGATAATCACAAATAAATAAGAATTAAAATGTGCACCCCGCCACCAAGACCATTCCATTGTAACTATCCAACCTCCCAAAATTTCAACGCCTCTCATGATGGCTTGACCCCTTTCCGTTTTAACAGTGCAAATTCTACAAACGCCTTCCGTATCTCTTCGAAATCATTTCTCCTGAATATTCCCCATCTTACCTTAATGGCACATGTTAGTTTATCTTTAATAGCTATATCCCACACCTCTTTATACCGTTCTTCCATTTTATACTCTGCTTGCCCCTTCCAGCTTCTTAAGCTGTGGATAGCTTTCTTTTTGCACCTTTAAACGCGGAACCTTATCTTCTGTAACTCATTCATGGAACTCACTGCCAAAGGATGTGGCAGGGGTTGGTGGCTAATAGGCTGTTTTAAATGGGGAATTGGTTGAGGATGGAGCTCAATTTAATATGTAGATTATATATTATAAATTACATATTATAAATTTGAAGGAAGTTCCTTTGATATTGTGTTGTGGCATCTTACAAGGTAGAAATGGATGTTGGGCATCTGTAGGGTGCTTACATTTAAAGGGTACGGACATGGAGGTTTTGCTGCCATATTGTTAATGATTTAAAAGCACTCTCTTGGATAGAAACAAGATTGCGGTCCATAGAATCATAGAATCATAGAGTTGGAAGAGGCCACAAAGGCCATTCCAGTCCAACCCGCTGCCAAGCAGGAAACCCCATCAAAGCATTCCTGACAGATGGCTGTCAAGCCTCTGCTTAAAGACCTCCAAAGAAGGAGACTCCACCACACTCCTTGGCAGCAAATTCCACTGTCGAACAGCTCCAATCTTCTGCAGAATAGGAAGAAACCCTACTTTTTCCAATAGGGCTTCCTCCTAGGTAAGTGTGCACAGGATTGCAGCCTTCAAATGATTGCACACATACCCGGTAATACTGTCTTGCTCTGCGTTGACCAAGTTTCAAAACCATGCACCAAAGCATATGCCCCCGATTGTTACTCACTTCTTCCAAATGAATGAAACTCTGAAGCCCATCATTGCACAGATAGCTAGTTTATGTTTATATATTGCTTCCCACCAGTGCCTTTTTTCTGAGGAAAAAAAAAGTGGGGGAACTCATCAAGTTTGTTTGTTTGTTTATTTGTTCCTTTATTGCGGGCCCAATCGCAGTGCCACCCTCCATCCCAACCCCCAGGCAGAGGCTAAACGTAAGATGCATTTAATAAACTCAAGCAGACAATGATCTAGATTAGAAATGACCACAACTTTATTGATTACAGATACTCTTCTTCTTCTTTGGCGATCACTCGTAGCCGAGTAAGATTGTCCTCCATGAATATGGTCTTAACAGTGAGTCCGTAAGTGACTGTGGAGGCCAATTCTGGATCCACATGTCCTTCCACAGTGGGTTTCTGGGCGGGAGTTGATCATGGTGAGGGTTTGCCAAGAGTGCCTTCCTCTTAGCACGTTTCTCCCTTGCATCCTGAGTTCGAGCGTCTTCAAAGCCCATGACACCTTTGGTAAAGGCTGTTCTCCAATTGGAGCGCTCGCAGGCTGTTTCCCAGTTGTTGGTGTTTATACTACATTTTTTAAAAATTTGCCTTGAGACAGTCTTTAAACCTCTTTTGTTGACCACCAGCATTACGCTTTCCATTTTTAAGTTCGGAATAGAGTAGTTGCTTTGGAAGACAATAATCGGGCATCCGCACAACATGACCAGTCCAACGAAGCTGATGTTAAAGAATCATTTACAGATATAGGAGGATTTTTAGCTCAGGCGTTGGGTGTATATCTGTTCCAGCACCCGCAAACAAACAAAAATCAATTATTTAATTTTTTTAAAAGGTAAGGGAATTCAGTTCCCCTGAGTTCCTACTGGGGGGGGGGAAACCTGCTTCCCACAACTAGAGGTGTTCTGAAGCTATTTTATAATAACGAAATGCAGAATATCCCCTTATGCCTTGCGCAGCACTGTTCAAGCTTATTTTAAAAATCCATATACCCACACGTATATGTCCCTCATAGCTGAGATCCCTGGCCTTGTAAAGTGGAAGCTGTGATTTAAATAGAGCAGGCGATACCTATGGGAGGGGATGTTTAGAGTCAGTATTTGTGTTGCTACACTCCGCTGTTACCAGACGCTATAATAAAATCGCTTGCATCAGAGGAAAGCTGACCACACATTTTAGCACTTTTCATAGCTCGGACTTAATCACGGCAGGAAGCTTTCCTGCTACTAGGGGAACATATTGCGTCACCAGAACATCTGACACGGGTATCGTGTGTCAATCACTTTGCTTAAGGTCATTAAAAATATTAGGGGGTGTCCTCTTACGATATAAAGCCTTTGCACGGAGCGACAATTAACGGGGCCCGTAGCAATGACAAATAATTGAACAGGTGGATCAAAAATAAACATCCCTCCCGTTCAGAGCGTGGAAAGCGATTAACATCAGCAAGACTCCGCAAACCGATCTGTTGCTGAAGGGACAGCATTTAGCAGGTTCCAGCATGGGAAATAAAAATGATATCTTCCGACGCTGTTCTCTCCCCCTATCCCCCGGTCCCTTTCCGTTCTGCCACCACCAAGTCATTTACTTAGTGCGGCAATCTGCTTTGGTCATATTTTGAGTTTAGATGCACTGAAAACTCAATTGGGAGTCTGACATTAGCCCCCACCCCGCTCCCCCCACCCCAATTGTAGAGTCTTTTCTTTAGAAGGCATCTGAAGGCAGCCCTGTTTAGGGAAGCTTTTAATGTTTAATAGATTATTGCATTTTAATGTTCTGTTGGAAGCTGCCCAGATGGGCGGGGTATAAATAAATTATTATTATTATTATTATTATTATTATTATTATTATTATTATTATTATTATCTGTAGATCAGTTACATTCAATGTGAGACATTACGGGTGTATACGGTATAGGTTTGGGGGAGAAGAGAGGGTGGGGTGGTAAAAATTGCCTTATTTTACTTAGTGTATGTTGGGGTGTGTGTGTTGTGTTAATGCTGATATGATACAGCCAAGCTTGCCCAGAATGTGGACCTCATCCCACGATTGCCTCTCTTTGGTGGTTTTTGTGAGGCTCCAAAAATTTCCTAAACCTGTTTCACAAGACATGACCGCACATGGCAAGGTGGCCGCCCTCTTTAGTTGATAGGCATTTAATAACCTTGTGTGCAAATCACCTTGAGACAGTTGTTTAGCTATTAATAAATCAAGGGTGATTATGGAGGTGGTGATAATTGATCAGCTGAGGAGGAGAGTTTTGCGTCTATCTCACTGTGTGTGCATGCATATGGGGTAAGGTAAAAGGTAAAGGACCCCTGGACGGTTAAGTCCAGCCAAAGGCAACTATGGGGTTGCGATGCTCATCTCGCTTTCAGGCCGAGGGAGCTGGCGTTTGTCCGCAGACAGCTTTCCAGGTCATGTGGCCAGCATGACTAAGCCGCTTCTGGCTCAATGGGACACCGTGACAAAAACCAGAGTGCATGGAAACGCCGTTTACCTTCCCGCCGCAGTGCATTTATCTACTTGCACTGGTGTGCTTTCGAACTGCTAGGTTGGCAGGAGCTGGGACATAGCAAGGGGAGCTCACCCCATTGCGGGGATTCGAACCGCCAGCCTTCTGATCGGCAAGCCCAAGAGGCTCGGTGGTTTAGACCACAGCGCCACCCGCGTCCCTGCATATGGGGAGGACACACTCGCCACTGAAAGGTGGGCCCTGGAGAGTTGACCAAGGGTAAATCATAGAATCATAGAATTGCAGCCTCGGAAAGGCACCATGAGAAGGTGTCTAGTCCAATCGCCTGCAATGCAGGAATCTTTTGTCCAATGTGAGGCTCAAACCCACAACCCTGAGATTAAGATTCTCGTGCTCTACCAGCTGAGCTACTCAAATGAAGCCTTTGAGACCAGAGAGAGAGAGAGAGAAATTGAGGTTGCCAACCCCTGATCTAAAGCACACATATTTTGGCTTTGCTTCCCCCCCCCCAAATAAAAAAAAATAAAAAATTCACAGTGGCTAACAACAAAAATATGATAAAACAACATTGCTAACAGTGCAAAGCTATTTGTCTGCTCAGAAGTAAGTCTAAATGAATGCAATGCACTGGAAGGAGAACTTGGGGAGGGATTGCAGCTCCAAGACCATGTGACTGATGGATGCTCTTTGCTCGGGGAAATGAATGAGGTGAAAGTGAGGTTTTTCGAACTATGCCAGATTAATGGAGAAGAAGTTGTAGGAGGGAAATAATCACGAAGAGGCCGGATACTTCATTTCTTTCCGACATCACACAAGCAGTTTATACAAGAGCATTTCTTTGCCGGTTTGTTTGGATTTCTAAAGAAAAGCGAAAGGTTGCATTTCAGCTGGCTGGAGCTCTCTGGTGAAAGTTCGATCAGTTTTAAAAGTGGAATTTATTCCATAAACATTTATACAAAGGCTGTCAGCTGATCCTACTAAACTGAGTATTATGCTATAAGATGCTGCTTTTGGCAGGAGGTCTATATGTACATATAAGGTTCAATACAGCGGCCTGCATTTCTGGAGACTTCTTGGAGGTGTGGCTTATGAAGACGGCCCTTGTAAGCTCCTGCAGTTAACAAAATTACCACAACACCACTATTCCTATGTAAATAAGGAATGGAGCTTAAATTACTAGAATCAGCAGAACCTAATACCCCTCCCAACCATCCAACCATTCACCCCAGGCATAGGCAAACTAGGCCCTCCAGATGTTTTGGGACTACAACTCCCATCATCCCTGACCACTGGTCCTGTTAGCTAGGGATGATGGGAGTTGTAGTCCCATAACATCTGGAGGGCCGAGTTTGCCTATGCCTGATTTACCCCTTCCAGACCCTTCAGCCCAACCACTGGTTCCCCAAATTCTCTTACACCACAGTAATGAAGCAGGCTGCTATAGGAGCACTCCAGTAGCAACTGGAGAGAGAGAAAAAGATTAGAGTCTCAACTTCCCTCTTCTGCCTAGTGCATAGCTGTCAACTTTACCTTTTTTGCGGGAAATTCCCTTATTCCAGTGCTGTTTCACACTGCAAAAAAGGGAAGGTTGACAGCTATGGCCTAGTGGCAACTAGAGAAGAATATAGAAGTCACAATACTCACCTCATTATTTCTGATTCACAAAGTAGGAGCACAGAAATAATTGCCATATGATAGCGATACCCCCAAATCTGTCATCTTAGGCAGGCCATGTCACCTTGTTGATTTCAGGGTCCAGGTAGGCTCATATGGTGGGCTCATGTGGAGACAGGCGGTCCTTGAGGAGAATTTTCATGACAACTTTCTCTTTAAACCGCAATGCTGTGGAAATGGTGAATTTTGATGAGGAATTTTCATGATAACTTTAAACTACAATGCTGTGCAAGTGTGACAAACAAAACTCAATACTGTGGAAATGGTGAATTTTCATGGTGAATTTTCATGATAACTTTAAACCACAATGCTGTGCAAGTGTGACAAACAAAACTCAATACGGGGGGGGGGACCATTTTGTCCATCCCTAAAATGGAGAGGTGCCCCTCCCTCCCTCCCTCCCCACCCCCAGCGCAAACACTCCAAGCCAGCCACAACCATTCAAATTCAGCCATATTCCCCTTTCTGCCTCAAGCACTCACTTTGTGAATTGAATTAACAGCTTTCCTGGAAAACTGGCCCATGATGACATGATTTCCTTGTGAACTCCATCCACCTGTCATGTTAAAGTTTGGGAAGCTGCCAGGACTGGCAGGAAATAATAGGCAGCAGGATACTGGTGTGTGTCAATGCCCCTGACCCTCCCATTCCTGAACATGAATAAGTTTGAAGCTTGCAAGGCGTCAGAGCCCATCAGCTCCTGGACCCACAGAAGCATATGGGTGGGATGCACAGCTATTAAAATAACATCCAGCCGGCCAGGTTGCTGCAGAAACCCTTCGCAGCATGGGAAGCACAAGGCGGTGACATTCTCTCCGGCCGCTGGCTCCCCACGCATCCCTTTGTTCTCCTGCAGGCGTAAGGTTCTGTCTGGTTCTAAATGAAGAACGAAACACAATCCCGCTACCAGTCACACTGTTCGACACAAGCTGAAATAAAAGTTCACCCAAGGGAAACATGAAAACGAATGGTCACAGTTTCCAATGTTTCAAAGCTCCTCTTTAGAAGGAAGTGTGGTCGACGGCAATGCAGAAAAATATAACAGTGGAAACGGGTTTCCAGATGATTGCATTGTTATTTTAGAGCTTTTGTGGTGTGGGTGTGTGTTCTTTAAACGTTGTCAACATGGTTGCTTACTTCAGGTAAGTTTAACCCATGCACCCCTTAACTAAGGCACATCCCGTTTTAAGCAGGACATCCCAGAATTCCAGAAGACACCCTCAGCTTATGATTGGATCCTGGAATGTCCTGGTTTTTTGTCCGGCGCTCTGACATGAGCTAGTTGGACCAGATGATGCTCGTTTTTCGAGTTTTGCACTCTCGCACAAATCAGCTGGCTCCCATGAGAGCCTGGGACCAAAAAAAACCGAGCGTCCCAATTGTGATCAGTAGGATGTTGGCAGGTATGCTAAGGCGAAACGGCTTCATTCTGGGAGATACTTCACACTTTGTGGGGCAGCAAATCCACTTTGACCACTGACTGTATGAGAGGCAGGGATTCACAATCAATTTCTGGTTCCTGCTGAGTGTACCTTTTCATGCATCTGCAAAGAACACGCTTCTCCCTTTACTGCATTGCAAATTATGCATGCAGTATATGGGCCTGTTTTGCTTGGGGAATCTAGCACCACCACCACAAGAACAATTTTATAATTATTTATTATTTATATCCCGCCCATCCAGCTGGGTTTCCCCAGTCACACGTTTGTTCTCATGTTTATGTATTGATAAATTAAATTACCACATTTTTCCGGGCATAAGACACCCCCCCATGTATAAGACGCCCCCTACTTTGGGGGACCCCAAATTTAGAAACTGGGCATATGCACTATCCGTGTATAAGATGCCCCCAGATTTTTAACCTTATTTTAAAGTAAAAATAAATAAATCTGGTCTTATACACGGAAAAGTACGGTAAATTTTTCACACCACCCTGTGCAAAAGGCACAGGATGGTTAGCAACAGGCAAATAGATTTAAATAATGATGATGATGATGATGATGATGATGATGATGATGATGATGATATTTATTATTTATACCCCGCCCATCTGGCTGGGTTTCCCCAGCCACTCTGGGCAGCTCCCAATAGAATACATCTGTAAAATAACACAATCCTTAAAAACAATTTTGCAGAAGCAATCAGGTCTCACCTCCTCCAAACGCCCCCCCCCAATGTGTTATAACCAACTACCTAAAATAGTGATGACAACAGACACTAGTAAAGTAATATTACTATTGTTGTTGTTGTTGTTGTTCAGTCGTTCAGTCGTGTCCGACTCTTCGTGACCCCATGGACCAGAGCACGCCAGGCACCCCTATCCTTCACTGCCTCTCGCAGTTAATTAATAGTAAATTAATAGTAATTTACTATTACTAAATTATTAAAAAACAGACCCCCAAAGAGATTTTAGCAAAATGAAGAATTGAATTGACATTGCTGTTTTCCCTCCAGGCACTAATTTTAAATTAATGCACCCCCCCCCTGGAAATTCAGAAAAAAATCTTACATCTTTTTATACCATAAAATAAGAGAGGGCCCTTCATTTCCTGGGGAAAGCAATTTTAGCAGCCATCAAAACAGAGAAACACACACAAACAGCCTCAGAATGTAAAGAATAGGAGCCAGAATGCAACCAGTGGTTGGACACCTGAGATTTAGAAGCTTATTTCCAAACATGTTATGCTTCCACCCACCCCCCGCCCCCACAACACAATGCCCGGCTGTCTCTGAGAGGAAACCGAGCTGAAATGGATGCTGATGAGGGAGAACCTGTAGCCCAGCCCTCCTGATGTTGTTGGACTACAACTCCCATCATCCTTGGCCAACACAGATTCCTCATCCCAGGACGCACAGACTGATTTCTGAAAACAGCATCAGCTACAGCTGGAAAAGCAACATTGCTCACTTAAAACTCCCCATGGCATTGTAGAACATGGTGGGGGTTGGGAGTTCTGTGTACCCCATCTTGTATCCTGTCCATGTGCATAATTTTCAGGTAGAAAAGGGTTTTCTTGGTGATCTCTGGCATCCCCACCTCTTTTCCCTTTGAAATTCCCCCAAAGGCTTCTCAACCATTTAGAAACACCATAAATCTTCCTTATTGCAGCTGGCTTAATTTTTTTAGTGATGGAGATTAAGCTTTGGGGGACTGTGTGTGAGTAGTATCTCGCTTGGTTGTCCATAGGGTTATCTTTTCTTCTAATTACTTTATTACCCAGCAGGGTACTTCAGGATGGAAGATTGAAATAAATGCTCTGAATGCCGTGCAGCGCCCGAAAATATAGTCTACCGGGAATCGCAATGAACCTGGCTCTTTATTCTGTCGGAGAAAGGAAACCAGCTCTGCTTCCCCAGGCAAATACAGAGATGTCTGTCTAACATTTGGCAATGCTAAGCATGCAACCCAAAAAAGAACCTTTATTTCCGGGGCTTGTGGAAGGAAGCCAGGGTATGTCGGAATGGCATTCTGGGATTGCAGCTGAAAGGAAACTGTTTGTTTGTAAGCAAGCCATCCCCCATCTGCATTTAGTC
This sequence comes from Lacerta viridis, assembly GCA_900245905.1. Taxonomy (NCBI): domain Eukaryota; kingdom Metazoa; phylum Chordata; class Lepidosauria; order Squamata; family Lacertidae; genus Lacerta; species Lacerta viridis. Next base: position 744,576 of record OFHU01003661.1, on the reverse strand, counting down.
CTGCAGCTACTATGGAGGGTTTGATCCTGCAATCCTTGTTCTGGCAAATCACGTCCCGGAGAGAGATGCGTGCCAAACTGGGATCACTGGGAGTTTTTGTTTTTTGTTTTGCCTGAGATACTTCAGCTTTTCAGACTGCATCAGTAGCAAAAGCAGCCTTCTCATTCAAACGCCCACACATGGTATTCACAAAATTAACCCTGGGAAATTTTGTCCTAAATTGCTCATGCCTGCTGAGCCACATTCCAAGAAGAAGAAGAAGAAGAAGAAGAAGAAGAAGAAGAAGAAGAAGAAGAAGAAGAAGAAGAAGAAGAAGAAAATGTCTCCCGATCAGCATGACTCTTCTGAGATAAAGTTTCGTGTTTTCGTAATGAAACAAGATAGCCTACCCGATCAGATGTTGGCTGTCCTGCATTGAACGAACATTTGTGAATCATTACCAAACCTTTGTGAGTTGGGATACATATTTAGGTACAATCTGGCCAATGTTAGTTTATGGCTTAAAACAGGCTTCTTCAACCTCAGCCCTCCAGATGGCTTTGGCCTACAACTCCCATGATGCCTAGCTAAGCAGGACCAGTGGTCAGGGATGATGGGAATTGTAGTCTCAAAACATCTGGAGGGCCGAGGTTGAGGAAGCCTGGCTTAAAACTTTAAGTAATTTCAAGACCCAGTGATTTTAATGAGGAAGTAAATATGCAAGCATATCCTTATTTGGGGGTAAGGCCTTTTGAACAGAGTAGGACTTAACACTACAACCTAATAAGTAGACCTCAAACTGTGCCGTACCTCTCCCCATTGCAATCAATGGGTCTTAACTTTGGTTCAATTGTATCCATTGTTTGAAGCACTCCAAAGCAGCAGTTTCTCGTAGGAACAAGGACACTGTGCGACAACCTTTGCTCATATGTTTTATCTCCTGCCTTTTGGCTCATAAGATAGAGTAGCAAACCTTTAGAAATGTCTCGAACATCTTGTTCTCCACTTTAAAAAGTGATGGGAAAAAAGGAAAGCAACATGCATAACCCAGCCAAAGCCAAAAACTATTGTCCGCTCCCTCCAATTGGTGGGCAATGAAGCTGTCAGTTTTCGTTTTTGCCCGTTTCTCATTTTTAAAATCTTAATTTCAGTTCTCTCCATTCTACAGTAATTTACAATTTGAAGGGGGAGGGGGAGGGAGTGAGTCAGGAAAATTTATCAGCATTTTAGTGCAATTTTCCCCAATATGTAAATTTTAACATGCAGTTTTGACTAATATAAACATTTCTGCAAGCATTTCCTCCTGATATAATGCATTTTTTGTAAGTTAATTTCACTGCATGCATTTCTTAATAACATTTATCCCAATGTATACGTTTTTGTATATGCGGGCTGGAGAACTGCATCGCCAACTTTGAAGAAGTATGAATTTCAAAGGATAGCTGTGCTTACTGGTTTACATATGGGTTTGGAAAGTGTGGTTGGGTAGTTTCTTGTTAAAATGCAAGCAAAATCAAATTTCATCCCTGTCTCTACTCACCACTTTCACTGAGAAAATTGGGCTAAACTATCCTAATGAGACACGGGGGACAACTCACAGCACTCCTCCAAAAAATTCCATAATGAAGGAGCTAGACACACCTTAGCAGGAACTGTTGTTGTTGTTTAGCCGTTTAGTCGTGTCTGACTCTTCATGACCTCATGGACCAGAGCACACCAGGCACTCCTGTCTTCCACTGCCTCCCACAGTTTGGTCAGACTCATGTTGGTAGCTTTGAGAACACTGTCCAACCATCTCATCCTCTGTCATCCCCTTCTCCTTGTGCCCTCCATCTTTCCCAACATCAGGGTCTTTTCCAGGGAGTCTTCTCTTCTCATGAGGTGGCCAAAGTATTGGAGCCTCAGCTTCAGGATCTGTCCTTCCAGTGAGCACTCAGGGCTGATTTCCTTAAGAATGGATAGGTTTGATCTTCTTGCAGTCCATGATGATCTATCTCATCATCATCTATCTATCTATCTATATCTATATCATCTATATCTATATCTATATCTGTCTATCATCTATCTATCTATCTATCTATCATCTATCATCTATCTATCTAATCATATATCTATATCATCTATATCTATATCATCTATATCTATATCTATATCTAGTGCTTTTTTCTGGTGGTACACAGGGTTACGCATACCCCTAAACTTTTTGTGACATTCTCCCTAAACATTTTCAAGCACAGGGAATCATCAGTTCCATTGCTACCCCCTATGGCGGTCTGTCTGTCTATCTATCTATCTATCTATCTATCTATCTATCTATCTATCTATCTAGACTAGTATGTGTTTATTGATTTTATTAGTTCCCATACGATTAATAGATTTTGTATAAATAAAATGGATCTTTGCTGACTGGGAAGGCTGTGGGTGGGATCTCTATGCCTGGGGGCTTTCAAAAGCAAGCTGGACAGACACCTGTTAGGGATGTTTTAGGTCTAGGATATCCTGCCCAGGGACATGGTCTTGAACACAGTGACCCATTGGATTCTGTCCAACACTATAGCATTCCTTTGCATCTTGGTAACCATACCATTTTTAAACGAGTCTGGACCAGCCCCCTTCATAATAGTAAAATGTAGATCTCTTTTCAAATGCCCTGCTGGCAAATTACAATTTTCGAGAAAGCACTATCTTTATCTACCGTGCAAGAAGAAAAGGCTGTTTGAGACCACAGTCACACGGTTGGCTTCTTGAAATAAGTTTGCAAATAGACTTCCTGCTGTCCTAGCCACTTAAACTAAAAATAGACCGTTTTTCGTCAGAATTCCTGCAATTGGATCAATTGCTTCCTGATCTGGACGCGAAATCGTTGCCGCTTGATTGATGTGACAGCTTGATGTGACAAAGGGTTAATAAAACCTAGGCTAGAAATAGATGTTCACATTGTGCCATCTGTGTCTTCCAAGCCTTAAGAGGAGGAGGGGGGGCAGTACCATATGACAACTCAGCAAAGGTGGAGCAGATGTTCCACTAGGTAAATCCAGGAAAGAGGTAGAAGCAGCATTGGCCAGTGAGTTTGAATGATTTACGTATTCTTTATTGGGCAAAGGTGTACTTGGCACTCTGGGGTGGGGAGCCACTTGGGGGACAATCTGTTGTGGGGAAATAGTGGGCAGGAGAAGGATTCAACATCCCTTTCCTTCCCCAATGCCCACATTCTTCTCTCTGGCCCTGATTGCTCCTACAGAATATGGCTTTTCAGAATGTATGTCAAGGTGATGTTACTTGCTTGTCTGTTAGCCCTCAGAGACCAGCCATAGAACAGAAGTCAAATGTGACTTGTGACAAAGATGTAGAACGGGCATGGATAAAATGGGCTATCCCTGCCCCCCCAACTAATCACCACACAACCTTCCTTCCAAGGAGTACAATATGGCAACCTTGGTTCTCCCACTCTCAGTTTTATCCTCACACACAACCCTGGTTAAGCTGAGAGACCATGACTGGCCCAAGCTCACCCAATGAAGTTCATGGCTCACTGTGGATTTGAAAACCCATCTCCCAGGTCCTAATCCAACAACACACTAATGACCACACCACAACTTTTTCCCAGTGTGTGTGTTGTTTAGTTTGTTTTTCTTTCCCCTTTCTTGGATAAATCAGAACCAGTGAAGGCAGTGAATGTCCTGTGTGAGTATTTGGCGGCGGTTGGAGGACATTTTATTTATGGACAAATATATTTTTTGTATCTGTCCATAAATAAAGGGAGGCAGCGGAGGATAGGCGTGCCTGGCGCACTCTGGTCCATGGGGTCACGAAGAGTCGGACACGACTGAACGACTGAAAAACAACAACAACATTTTTTAAAAATTTCAAGCTGTGTCTCTGAAGAATGGAATGCATACCAAGTTCCAAAGTTCCTTATCGTTTGTTTGTGGGTTGTTGTTTTTTTTTTGCAGGATTTTGAAACTGACCGTTACGCAAAGAGCAACCAATGGCCCCGCCAGCTGAAGCAATGTGGGGTTGTTGTTTTTTACCCACTTTAAAGGAAAAGGAATTTGAATTGGTTCCAGAACCACCTTAAAAACAGAGAGGGAAAGGGGGGAAACTTCTGCATGCCATATTCACACAGTAAACCCTATCCTTCCAACCATACAGTGGCTCCAAGTCATCGCCCATTTGTCATTTCAACCACAATCTAATCAACTGCACTGTTGAAAACAACCAGGCCTGTCAATGCTACACAAAGGGGTAGCTGTGAAATGTCAGTCTATCACCAACAGGAAAATCAACATTCCATGGTGTTTATGGACCCAGCTTTGGGATACATTAGCCTAACCCCAAAAAAACACTTCCTCAGCGATAGATGTTGACGTAACAGCAGACTATTGAGACCTTGTCAACTGAGGTCAGTTGACACAGAGTTGACTTGTTAGGTTATAAACGGCCCCGTGAAGTAGTCTCTCAAACCAATGGTTCATTTGAAGGTGATGAGGGGTGGAGAGATTCTAGGCTTCGACCCATGCTATTTTTCTAGAAAAGGGGGTGCTGGAACTCACCATGAACACCTTCCTCGTTCTCTTAGAATGGCAATGGCGTCCGCCTGAGAGGTGCCGGAACTGAGTTCCAGCTGTCTGGAGATGGCACCTTCTAGGGCAGGGGTCAGCAAGCTTTTTCAGCAGGGGGCTGGTCCACTGTCCCTCAGACCTTATGGGGGGGCCGGGCTATATTTTGAGGGGGGGAATGAACGAATTCCTATGCCCCACAAATAACCCAGAGATGCATTTTAAATAAAAGGACATATTCTATTCATGTAAAAACACGCTGATTCCTGGACCGTCCACGGGTCGGATTTAGAAAGCGATTGGGCCGGATCCGGTCCCCGGGCCTTAGTTTGTCTACCCATGTTCTAGAGTGAAAACCGGGATGGACCATAGATCAGTGATAGAGCACATGCTTTTCATGAAAAAAAGGTCCCTGGTTCATTTCCTGGAGTCTCCAGGTAGGGCTGGGAAGACTCCTGGTTGTAATGGGATGGAGCACTAAGGAGATTGTTCCACCAAGCAAGCAAAAAAAGGGGGGGCAACCTACCCTTTCTTCCCACCTATGCTGCTTTGAGGGTTCTTCCAACCCTCTACAGAGTTGAGGTGGAGGAGATGGGGGGGGGAGGGAACTCAGTTGTGCTAGCAAGCATCCTTGTTTAGTTGAATCTGGTCCTGAGTCATTATTTCCACATTTGCATATACATTACTAAATGCAGATTTGGGTCTTTCTTCTTTCAGCTTTTTTTTTTTTGGCAATGCAAATCCTATTTTTTTTGGACACTGCTGGGACCAACACATTAGTTGTTTTATTGGACTGATCAACAATATAAATTGCTTTTGCACGCAATCCCTCCCTACTGCTGTTTTCATTTGATTTTAAAATTGAAGGCAGTTTAAAATTAACAAATAACAAAATATGCAACAAAAAAACACATGTTATAGGCAATTTGATTTTAAAAAAGTTATAATGAGCAGTATAACGGGGGGACGGGGGGACGGACCAATTTAAAATGGATAAACATGAAACTCATAAGAACATTTCATAGATTACAAGTTAACATGAACTGAACCAAATATCAGCAAATGATTAAACAGTCCCTCCCAACAATTACAAAAAGCATTGAATAATTATAAACACCCAGAACAATAATACCAAAGAAACAATACATATATAATGTCATTGCAAAAGATTTCTTTCTTTCTTTTTTAATGTGGAGGAGTTTAAAGTCCAGGGTGTGGGAAACTTCTGAAAAGGAAACTCTGCAACAAAAACAACCATAGCTTGTCACATCAATTTCACTGAAAACTATAATTGTAAGTGAGTACATATCAGAATTAATTGTTTCAATAGGTAGTCAGGATGCCTGGCGTAACCCAGGCTAATTCTACCACAAAGATCATGTGTACTTAGTGCAACATTCTTTGCACACTTCTGAATATCAGTGCAAATCCACTAGGATTGCAGGCTGCCTTCCAGTGGTTAATAACCAGCTGAAAGGGGGTGGGGGGTGGCGGCCAGTGAGCCAGGTGTTGTTGCTTTTATTGCTACTCATAAAATTGAAAAATTGTGCTTGCAAGCCATCAGATGCTTATAACAGACATTTTCTCTGTCAGAACATACAGCCAACCACCCAGCCTCTAAGACCTGCTTCATAAACACACACGGGACTCAGCTACATTAGTAAAAAAAAAAGTGGGGGGGGGGAATAGCATTTTAAATATGTTATAACACTGTGACACCAGATGGCACTGTAGAGTTGGGTCTTTTGGCAATCTGACTTCCCATTATGAGGTTCACAACGCATTTTCCTGAAACTATTTTTTATGTGTCTAGAACCAGCCATGAAAGCTTTTGTCACTTGTTCTTGGTATCTCAACCATTTGTGATATCAAGCGGTAAGAAAGTGATAGCAGTGGTGTCCTGTAAAGGCTGCTTTCGGATATGTTGCAGTCGTTCGCTGGTGAAGATGCATGTTTTACCCATTGTGGCAATATCTCAGTATTACTGCAACTGTTCCGAAATCTGGTGGGACAGGGATGGGCAAGGGAAATGTCGCAGGTAATGTGATCAACCAGTGTTCCCAATGCCTTCATTAGTTAGAAGTACAAGAGAAAGTGACTCAAGTATATATTTATTAGGCAGGGTTGCCATACGTCCGAAATGCCTGAGATTTAACCGGCAAAAATAACGTGCGGAGGGAATTTTGGAAAATTTGAGTTTCATGGCCAGAATTTTACTTCTAGAAATATGGCAGCCCCCTATATTAGGGATGAGCCAAAACATCTCACAGTTTTTCAGGAACACTTTGGCAGCGCTGAAAAACACATCTCGCTTTTTGATGCTTCGCCAGCGCATCTTGTGGAAATCTTCACATATTTGTTTTGATTGCCCTCACTTGCCCTTACTCTCAGTTGACAACATTTGCCCCCACTTGCGTTGCGGTTCCTGATTGAGCAGGGCCGTCCATGTGCTTAGTCCAGGAAGAAGGAAGAAACAGCAGCTGTAGGCAGTGGTGTAGCATAGGTTGCCAGCTCCTGGGGTCATGCAGAGTAGGGGTGGGTGGAAGGGAGGGAGGGAGGGAGGGAGGGAATGGATGGATTACGCATGCCTTAAAGACGTCCACATCACCCAGGAGATCACCCACGAACTGCAGAGATAAGAAAAAAAGAGTCATGATGTTGTCTGGAGAGGTCACTTCCTGGTTCACATGGAGAAGCCGTTTTCAATGGAGCCCAGCAACGTAAGTGCACAATTCTTTTGAGGCAGCACTGTGTGTTGAAATTTTGTGCCCCTAACAATTCTGCGCCTGGGGCAGCAGCCCATGTACCCCCCCCCCAATATGCTACACCACTGGCTGTAGGAACCCATGATGCGAAATAAAATTTTGGTGGTGGGGTCTTATTTGGGGGGGGCGGGTCTTCTAGGTTTGTTTGGTTATATTTTTTTTTTACCCCAAATGGGAAACTGGATAATATATGTTCTTCTGTACCTGTAATATAAACCATCTTGTCCATCTCATTAAAATGAAGTATATGTTAATTTTTACTACTTATCAAACCTTTATTAGGCATTTTACAAGTAAAACCATGAGAGAAAGAATCACATACAAGAACCTTAAAAAAACACAAAGAAACAACAATTTAAACTCGTAGACTGATTGTATGTGTATATATGTAAAATCTAGAATTTCCTCCTGTTAAAGTACTCCTTGAAGCACTGCTGCCAAAAACTCGGCTACCCCCGCAGTCACCCCTTGGTCAACGTCAGAGACAGAATCCAACACTTCCACCGTGCTGTGGTTTCAAACCACCCAAAAGAGTGGTGTGTGTGTGTGTGTGTGTATATATATATATGTGTGTGTGTGTGTGTGTGTGTTTCTTGCTTTCATGCACATCTTCTATATTTCTTCAGAATATGCTGGCTTTTCTTTTAGGGCACCTTTAAATTTTACGTTAGAAAAAACCTGTGCTTTGTAGAGAAGTCAGGGTTAAAATGTCTTTGTCAGTTAGTGCTGTCAGGGAAAGATTTGTGAAGCGTATAATCACATTCATCTGCCTGTGAGGTCCGCTGCATGCCTGCACTGTATATAAACCATCCAGGCAGTCTAAACACAAACCACCCTCCTCCTCCTCCTCCTCCTCCTTCTTCTTCTTCTCTCTCTCTCTCTCTCTCTCTCTCTCTCTCTCTGTGTGTGTGTGTGTGTAGGGGAACCTCTTTAGGCTACGAGGTGCTGGTTATGCCAAGGACCATCATGGCAAGTGTGCCAAAACGTGTAAGCAGCAGGGGGAAATGAGCAAAGCTGGTCTGCAAACCGAGCCTCCTCAAAACACAGTGGTTTGCAATCACAGCAAATTACAGCTTGCTTTCATCCTAAAGTCACTAATGAGGACTTTTGGGTGCGGGGGGGGGACGGAGGGGGACGGCTTGCAAGCATTTAAAACAAAAACAAGCAGCAGAAAGGCTGGAGCAATTCCACAAATTCAACCAGGTTACACAAGCATAACGTAAAGCAGAGCGTCGCTGCTCCCTCTTTACGCGTAGCACGACTAATCTGCAAGGGCAAAAACCGTGGACATGCTGTTCCCAACAGCCTACACAATGATTTGCAAGGGGGGTGGGGTCGTGAACTAAGGCTTTCTACATAATGGAATGGAACAAACGGGAGTTGCGGTTAGCAGCGCTCATGTACTTAGCTGATATGCTGAAGACACATACATCTGCCTACGTCAGGAACCGAGGTTTATCTCAACTGACAGAGATGGTTGCTGCCAATACCAGCGTCAAGAGAAGGAAGAAGAATCCCGACATGATGCTGAACATGCCACTTGCTGCTGTGCCTTTTAAAAAGCAATTAATAGTGGGTGTGGGCTGGTTTTTATCTGGACCTCGGGGCGCAGGGGGGCGGGATTTAACCCTTTGCTTCCCTACTTAGGGGGATGTCAGGTTTCAACCTGAGTACCATCTACCTTCCAAGTGTCCCTATTTTCCAGGGACGACCCTGATTTTGAGTAGCCGTCCCAGTTTCTGATTTGATCCCCTACCCTGATGCTGGACTTCAGGGAGCAAAGATGGTTATAAACAGGATAAACCTATAAATTAATAAATGCTAGGATTCAAGTAATTTGTGGTATGAAGGGAAAATGCAAGCTGCAAAGGAATTCCTGGGCTGGCTTATGCCAACCAGTCTGGCTGGCTTGGGGGAAGAGTAGACCTGTTAGCATTACAAAAAGGTGTTGATGGACCTTGGAAGAAGACCCTCCAAGTGTCCCTATTTTCCAGGGATGTCCCTGATTTACAGACGCCGTCTTGGTTTCCGATTTGATCCCAGAACGTCCCACTTTTCCTTAGAATGTCCCTATTTTTATTGGAGAAATGTTGGAAAGTATGTACTTATCCAACACCTGAGCCATATGAAGGCAATCCTGTATAGGGAAGTTTTTTTTTAAAGTTTACTATATTGTTTTTATATATGTTGGAAGCCTCCCAGAGTGGCTGGGGCAACCCAATAAGATGTGTGGGGTATAAATACTAAAATTAGCAGTATGGAATGGGACGTCCCTATTTTCATTGGAGAAATGTTGAACGGTGTGGTACCATGGCTAAAACTTGGATGAAAAGACAGAATTTTCTATAGTGTTGCCATTCAGACTTCCAGTGTGGTATAGTGGTTAAGAGCAGTAGACTTGTAATCCGGTGAACCGGGTTCGCGTCTCCGCTCCTCCACATGCAGCTGCTGGGTGACCTTGGGCTAGTCACACTTCTTTGAAGTCTCTCAGCCCCACTCACCTCACAGAGTGTTTGTTGTGGGGAGGAAGGGAAAGGAGAATGTTAGCCACTTTGAGACTCCTTAGGGTAGTGATAAAGCGGGATATCAAATCCAAACTCTTCTTCTTCCTAAATAACATTTAGCCAGAGCAGGTCATGTAAGAGGTCAGCGTTGCTCTCTGTTTCAAGTAGGGATGAGGAAACAAAATAACCTGCTTCCCCCCCCAAAAAATGCACCACACATACCTCAAGCTGCTGGAGTGATTATGAAAATCATAGACCCACAGCACAACCCCAACCATCAAAATCTGCAAGGGGCAAGGGCCAGGGCTTTCCCCCCCCAGCCTTGACTTGCCAGAACTCAGGTTCGTGCACTTCTCAGATGGGCGCCGTTGCCATTGTAAGAGGATGAGGGAAGTGTTCAAGGTCCAGCACCTTTTTGTGCAGAAAAAAAGCACTGGCAAGGGGGGTGCAGTAAAAAGAAATGGGTTGGGCAGCCTCCTCCAGATGGACTGTGCTTCCTGCATCAATTCTCACAGAAATCAGGCATGGCTGTTTGAGTTTTCCTGCTTCATTTCTCATGGCACCCCTAGTTTTGAGCAGTAAAAAAAAAGTTAACGGTAAAGGACCCCGGGATGGTTGTCCATTCAAAGGCGACTATGGGGTTGCAGTGCTAATAATAATAATAATCATCATCATCATCATCATCTATTATTTATACCCCACCCATCTGGCTGGGTTTCCCCAGCCACTCTGGGTGGCTTCCAACAAAATATTAAAATACAATAGTCCTTCAGATATTAAAAGCTTCCCTAAACAGGGCTGCCTTCAGATGTCTTCTAAAAGTCTGGTAGTTGTTTTTTCCTTTGACATCTGGTGGGAGGGTGTTCCACAGGGCGGGCACCACTACTGAGAAGGCCCTCTGCCTGGTTCCCTGTAACCTTGCTTCTCGCAGGGAGGGAACCGCCAGAAGGCCCTCGGAGCTGGACCTCAGTGTCTGGGCAGAATGATGGGGGTGGAGACGCTCCTTCAGGTATACTGGACCGAGGCCGTTTTTAGGGCTTTAAAGGTCAGCACCAACACTTTGAATTGTGCTCGGAAACATGCTGGGAGCCAATGTAGGTCTTTCAAGACCAGTGTTATGTGGTCTCGGCGGCTGCTCCCAGTCACCAGCCTAGCTGCACATTCTGGATTAGTTGTAGTTTCCGGGTCACCTTCAAAGGTAGCCCCACTCGCTTTCAGGCCAAGGGAGCCAGCGTATGTCCACAGGCAGCTTTCCGGGTCATGTGGCCAGCATGACTAACCCACTTCTGGTGCAATGGATGGAAATCAGAGTGCATGGAAACGCCGTTTACCTTCCTGCCACAGTGGTGCCTATTTATCTACTTACACTGGTGTGCTTTCGAACTGCTAGGTTGGCAGGAGCTGGGACAGAGCAACGGGAGCTCACCCCGTTGCAGGGATTCTCAAGGACTGCCCGCTTCTCCCTGGCTGCAGCCCTTGCCTTGGACTTGCCTCATCTCACCCCCATCCAGAACCGTAGCTGGGGCGGCGGCTAGTGAGGTTTTTTGTTCCAGGTGAAGCCTCCAGAGGGACACCATTGAGGACCCCATCCCGTGTGTTTGTATCTTTGAAAGAAAGCCTTGTTTTGCCCCTGCTCCTATCAACTTACTTTCAGAACCTCCACCCTCCCATGACTAGTCAGGAGCTGGATTTGACACAAACCCCAGCCAGCAGCCTGGGCAGCTTCTCCTCATTCCAAGTCACACACTGAAATCCCCCTTCCATGAGGCACTGGGCTAGAATCCAGCCCACGATTAGCCAACTGCTGGCGGTACTGTTGTAAGAGCCCCAGTCGCCTGCAAGATGTACATCTGTGTGATGCAACAAAGAAAGTGAACTCCGTCCCATCTACGTAAATCTACTCTGTGGGGATGTGGAGGGATTAAATCACACGCTACGCTCATTAGGAACCCCCTGGCTCAAGATGGTCTCGGCAGGAGGCACGGAATGAAAAAGGTTGCTTGAGCAAGAGGCAGAGATTGAAACCGCAGTCACGTTCAGACCGAAAGCAGCTGGCTCTTGTTTTTAATTCTGCTATCTAGAAAGATGAAGAAAGGGGAAAGACGGCCTCCTCTCATGCAGAGGACATAATGACCTCCAGGTGTCCAGCCATAAACATCTCCGAACTGCGGCACTTCAGAGCAGCATTTCCTCTCTCTCTCTCTGGTAGTCAACATGGTGCCCTCCTGAAATTGTTGAAAACCGGTGGGAGGCACTATGTCAGCTACCTGTGATCACGGGAAACTAAAATAATGGGGGGCTATTCCAAATTTCAATTTGTGGTGACACTAGAACTCTTTCAGTGGAAGAGCTTTTACATTGTGGGTGGACAAGTGATGGTTTATGGGTGGCATAGCAAAGGAAACAAATAATGCAGTGTTGGTTCTAGGTCAGGGGTCAACAACATGGTGGAGGGTTGGTTTCCCCTTCTCACAAAGTATTTTTCTTGGAGAGAGAGAGAGAGAGAGAGGACCCCCCCCTCCAATATCATGTTTTATACATAAATAGGGCAGGTATGTGCATAAATGCACATTGCCGCCCAGTCAACTCTAGATTTAGCTCTAAAGGCCAATTGAAAACAGGGTGACCTTTTTCCTAGAAGAAATCTTCAAAGGCCTGGTCTACACCTGAGAATGGGCTGGTGGAACTGCTGGGCTAAAAATGGATTGCACCACTTCAGTAGGCAGGTAGGGGCATGCCATTTTAGAACGTTCCAAGCTCCTGGCAAGTAGAAAACTATCAGCCCTATGAGTGGGCTCGGCTAAAACCTCCTGGTGTGTTAGTTGCAATCTTAACAAAGAAGCATTCAGAAATGGCATCTCCTGTCTCCTATGTCTCTGTACTCCAAAGTAGTACTCTATAACCTAAGTATTTTAATGCTTGCTTCTGCTGCAAGTATAAACCAGGTGCTATAGACTGTTTTCTGCCCTCTCAATATTTTGTTTTTTGGTTTGTCTCCACCAAACAAACCATAAGTGGCAAATCAAGAGTAACCCTTGGTTTCAGCTTGTGGTTTGTTTGTTTGTTTGTTTGTTTGTTTTGCTTAGCCCCAGGTTGACAGCAACTAGGGAGAAACAAAGTAGAAATTATTTTTGCTCTAGGTACCCACACACTTGCTTATTCTCAAAAAGCCATGGTTTGCCTTAGCGTTACATGCAAACCAGGCCAGTGTGTTCAATGGGGTTTCCTTCCAGATAAACATATATAGGACTACAGCCTTGAAAGAAACAGAAACACAAAAAATTGAGATCTCTTGCCTACAAAACTAGCTTCAAAGGTAAGTCTCGCATATATCTTTTCCTCAAGCAGGAGGGCTTCAGGATCAGGCCCTTAGACTGCACTGATGGAAAATGTTAAGGTGTGCCAGATCTGGCAACAAAGGGTCACACAAGTGGATAACAATGATGTAATGGGAAGTTCTCTCTCTGTCTGTCTGTCTCTCTCTCTCTCTGTCTCTCTCTCTCTCTCTCACACACACACACACACACACACACTAGATGAGAGAAGTGTTTGTTTTGGAGCATCTGTCCTATCTATCACTGGATAGAGTCATCTGTTTAGCCATTTGCATACAGGAGACAGAATTTTCACACCCACAGCTTGACAACATCATCTCAGAAGCATGCATTGGGAGAGAATGAGATTGCAGGCTCAACCCTGTCTTGAAAACAGTGCCTATTATCATTCATTGGAGAAGAAGGCGTGGCTGCTTGAGAGCGTCTTGAACTTCTGGGGATGAGCAAAAACATTCTTTCCTAAAATTAATTGCAGACATCCGTGAAGAGCAAGAAGGGCTTCCTTCAACTGTCTTTACCTAACAAGGACCAATTCACACAAACCAGAGGAACGTTCTGAGAAGAATGCAGGTGGGACAGATGATTGCTACGTTGCACTCGTTGTGTGAGTGCCTTCCCATGAGCACAATTTGCAGCTTAACTTCATATATTCCTATGTCATCATTCAGGCTGATTCCAAAATTTGCACCAGTGAGCTAAATGTGGGCTGAGGGCAGGGCCAGATTTTAGTTTGATGAGGCCCTAAGCTACTGAAGGTAATGGGGACCTTTATATAGCAGGCGGAGCCCATTACTTGCATCATAGGAAGGTAGAGAGATTTACAGTAGATGGAACCAAAGCCAATGATTAGGAGAGCTGGCTCATCCTAGTTTGGTCCCTACCCTCCTCCTTACAAGAGATTAAGGAGGAAAATGTTAACAAATGCCTTGGTTTTTCTATAACAGAACAACAGCTGGAAACTACCCGAAACAGAAGAAGACTTACAATCTGTATACATGATTGAGTAATTAGGATATAGTTAACTGAGACCACACATTTTATTACAGAAGTAAATACATATTGCTTAATAATAATAATAATAATAATAATAATAATAATAATGGGAATTGAATGGATCTAAGCAGAGTTTGGCATATGAAACAGGCTCCTTAGTCTGCCTGTAACTCAACTCATATACCAAGAGAGCAGTGATGCATTCAAAAGAGGGATAAATTGCTAGCTGGGCACATGGTGGAGTAATTTCATGACTTCCTCCCCAGGCGTCAAACTTCATGGAGATCACTAAAACTGCAATTTAACATGTCCACTTGAATTGGCCTTAAATATTCTCTGAGACAAGAAGATGGAAACAAGACAGTTTGGGAGAGAGGAGCTGAAATGAAAAAATCAGCGAAAGGCTCAGCATAGGACATATGCAGCTGAAGTAAAGGAGCTTTTTAGGTTCAGCCTTCATTCAATAACTGCAGTCTGTATGGGGGGGAAAAAAACCATGCAGAAGCATTGCAGATAGGCTGAGACTGTTAATGACCCCACAGCTGCGAAAGGTCTTTCATTGCGCTGCGTTCAAAAGCAAAGGAAACTGCATGCAAAGGGCTGTGTTAAAATAACACGATGGGCTTGACTTAAATTGGGAAAGGAAGGAAATTCTGGGTCAAAGGAACTACACTGGGACCCCAACTAAAGGTTTAATTGTACAAATTAACTAAGGCTGAGGGATTGCCCTTTACGTTAAACCCTTTCCCATAATCTCACAGTTCATCCAGATCTGGTCACTCAACCATTTTCTTCAGGATTGATATAGAGGCACGCTAGTTTGATTTAGATCCAGACTAAAACAAACCAAGGGAACTTTGTTTTCCCAAGCCAGCTCTGCAGGGAGTGTCATTTCTTGGAGGCTGAAGAAGGCAAGTGGAGTGACCCTGAACGAACAGCCAAGGCAAGAGAAGGGGACAAGATTTAGGGATGTGGTGTGAGCATAGTAGAGTTCATATGCTAGAACGTTTGGAACAGGGATGAACACATGGCTTTCCCTAAGCTGTTGAGCTCCAGCTCCCATCATCCCTGACCGTTGGCTATGTCAGATAGCAGACCCTCCATGTGTCCTCTTTATCTTCCAGGGACAGTTCTGGATTTAGAGAAGTCCCCATGGTTTCTGATTTGATCCCAGAATGTCCAGCTTTTCCTTTGTTGTTGTTCAGTCGTTCAGTCGTGTCCGACTCTCCGTGACCCCATGGACCAGAGCAAGCCAGGCACCCCTATCCTCCACTGCCTCCCGCAGTTTGGCCAAACTCATGCTAGTCGCTTCGAGAACACTGTCCAACCATCTCATCCTCTGTCGTCCCCTTCTCCTTGTGCCCTCCATCTTTCCCAACATCAGGGTCTTTTCCAGGGAGTCTTCTCTTCTCATGAGGTGGCCAAAGTACTGGAGCCTCAACTTCAGGATCTGTCCTTCCGCTTTTCCTTAGGATGTCCCAATTTTCATCCATGAAATGTTGGAGGGAATGGTAGGATATCCCTCTTTTCATTGGAGAAATGTTGGAGGACATAGGACTCAGTTTGGCACCTCTCCGGTGAGCACCATTGCCACTGTGGAGGATGAGGTGTTCATTGTGAGTCCCGGCACCTCTTTTTTCAGAGAAATGTTGTAGGGCATGAGATAGGGCTAATGGAGTCCACAAATATCTGCATAAGAGCCTTCTGGATCAGGCCAAAGGCCTGTCTACTCCAGCATCCTGTCCTTTTTAGTGGCCACCCAGGATTTAGACCAGGCGTAGGCAAACTCGGCCCTCCAGATGTTTTGGGACTACATCTCCCATCATCCCTAGAGAAGAGGACCAGTGGTCAGGGATGGAGAGCTCAGTTTGCCTATGCCTGATTTAGACCATCCCTGTTTTAGACCAAAATGACACCTCTTGGGGTTTTTTTCTTGTGATCAAGGCTGATATGCGTTGGTTTCTTCTGCCAACATGCAATCAAATACCATGCTGGGATGTGTGTGTGTGTGGAGGTTAAGAACGTAGCAAGCTTTTGGCTGTGAAGCCGCTCAATATATGTTGGATCCATTCATAAGACTGTCATCGAAGTAAGTACAAAAACCCAACAACCTTGAGATTGCGGAGAGCAGTGATGGTGTCACAGGACTGATCTTCCTATCCGCATGCCTTTGCTCAGCCTGGAAAAACAAGAGCTACACGCACACCAGTTTTAGCTGCCATCCTCTGAGCAATGAGAGAGGATTATGTCCTAAAGCCCATCTACTATACCAAGCCTTGGTCAAGTGTTTGTTGTGGGTGTTGCTAGTGGAGTCTGTAGTCAAAGGGAGTTTCTCAGGCATGCTGATGAGTCATCTGATATGCAGACAGAAACCTTACGTACTGGGCCCTCTTGGAGAGATGTCGATGCTGGATGGTGGTTGCTATTTAAATCATCAGCAGAAGTGTCAATGTATCTGTCACATTTTTTAAAGATGGTTTGGGAAGCCAGGGGCTGATAAATGATTCTTCCATCCATCCCTGCTAATTTTGGATTTGCAGTGTTTATAAACAGGTGCTGTAACATCCCTTGGTTCCATGGAAAAATGCACGCGTGGAACCAAAGAAAGCTTGCATAGAACTCTTCCAGGAATTTGACGGCCTAGACTTAAATTTGTTTAGAGGGAACTAGATAGGCCTAGTCATGCTCAAACGCTTATTACGCTCAGGTGAATTCCATATGCGTTATCCAGATGTAACCTTTGAACATGTGCTAGGTGCAATGCAGTTCCTCCAGGTGACAGTATATATCATCACAGTGCTTATATATAGTGCACAATATGATTGACTGAAAGAGCCTGGAATAAGCATTCCAAACATTTGGGAAAAACAGAAGCTCACAAGGAGAGAGTTTTATTTACAGCTAGAGAAATGAAGAGCGAGGAAAGCAGCAGAGAACCCATTTGGCAGATGACTAACTTGTAAGGGCTAGACTAAATCTTAAATGAAGTGGGAGCCTAGCAATTCTTCTTGAGCATGAAAATGTATCTCGGACCTGTGCTTTCTAGGTATGGGACAAGCAAAAGGGTGGAGGAGGCCTTAGACACCACACTGTCACTGGTAGCTGGCTTGTACAAAGTACTTGAGTGGCCTCCGAGACCGTATAACATGGGTCCTGAAAGACCTACATTGGATCCCAGTACGTTTCAGAGCACAATTCAAAGTGTTGGTGCTGACATTTAAAGCCCTAAATGGCCTCGGCCCAGTATACCTGAAGGAGCGTCTCCACCCCCATCATTCAGCCCGGACACTGGGGTCCAGCTCAGAGGGCCTTCTGCGAGAAGTGAGGTTACAGGGAACCCCACAGAGTGCCTTCTCGGTAGTGCCACCCGCTCTGTGGAATGGCCTCCCATCAGATGTCAAGGAAATAAACAACTATCTGACTTTTAGAAGACATCTGAAGGCAGCTCTGTTTAGGGAAGTTTTTGAATGTTTGATCTTTTATCACTTTTATTATTATTATTATTGTTATTAATATTCTGTTGGGAGCTGCCCAGAGTGACTGGGGAAACCCAGCCAGATGGGCAGGGTATATATTATTATTATTATTATTATTAAGAAAGGGAGTGAAGAAATTGAGAGTCTGTTCAAGGTCCATTCCTGCCCATGTGTGGTCTGATGCAACAGTGGTTTGAGAGGTAGCTCTTTGCCCATCTTCCAAGTGGGGATGATTTCCCAAATATACTTGTGTGTTACTTAACACAAGTGTCAGTGGGCCATGGTGCATGCCAGCACCAAAGACACTGGGAAATATAAGGTTCTGAAAGCAAATTTAGGTTGCTCAGCAAGAAGGCAAAGTCCAAAACCAAGGTATCGTTCTCAGAAATGTTACCTGTTCCATGAGCAAGGTCAGCTGCATAGTCTTGATCAGGCATAGGCAAACTCTGGCCCTCCAGATGTTTGGGACGACAATTCCCATCATCCCTGACCACTGGTCCTGTTAGCTAGGGATGATGGGAATTGTAGTCCCAAACATCTGGAGGGCTGAGTTTGCCTATGCCTGGTCTTGATGCATGGCTGAGACAGTAGTGTAGGGCCAAGAGTCCAGCTGTGTTAAGCACCATTTGCCAAGAAGCTGAGCCTTTACAAAGGACATTGCTCCACTTGGACTGCACTCAGGCAGACTGCAGGCACTCTGCCTCCAAAGGGTTGCAGAGCAGCTTTTAAATTGACCTCTGAGAGGAAGCCAACAGGGACTGGGAGGGGGGTGCTCTTGATGTGGAACAATTTGTCATTCTTGGGGATTGTGGTGCAAATGTTCCAAGTCTCTTCAAAGCAAGGAGAGTGTGTAAACCATGGCAATAGACACAGAAATGTAAATGACAGCTGTTTGAAGAGTCCAACAAGTTACTGGGGGGGGGGGAGATACTCAAAAAAATTGGAGAGGAAAACAATAGAATCATAGAATTATAGAGTTAGAAAGGACTGTGAGGATCATCTAGTCCAACCTCCTGCAATGAAGGGATATTTTACCCAACATGGGGCTCAAATCCATGACCTTGAGATTAAGAGTCATACTCTCTACTGACTGAGCTCATACAGTGTTCATATGCTAAAACTAGCAGATTCCATGTCAAGATGCCATCAAAAAGGGAAAACAACAACAACAACCCTCCTTTCAGATTATTGGATTTCGATGAAACTACCTTATTCGGAAGCTGACCGTTGGGCTGTCTCCTCTAACTGGAAGTGGTTCTCCATGGTTTGGCTGCAGGCCTCGTTTCACATAGCTTCAAAATGGGATTGGACAGATTCATGGCTGATGAAGTTGTCCATGGTTGCCAATTATGGTGATCAGGAGGACCACAGGCAGCATGTCTCTGAGTACCAGTGACCGGGGAAAGAGTTGTTGGATCCAAGTCCTTCTCGCAAACTTCCCAGAAGCATCTGGTTGGCCAGTGTAGGGGAAACTGGATTCTGGACTAGATCTGGATTGGGTCTAATCCAGCCAATATGAGGGATGAGACTTGGGATCTTCTCCACGCAGAGCATGTGTGGAACCACTGTGTTTTCATGACCCCTTCCACCATGGCATTCCTCACCTGTGTAAACCCATGCCTTCTATGGTTAAATCGCTCCAGAAGACACTTGCTTCCAAGAAGTCTAGCCAACTGTAAGATGTCTCATCATTTACATCAGGAGAGCACACAGCATTACTGCTGAGGCACATACACCAAGATGTTGTTCCTACAATAATTCCTTAAAACAACACACTTATCTTTGAGGCATTTCCAAAGAAAAGAGAACGTTTAATTTCCCCAGATTTTTACTGGCACACTTCCTATGGAAAAGGACATTGCAAAATAAACACAGCTCTCCTTCTAAGAGAACCACAGCACTGACCACGGCGGTGCCACTCAGAATTTCCTTTGCTCTACACAGCAAATTCTAATTCAACCCTACGTGGGCTGATAAATATTCTACAGCCTTTTAAATGTGCTTGTGGAGGGGGGGGGTTATTGTTTTGCTGTTTTGTTTTTTTACTTTTTTACTTGTTTTTATCCTGTATTTTAATCTGTGAACTGCCCTGAGATCATATGATGAAGGGAGCTATATCAATAAATAATTTGTTGTTGTTGTTTAGTCGTTTAGTCGTGTCCGACTCTTCGTGACCCCATGGACCAGAGCACGCCAGGCACTCCTGTCTTCCACTGCCTCCCGCAGTTTGGTCAGACTCATGTTGGTAGCTTCGAGAACACTGTCCAACCATCTTTAATTTAGAACCTTCAAATAATAATGGTAATAGTAATAATAATACTTTGGCCACCTCATGAGATGAGAAGACTCCCTGGAAAAGACCCTGATGTTGGGAAAGATGGAGGGCACAAGGAGAAGGGGACGACAGAGGATGAGATGGTTGGACAGTGTTCTCGAAGCGACTAGCATGAGTTTGGCCAAACTGCGGGAGGCAGTGGAGGATAGGCGTGCCTGGCGTGCTCTGGTCCATGGGGTCACGAAGAGTCAGACACGACTGAACGACAACAAAAATAATAATGATGATGAAGTTACATGAAGGTATTTGACAGAGCATAGCATTACTTCTGCATGAGGCCAAGGTATTTTAATCCACAATATATCTTTGTTATTACGTCTCAGCAGTTTCACCAGGGGAACATATGATAAAGAACCAGGGTTGTATTCTATACCAGAATTCTATACGGCCTCAGCCCAGTATACCTGAAGGAGTGTCTTCACCCCCATCATTCAGCCCAGACACCGAGGTCCAGCTCCGAGGGCCTTCTGGCAGTTCCCTCACTGTGAGAAGTGAGGTTACAGGGAACCAGGCAGAGGGCCTTCTCGGTAGTGGCGCTCGCCCTGTGGAACCACTGGCGTATGAAGGGGGGCGGGGGAGTACACCGCCCCAGGCACCATTTTGGCCCTGGGACATGCGCCATACACGCCGGATGTGCGCCACACCCTGCGCCACTCGCAACGCCCTGAAGGCGACACACCACGCCCCCGGGATGTGCGCCAGCCACACCCCTGCCTGATTGTGGGGAGGGCTCTAACAGTCTTCAGCTTAAGGTGGTTAGAATCCTCTTCCTGATTTTTGTACTAACTTTGCAGAAGCTCCTCTTTCCTCCTTTAAGCCCACATACATTTTTCTGAATTCCTGAAGAGGGCTGTTGTTTCTAGATATTGTTATAGATTTAGAGGGTCCCCCCCTAAACCCTAGAAATTAATAAATGGTAGGATTTGATTATTTGGGATGTGAAGGGAGAAATACAAGCTGCAGAGGAATTCCTGAGCTAAAGGTACCCCTGACCATTAGGTCTAGTCGCGGACAACTCTGGAGTTGCGGAGCTCATTTCGCTCTATAGGCCAAGGGAGCCGGAATTTGTCCGCAGACAGCTTCCGGGTCATGTGGCCAATGCAAAAACGACCTGGCCAAGTTAGGGTCATTAAGAAACAATACAGGGCCATTGAGAGCCATCGGCATTGCAAAAGAACTGTCCTTCATCCTAGACCTGAACTGTGAACAGAGACTGGGAGTTTGGAAGGTTGCCAGGACAACTGGGTGTGAGGTGGAAGGAAAAGAGAGGTTTTAGCAGGGTGTTCCGGGAAGAAGGAGGAGGAACCAAAACAGGGATTCATCTTGGGCAGGCTGTCTGAAGGCTAGTTTCACTGC
This sequence comes from Lacerta viridis, assembly GCA_900245905.1. NCBI lineage: Eukaryota > Metazoa > Chordata > Lepidosauria > Squamata > Lacertidae > Lacerta > Lacerta viridis. The sequence goes on along the minus strand of OFHU01003661.1, from coordinate 723,274 downwards.
TGTGGGGGAGAAGTCCCTCTTGAAATGACCATGCTGTAAGATCAGATCTGGACTCCCTCCATGCAGCTGGGAGATGTAAATAGGTGAACAAACCATATTTCTTAAACCTATGACAGTCCCTGCCGTATCTCAGTTCTCCAAAAGAACACAGATCCTGGGTGAGGGCCTGGAACCCCCAAGAATCTTGCAGACAGTAGGGGTGGCATAGATTTTTGCAACAATATGAATGAATGAATGAATGAATGAATGAATGAATGATTATAGCACACCCTCCAAGTGTCCCTACTCTCCTGGAACAGTCCTAGATTTACAGAAGCCATCCCAGTTTCTGATTAGGGTGTCCCTATTTTCAACACAGAAATGTTGGAGGGTATGAAACAGGTGTGAAAAGATGCTTAAAAGTGTGAGATAATGCCAAGGAGATTGGTTGCTTTTTACCTCCCAACGGTTGCTTTTACACCGTTTCCCTTCACATGCTACTATGCTCTGAAGCCCTAGTTCCATCCCCATTGATTGATTGATTGATACAATGCCCTTGTCCTTTTGACTTCTCAGCAACGCGGCACCAAGAGGGATTTCAAAATAATCGCCTCTCACGTTATTCGTTGACTTTGGAAAACAATCTGGGGGTTGTCAATCTGCGTAAGATGCTATTAGAAACTGTACGTAGAAGGTAAATTATGTTTCCGACACTAGAAATGTATTACAATTAAAAATGAAAGGAAAAGGAAATGATCTTTCCAAAGAGTCCTATTCTTGCATCCTAACGGGGGCAATTTATTTCATTCTTAAACAATTTCATGCAAGGCTTGCACAGTTCCAAGAAATGATTTATTATCATCAGAAAGGGCGGGGGAGTCCAGTTCCTCACAGCAACAAAAAGGCATTTTATTGCCTCTATCCCATTGTATTCTCATTAACCACTCTTTAAAAGCAATTAATGAAGCCACCAGGCTTCTCCCCCTCTTTTTCGTCAGCTGTGTCTGTGGGTGGAGTCTCCGGGCGTTATCTGAACAGCTGATCTTTCCCACCAAAAACTCTGGTGCCAGGGTGTCCGATAGCTCACTGGCTGCTGGAAATGCGCTTCAGAACAAACACATTGAATTACCCAGAGGATATTTACAATTGCTGACCCAACTCCCAATTTCCGCATTTTAAGCCCCTTTCAAGACAATGCACGTTAAGGCACCGGTCGCGCCCCCCCCCATTGTACTCTCAAGAAAACTGATTACAGACCCGAGAATGAGAAAGGGAAAATAAAGAAAAGAAATTAGTGCCTTTAGCTTTGTGTGATAGGAAAGTGAAGTTGGAACGAAAGTGAGAACTTTTTCTCAAGGGCTCCTCTCCTCTTTTGGCCTTGTGTTTGTTTGTTTTTACAATGATATCATTGGTCGGTTTGACGGAGGGCCTCCCCTCCTTAAACATCCTGCATAGCCGGCTGACAACAAATTGTGCACCACGCCCTGAAAGCTGGGCCTGGGATATGCCTTCCTTTGCGAGTTAGAAAGCCTTTTTAAAAATGTATTTATTTAAGCACGGTTCTGCGTGTCAAATGTAGGAGTTTGCATGCACTGAAAAGCTGAAAGGTAACCATGTATACAAACAGAATAAAACAGCCCTTGGATGGCCAAGCCTTAGCATGGTGGGAACAACCCCAAGACACTCCTGGACAGAAATGCAAAAGGCAGTCTGGTGGCCTGAGACAATTATATATATTTCTTCTGCTCTCTGCTTTTGCTCACAACCTTGCCTTGCAGAAGTAAGGGAAAGCAACCCCAAGGCAAAGAGAAGGGGTGTTTGTGTATTTATATCCCACTTTTCTTCCTTTATTTTTATTCCACCTTTTCTCCAAGGGGCTCAATTTATCCTCCCACCTTTCCATTTTACCCTCCCAACAACTCTGTGAGGTAGGTAATGCTGAGATATAGCGACGGGCCCCAGGTCCTTAGTGAGTTTTGTTATGAATTCAGTGGTCTGTGTTTGCCTCAGCTTGAGTCTGGACTAAGGATTCTGAGCCTCTGTGTTCTGATTCAATACATGATATCCAATCACAGAACATTTCAGGATTTGGGCCTCTGCCATTGGCCCTTAAACTCTGAGTCATGATTCGCAGCTTGGAAGTTTAGACAGCCAATCATGTTGGGAGTGGGAGTGGCCCAGGCCTTCAGAAATGTATATAAGCAGTTGCTTTGCCCTGTTGCCCAGTTCCGTAGTTCAGTAAAGGTTCTTCCTGTTATCACTGTGTCTTGCCTTGTGGGAACCCACCTTCACTTCAGATGTCATGACCAAATGACCATTTGAAATCTCGTCTCCCAGATTTCACTCGATAACTGCTTCACCATGCTGGTTCTTTTCACACAAACACACACATGCAGCAACCCCTCATCTTACATTCAGTCCCAAGGTTTATGTGTATATGTGAAAGTTGCATATAGTCAAACCCAGGGCTATTTTTTTCAGTCAGAACTCACCGGAACTCCGCTCAGGTGTGTGCCATTGCCATTATAAGAGAACAAGGGAGGTGTTCATGGTGAGTTCCAGCACCCCTTTTTCCTAGAAAAATAGCACTGGCCAAAGCCTTGGATCCACTCCATGGCTGGCAGGTGAGGGTGTTTGTTTGAGAGAAAGCAAGCATCACAGAGTTTCGAAGCGACTCATGAGTTTGGCAGAGTTGGTGCCTGGCGTGCTCTGGTCCACATCGGACACGACTAACATACCCTCCAAGATTTCTCCAGTTTCTCCAATGAAAATAGACATGTCCCCTCTATCATTTCTCTGAAGAAAATACAGATGTCCTAAGGAAAAGCGAGACATCCCAGGGTCAAATCAGAAAGCAGGATAGCTTCTGTAAATTCAGGACTGACCCTGGAAAATAGGGACACTTGGAGAGTCTGCACTAAGCAAATCTCAGCAAGCAAGTCAGAGAGTTTAAAAGCACTTTTGTGGCAGGTGACCCCAAACTAACCCAGCGCAAAAGGAACATTTAAGCTTTCGGCTTTCCTTGGGACTTGATTCACATGATTCCAGCCCTCCTTCCTCCAAGCATGTATGGTTGAAATCACGCAAGTCAGATGCGCGTGAGATGAGTGGTCTGTAAATAGACAAATAGATGAATGATAGATAGGATTGCTTTTAATTTTGTTCCAACGGTAATATAAGATAAACGACATAGTAAGAATATTTAAAAAATAGCAGCAACAGCTGACTCAGTTATGGTAGCTGGGAAAGCCAATAGTGTGATGGTGATGATGATGATGATGATGAATAATTTATTATTTATGCCTCACCCATCTGGCTGGGTTTCCCCAGCCACTCTGGGCGGCTTCCAACAAAAAATGTAAAATACATTAAAACATCAGCCATTAAAAACTTACCTAAACAGGGCTGTCTTCAGATGTCTTCTAAAAGTCAGATAGTTGTTTATTTCCTTGACATCTGGTGGGAGGGCGTTCCACAGGGCGGGCGCCACTACCGAGAAGGCCCTCTGCCTGGTTCCCTGTAACCTCACTTCTCGCAGTGAGGGAACCGCCAGAAGGCCCTCGGAGCTGGACCTCAGTGTCCAGGCAGAACGATGGGGGTGGAGACGCTCCTTCAGGTATACTGGACCAAGGCCGTTTAGGGCTTTAAAGGTCAGCACCAACACTTTGAATTGTGCTCAGAAACATAATGGGAGCCAACATTAAACATTTTAAAAAACTTCCATAGACAGTGGCCCTCGGGTTAAGAACTTAATTCGTTCTGGAGGTCTGTTCTTAACCTGAAACTGTTCTTAACCTGAGGTACCACTTTAGCTAATGGGGCCTCCTGTTGGCGCTGTCCAAGTTTGTTATCTTGATTTCTTATTCTTCCGGTAAGTTTCACCATTTCTGCATATTCCATAAGTTTTTGTATCCATTCTTCCTTTGCTGGGACTTCTGCTTCTTTCCATTTTGGGGCGAGTAACATTATTGCCACCATAGTAGCATACATAAATAAATTTCTATACAGTTTCGGTAGTTCTGTCCCTATACTTCCCCCCCTGGAAGCCTCTTTTTTTGTTTGTTTTGTTTTTTACAAACGTAATTTTAAACATCCTTTTCAATTCATTACATATCTTTCCCCAGGAAGCGTTCTTGCATCCTATGTCCGTTCTCTTGCTCTGAGCACAAATGTTTAGCACATGTGGCTCACAATGTCTTGGGTTCCCGCCTCGGTTTTGCCAGTGTATACTTGGAGCCATTCCAACGAAATCAGAAGCAAGTTCCCTCTCCCACCCCTTCAGCTGAGGTGCCTCGATCAGATCCTGCCAGTTATAAATTGGAAGCTATTGGAAAGCCAAGGATTGTTACTCTGAGTTTCCATCTTCCAAATTGGGTCAGCACCTCAAAGCAATAACTCACTGCTTAAATCAGTAATGACTTCCAGCATTAGGAACCTCTCCCCAAAGCCTGCAGTAGCTTTTCCTCTTAGGTTATCCAGAGATCAAGATCTTAATGTGGAAAATCTTCACACACACACGCACACACACACACACGTACCAGGTCTTGTTATACAAAGCATTGCCTTTTCTTATCAAATTGTGCATTTGCTTCAATGAATTGCCTTACTTCGGCGTAGAACAAGGGAGGTCACTTAGGCCTCTCTTGACATTGACGAGAGAAGCAAGGGCTTCTGGGTAGTTGCTCCACCCAAATCCTGTGGTGCAGCTAGGTATTTTTTTCACCTTGGACTTAATGGCTTTGCGAGGGAGGCTCTTTAGACAGACATGTGTATTCCTTCAGTTAACAACCACACAGTTACTATTTCTCTTCTCCCACTCGCTTGTCATTCTGTGCTTTGCAACCGCTTCCGAGCCCCTGATATATTAGAGAAACAAACAAATTAAAAACAGTTTGCCAACCCTTGATTTATTCATTCCTAAAAGAAGAAAACTCTCTGAGCGTGTGAAGTTTCACTTTTAAAAATTCCCTTACTCTGCATTTCTACAATTCTACAAAATCACGGCACCGTCATGGCTGCAGAGGAATAAGATGGAGTTTGCTTCTGGTGGCTGATGCTAAACACATTAAGGGCTCGTCTACACTTCCACTTCTCCCGCTGCTTTTCCCGCTCTTTTCCACTGAATTGGAACACATGACAATCGGGTTTTCCACAGATGGAGGTTGGTCCGATTCAGCAGTAAAGGGGAGGGGCAACCCCTACATCTTTCCATCCTAATTATGATCCCCAGTACACTTTCACAGCAGAGTAATGAAATCTTATGCATGGAGGCAACTGTGCACTGATCTAAATGTGTGCCTTACCATTATGAAATTCCTCCTCCTCATATTCAGCCAAAATCTGCTTTCCTATAATTTCCACCCACCAGTTTTATCCCTCCTGTGGAACAGCAGAGAACAAGTTTGCTTCGCCTTCTGAAGACAGCTGCCATGTCTTAACTGCCTCTTCTCTAGGTTGAACACACTAATCATCGTGACAAACCATAAACGTGCATTTAACCTCCTGAGAGCCAGTGTGGTGTAGTGGTTAAGAGCGGTGGACTCGTAATCTGGTGAACCGGGTTCGTGTCTCCGCTCCTCCACATGCAGCTGCTGGGTGACCTTGGGCTAGTCACACTTCTCTGAAGTCTCTCAGCCCCACTCACCTCACAGAGTGTTTGTTGTGGGGGAGGAAGGGAAAGGAGAATGTTAGCCGCTTTGAGACTCCTTCGGGTAGTGATAAAGCGGGATATCAAATCCAAACTCTTCAAACCATTCGCCTGTTCATGCAAGGCTTGTTTCACTGAAAGCTGGAAATGACGATCCCAACCAAATCGGCCAGTTTATGAATCTCCTTTGCTCATGCACCTCTGCTGCATCTTTCCCCCCCATTTCAGCTAATGAGCTACGGGTCACACAGTGTAACAGCTAAGATTATATATATTTACTTTGGCTCCTCCAGCTCTAATCTGCTTGACGAGATGTCAGTGTACATAGCATAACAGACTTTCTCTTTTCATATTCTGGCTCATTTCCTTATGGAATTATGTTGACACAAACCATGCTCTTCAGGCGGCTGTTTCAACAGAGCCAACAGAAAAAAGAAAGAAAGAAGAAGCAAGAAATACCAAAACCAGCATCTATGAGCAATTCAAGCATCCTAACGCAGCTCAAGTCAGTTGTGACTTACAGCCACCTAGGCTAAATATTAGAGGGGCCACAGGGTTACCAGTGGGGGACCCCCCCATTTTCCTGGTAATGATGCTTGCCTGCTGGTCAGGCACCTTTTTGGGACAGTGCCAGTGCCAGCCCAGGATCGGGCCCGCTGGAGGTGAGGGGTTTTTTCTGGCCCTGCGTGAACCCGGCTTGTTATAATAAAAACTTGCTCCTTTTCCCTTATCCAAGAGCCTGTGTAGAGTATTTAAGTGGGTTCCCTATAAGTAGGAGAAAATAACAGAGGCCACCCAGAGTATATTGAGAAGCAAAGCGGCTAGTAAGCCTGATCTTTATTAAACTGTTGCTACAGGGTCCCTACTCGCCACACGCAGGAGGGAGGAGAACCCTGAACAATGGTGCGCAAGCCCTTATATATACTCTTGTAATTGCCTGCCCTGTAGCCCGAGACCACCCCCAAAAATATCATACATACATCACAGAAGGAGGCGGTCTACAACATAAATCCGGCCTGCCAGGATACCTGATAATGGTCACTGATTGCATTACCTGGGCAGCCCGGCCATTCTTTTGTGATGGTTAATACTTTTGTTCCTGAATCCAGGTCACAGGCTCACCCTGTTCATACACAAATGCGCCCTGAAGACAGGATTTGTAAGCAAAAAGACAATGGGGAGTCTTTCCCCAGTTGCCTCCCTTACTGCAGAGGAATATTTGAGGTCATTGGGAGAGTCAAAATGGCTTCAGGATTGTTCTCCTGTACTATTTCAGACACATGGTTTGCGTATCGAGGACCTCAAGTCACCCACCCAATGAATTGACACAGGAGACATAATTTTTGTTTGGGTTTTTGGCAATAATTTAGGCCACAACTTTATTTAAATACAAATTCGGTGAGTGGTTGCGTAGGCATTGGTTCAGACTACTGTCCTACCGGGACAGAGGCTGGCCTAAAACCAGCGATTGGGAGAATGCCGCTGAGGAGAGTTAAGGAGCGGGGGGAAACAACGCTTCCCTCTCCCCATGGTCCCGGGGACTCGGCCACGGCCCTAACCCCTACCGGGGGCTCGGACAAAGCATAAGAGTCGCCGGATTCCTTTAACGGAATTCCCAGTATCATCATGATTCTGGATGGGAACCGCCCAATCCAGCAATCCACACAGGAACCAATGCCTAACCGCCAACCTTACAAGTTGTGACAAGTTGCTACTGCAGTAGGCAAAACCAAATGGCAACAGCCAATCAGCCAGATGGACAAATTCCTACTGGGCCTCTGCCCCAAAGCAGACGACCCCATGACAGGCAGTTGCAAGGTCAAGCGCAGAGGCCTAAGAAAAAGAGGGGGGGCGGGATGGGTGATCAGAAGCCGAAGCCAAGAGAAAGATCACCCTGCGTGCAGAGGAATATATAGGACGCTAAGCTGTCCATCACAAATTGCTACATCTAGCTTTGCCCAGCAACACCTCTCTGCCCTATAGCTGCTAAGGCCGGCTACCGGCCCCACCCCCACAGGAAGGGATGTGTCTTGCCAGGTCCTGATCTTGCCAAGTGCTCTTACTCATGGTAGAACCCGATTTACATACTTATGTATGTGCTTGCCTTGTACATTTATGAACCGCCCTGAGACCACCGGTTATAAGGCAATATATAAATAATAATAAATAATAATAATAATAATAATAATAATTTTATTTTTGAGACCTTAGAATTCTTATAACAGGCTTCATGCAGGCCTCGAAAGTGGATCATAGCCTGCTTGCCAATTGACCAATGGCTGATGGGCTGTTACCCTGGCCCTGGGGCGAATTGCATACCCTCCAACATTTCTCTGATGAAAATACAGTTTGTATTTTCAAATGCAGGACAAATACATATGGCACCGCCCCAAAAAGGGGAGCACACAGCTTTACTAGTGTTATTCAGCAAGGCAAGAACCTCCACCTCTTTCAAAGCAGCGCTGCATTACAGAACAGCTCCCTCTGCAACAACTTATGCCAGCTCACTAATTGAGAACACAGTACAGGCTTTGTTAACTTCTTCCAACTATGCGCAGCAAACTGAAATTGGAGGAGAAAGCCTGCACTTCCGGGGAGTTCTCAGCTATCTCTCTTGCACATCTATCTGGCTCCAAAGATTGGCATATCAGGGGGGGGGGAAGGGGGTTAGAGTCCTGCTTTCAACTGCATTAACTGTTTGCTCTCCAATACACAGGCTTGGATATCATTCCTAATTCTCCCCCTCTCCTCTCCCCTGCCCTGCTGCTGGCTTTGAGGGAGCAAAGATGGTTATAAACAGGATAAACATAGAAATTAATAAATGCTAGGACTTGGGTAATTTGTGTTATGAAGGGGAAATGCAAGCTGCAAAGTAATTCCTGGGCTGGCTTATGCCAACCAGTCTAGCTGGCTGGGGGTGGGGTGTGTGTGGGAAGAGTAGACCTGTTAGCATTACAAAAAGGTGTTGATGGACCTTGGAAGCAGACCCTCCAAGTGTCCCTATTTTCCAGGGTCGTCCCTGATTTACAGAAGCCGTCCTGGTTCCCAATTTGATCCCAGAATGTGCCGCTTTCCCTTAGGACGTTTGTGTTTTCATTGGAGAAATGATGGAGGGTATGGAATTATCTGACCCCCGAGCCATCTGAAGGCAAACCTGCATAGAAAAGTTTTTTAAAAATAATAATAATAATGTTTAATTATGTTTTTATATATGTTGGAAGCCTCCCAGAGTAGCTAGGGCAACCCAGTAAGACGTGTGTGGTATAAATAGTGCAATTGTCATTATGGAATGGGACATCCCTATTTTCATCAGAGAAGTGTTGCAGAGTATGTAGAAGAATCCTTTGGCCTGTGGAGTCAGATGTCACAAAGGTTTTTTTTTTTTTAATAAGAATTTATTGGCCTTTTTCATAATACAACATAAACCCCACCCACACCAACATATATAACACAAATACAAACAAAGCCAGGATTTTTCTTCTTACTTATATCCATAAAAAAAAAAATTCTTGTTTCAAATCTTGACACATGACTTCCCCTGCCTATTCACCTTCGGTTTTAAATCAATCTTCTTTTTTTATAACAACTTTTCTCTAAAAATTAACTTTAGTTAAAAATAAAACAATCATCTTAATCTTCTTACTTTATCATAAATCTTAACAAAATATTCTCAAAAAATCTAAACTTATTTCTTCTTTCCTTTATCATGCTGCTATTAACATAAATCTCAATATCTCCTTACTTATTCACTATAAACTTATAATTAACAACCTTCACCCTCCGATTTCAGATACCATAACAGACCATTTAGATTTACAATTAATGCTTCACCCCACACCCCCTCTGTCCATTGTCTTTCTCTGTCTTTCGCCGGAACCAATCTTCCATTTATCTTCTTTTCCCAATTGTCCACAGATCCAGACAACATTACACACAAACCTTGCATCGAGCATCAGGATACTCATCACCTCTCTTCTGGGCTCCTCCGTTTCTTTGTACCATACTTCTTCTTCTTGTAGATATCTTAATTCCATGTCCCTTGCCCCCGAGCTCCCACCTCGGGGACTGGATATTGCAGATTTTACCGTTCCGGGGCTGCCACCCCCAAAGAACGGGTCTTTTTCCCGGAGTCGCCCAGCCATTTCCAACCATCCTTCAAGCATCCCTTCTAACTCTCTGCCAAGGTTTTCTTCCATTGTATAAAACTTTTGGAAAGCCTCCTCTGTGGAAAGTAAATTCTTTTTATTTATTATCCCACTCAAGACTTTCAATTTCCGATTAAGCAGTTCCAGTTTCAAGACAGTAAGCATTTCTTTATCCGTTAGTCCAGAGTTCAAAACAAGTTCAAACACAAAGTGCAGCATGTTGGGGGAAGGGGTGAGTGTCAAATTTCAGTTCCTGTCTCTTCCTTCCTTTGTTTCAATTGTTTCCCACGTCAGTCCAAATTTTCCATCGCCATTTTTCTGAAGCCAGAGCGTAAAGACCAAAACTTTTAAACGGAGATATTTTCTACCCACTTAATCCCCAAAGGGAAATCTCAGCAGTCTCAGTCTTCAAATTTCAAACACTTTGTATCCATTATTGTAGCAGCAGTCACTTAAACTGGTTATTTTCTTTCTTTCTCCCGAAGGGAAAGAGGCAGGCTCCCTTTCCTCTTTCCCCGGATCGTTGCAAAAATATAAAAGTCAATCAAATACTCACAACCACCGGGTTCTTTTAAATCGTTAAAGACAGGTAGAACTTAGACGCTCATCACGGGATTTGTCGCCGCATTTACATCCCGGTTGGGGCATGTCCCCTATAGCCCGGCTCCGTTGTCCCTTCACCCCCACTCCCCCTTTACAGGGGGAGCGAGGGAAGGGTTCGGAGCCACAGCGGGCACAGCCGGGGAGCCCAGGGTGCGGGACGCTCTTCCCGCACCCCACCGGAGCCCCGCTTTGCGGTAGCGGGGCTCCAACCCCCGGGATGGACTGGGCGCTTCGCAGCCGAAGCAGCCCACGACCACCCGCAATGGCGTCACCGCCGGAAGTCACAAAGGTTGCCGGGGTAACTGTGTGGTGAGAGCCAGTGTGGTGTAGTGGTTAAGAGCGGTAGACTCGTAATCTGGTGAACCGGGTTCGCGTCTCCTCTCCTCCACATGCAGCTGCTGGGTGACCTTGGGCTAGGTCACACTTCTTTGAAGTCTCTCAGCCCCACTCAACTCACAGACTGTTTGTTGTGGGGGAGAAAGGGAAAAGGAGAATGTTAGCCGCTTTGAGACTCCTTTGGCTAGTGATAAAGTGGGATATCAGATCCAAACTCTTCTTCTTCACAGGAAAAGTGAGGCTTGAAGCAAGGGTTTCTGGGCAGAAGAAGAAGGAAGGAAGGCCGAGATCTGTCTTGCCGTGGCAGAAGGAAAGTTTGCCTGCAATGTTTTGGGTATTGCTGTAAAAGCTGAACTCCCTCCATGCAGACTGAAGGTGTAAATAGATGAATAAACAATATTTCTTAAAGCACGACAGTCCCTGCCTTGTCTTCTATTCTCCAAAGGGACACAGACACTGTGTGTGTGTGCCTGTGGCCCCGTGCCCTCTTGCCACTGCTTGGCAGAGAGAGGGGTGGGCACCGGGCTATTGTAACAATATTTTGCCATTGCTTTGGGTTCCTCTCAGTGATGTAATTGTGAATAAATCCAGAGCAGAAATAGGGATCCCTGCCTTGGGACTGGGGGAGACAGCAAAACACACACACAGAGAGAGAGAGAGAGAGGGAGAGAGATTTTTGTGTTCTCTCCCAAAACAAAAAACCAAACTGAAAAACACAAAAGCAAGCCAGCCCTTTGGTCCTCCACTCTGCTGTGCAATTGGACAGTTGCATAATTTGATGAGTCCCAGACATTAGAGGCTCTGTTTGTCTCTTAGCCTCCAGAATTTGCCTTGGGAGGGCTTTACTTTAGAGCTCTCAAGTGGATCTCGCCTGTGTTATTCCTTTTCATTTGCAGCATGTGTTCTGCAGCTGGGAGAGATTTTGCAGAAGGCAGGAAGGAGATTGAGAGGGGTGGCAATACTTTTGGCATCAGCTATGCATTGCTGCCCGTGTTTCAGGGCTTTGTTTGTTTTTTAGGGACGTCCCTTGATATCCTAAATGAAGCTTCCAGAAAGTAGACTGCTCCGGCAGGAAGGCTGCCAACATTTTAGCAGCCCTTGCTCCTGCGCCACTAGCAGCAACTTGAACTACAGATGTTTTTCCAAGGGATGACTGCCCCAATTCTCACAGTGACCCTTGCAGAGGCAGGCTAATGCCATTCCCCTTATACCACATGCCCCAACAGCTTTGCCCGCTGAATGCCCACACATTAATCACAACAACTTCTGCTGTGCAGAAACCCAGGTGACTAGACCAGTGTTTCCCAAACTTGGGTCTCCAGCTGTTTTTGGACCACAATTCTCATCATCCCTGAGCACTGGTCCTGCTAGCTTGGGATGATGGGAGTTGTAGTCCAAAAACAGCTGGAGACCCAAGTTCGGGAAACACTGGAATATACGGTAGTGCAACTGGGAAGGGTTGTAAAATCAGCTTCCCGGCTTCCCAGTCATCCCAATCTCTGGCCCAGGGGCCTAATTCAGACAGCTAAGCCCCTCCAAATGGGTTCTTAGGAGAGTCCTAAGGGCTAGGCAGAGAGACTTGGACAGTTACATTTGGCCCCCAGGCCTCAGTTTCCCCACCCCTGCCTTATTACTTTATTCTAATTTTAATACATTCGATGAAACCATAAATGGATGAGATGTGGCAAATGAATTCTGCAGCGTTTCCTAAAATTGGCGATACCGCTGCAACGATAACATACCAAGGCTGCCGTCTCATGCACCCTTGTTGGGCATTACGTCAGTCTATTTCCTGACCTGAAATAATGTTGTGAGGCTCTTATATGAGGTGGGGGGGGGGGGAAGTGGGAAGGCAAAGGACCAAAGGACCACATTAATGGAATACAATTCAAAAATAAAGGTTAGAGACCTCTCTCACTCCCACACAGGGCACTCTGAAGGAACACAATTCAGAAACCCAAGTTTAGCAAGAGTCATAGTTCGGTGAAAAGGCAAAACGCCGTGTTTATTCAACGCAATACGTAGGAGTCGTCGTCCATTGAATAGGGACTTACTTCTGAGTAAACACACACCTCGGCCTGAGCTGTGCATGTTCCCTAAAACAATCTCCAGCGAACGCCACATTGTCGCTGCCTTCCTCCTTTTCACTTCTAGCGGGGACTCTAACAATAGGGTGGGCACTCGGTTTATCTGTGCCGTCATCTAGTTGCCTCCTTGAGAGAAACGACTCGACCTTCAGTCTAAGTTTATCTCTCAAGGAAGCATATTGCCTTGTAAAAGAATATGCCCATCCTATTGTCGCATAAAAGAAACAAGTGCGGCTGGCTGGGGTCTTCTAGAGTTTCTCTTTTTCCCGGGGATTTTAAAGCCCTGGCAGGAGTGTGGACTTAAAAGAAGACTTATAACCCAAATGCATAAGTAAAGGTAAAGGGACCCCTGACCATAAGGTCCAGTCGCGGACGACTCTGGGGTTGCGGCGCTCATCTCGCTTTACTGGCCGAGGGAGCCAGCGTACAGCTTCCGGGTCATGTGGCCAGCATGACTAAGCCGCTTCTGGCAAACCAGAGCAGTGCATGGAAACGCCGTTTACCTTCCCGCCGGAGCAGTACCTATTTATCTACTTGCACTTTGACGTGCTTTCGAACTGCTAGGTGGGCAGGAGCAGGGATCGAACAGCAACGGGAGCTCACCCTGTCGTGGGGATTTGAACCGCCAACCTTCTGATCGGCAAGCCCTAGGCTCTGTGGTTTAACCCACAGCGCCACTCACGTCCCTTACCCAAATGCATACCCTCCAACATTTCTTTTGATGAAAATAGGGATGTCCTGTTGTTGTTGTTGTTGTTGTTGTTGTTGTTGTTGTTGTTGTTGTTATTATTATTATTATTATTATTATTATATACCCCACCCGACTGGGATGCCCTAGTGACTGTGGGTTGCTTGCAACATATATAAAAACATAAGACATTAAACATTAAAACGTCTTCCCTATATAGGGCTGCCTTCTGATTTCTTCTAAAGGTTATCTAGCTACTTATCTCCTTAGCTTGGGGGGAAGGGGGTCTCTTAACTCCAGTGCTTTTTTCTGGGGGTATGCAGGGGTACACATACCCCTAAACATTTTGTGAATCTTTGTACTTTTGTCCATTTACTGTATTTATTTTTCTCGATTTGAGCTATAAAATGGCGGTTTTCTTGAGCCAAAAGGAGAGTACTGTTGTAAATTGTCCAGGGAAACGGGAACAACGGGCATGCTCCCTGCTGGGCTAAACACCCCCCGGCCGAACTGCCGGTCGAACTTCAAAGCCCTGGAACAGCAGCAGAAACCAGAGACCTAGCTTCAGAAAGCCAGGCACTCTTTCTGTCCATTTAGCAGCAGAAGATGCACCACAGAGGCTGGCATGAGCATTATAGTTAAGCATTTATTAGGCGAACATGAGGACAAAAGAAAGCACACGTGCAGTCACCTCCATGTTCGGAAAACGAAAGAGAAAGTACAGACTGAGGAACGGAAGTTCCCAGCAGCACACTGGAACACTATACAGACATGTGATAAGCTCCTATCCTCAGTCTGTTATTAAGGTGGAATGGGAATTACAACAAGCACCCCTAAACATTTTTTTATAGAAAAAAAAGCACTGCATAACTCCATCCCCTCCAACATTTCTCCAATGAAAATAGGGATGTCCTACGAAAAAGCAGGGCATTCCAGGATCAAATCAGAAACCAGGTGGCTTCTGTAAATCCGGAACTGTCCCTGGAAAATAGAGGCACTTGGAGGGTCTGCCAATGGATGGCAATGCTGTGGGGCACATGTGAACAGGCTGGGGAACACAGCATAGAGGGAAGAAAAAGAAGAAGAGTTTGGATTTGATATCCCGCTTTATCACTACCCGAAGGAGTCTCAAAGCGGCTAACATTCTCCTTTCCCTTCCTCCCCCACAACAAACACTCTGTGAGGTGAGTGGGGCTGAGAGACTTCAGAGAAGTGTGACTAGCCCAAGGTCACCCAGCAGCTGCATGTGGAGGAGTGGGGACGCGAACCCGGTTCACCAGATTACGAGTCTACCACTCTTAACCACTACACCACACTGGCTCTCACACTGGGAAGTTTCTTGACTTGCTTTCTTCCTGTCCTTCAGTTCCAGTGATATCCACTGCCACCTCAACATGACACCCCCACTCTGTGGCATGGGGAGGGGGAAAAAATTCCCATTTGTGTCAGCAGTAACTTCCTTTCCATGCCAAATAGCAATTTGGAGCATGGGTAGGATTTTGTGTGGGGTTTTCTTGTAAATAATTTTTTATTGGTTTTCTTTTTTTTTCTTTCCACAATAAGTAATAATTCAACAAATAACATCAGAAACAGGTTCCCCCCCCCCTTTCCCCATATATATTTATCCTTTCAACACTATCTCTTGTGAGATTCTATGAGCGTGGGGAGGACTTTGATCAGGGGTTTTTGAGAGGGTGGTTTAACCCCCTCTGTGTTTACCATGGCGCCAATCCTGATCGGGCCTCCTGTGCCTGTTGTTGAAAGTTCAAACTGTTGTTGCAAAGCCAAACTGCATCGTTTATTCCTTCTTTCCTGCCTTGATTTCATTTATGGAGCACTTCCCAGAAGGCACCCCAAAATTATTGGCTAAAAAACACCCCCCCCCCAAAAAATATGCAATGAACAACTGCATACCTTAAAACAGCTGAAACATTTGCTTATATGACAAGAAGTACAGTTGTACCTTGGAAGTGAAACGGAATCCCTTCCGGAAGTCCGTTCAACTTTGAAAACGTTCAAAAACCAAATTGCAGCTTCTGATTGGCTGCAGATCTCTCAGGACCGGTGTTATATGGTCTCGGCTTCCTCTCCCAGTCACCAGTCTAGCTGCTGCATTCTGGATTAATTGCAGTTTTTGAGTCACCTTCAAAGGTAGCCCCACGAAGAGCGCATTGCAGTAATCCAAGCGGGAGATAACTAGAGCATGCACCACTCTGTCCGCGGGCAGGTAGGGTCTGAGCCTGAGTACCAGATGGAGCTGGTAGACAGCTGCCCTTAACACAGAATGAACCTGTGCCTCCATGGAGAGCTGTGAGTCCAAAATGACTCCCAGGCTGCACACCTGGTCCTTCAGGGGCACAATTACCCCATTCAGGACCAGGGAGTCCCCCTGCCCCACCAGACCACCCCCTGTCCCCCAAGAACAGTACTTCTGTCTTGTCAGGATTCAACCTCAATCTGTTAGCTGCCATCCATCCTCCAACTGCCTCCAGGCACTCACACAGGACCTTCACTGCCTTCACTGGTTCTGATTTAAAAGAGAGTTAGAGCTGGGTATCATCCTCATATTGATGGACACCCAGCCCAAACCCCCTGATGATCTCTCACAGAATTGAGAGTTCCCAAGTGCTCTCCTGTCCTGAGTGTTCCTTGGCAAGTGGGGCAAAGAACACAATGCAACATAAAACTGAGCTGTGTGCTCCCTTCACAATGCGGATGCTGGTTAATCAGGCAAGCGAAAGGCATGTGGTCTGGTTTCCACATTCTCAGCATACCCGGAGTTGAACCAGTGCTGTTGGCCATTCTCCTTTGTGCTTTCCACATTGGCTAGACTTTCCCTTCAGATGCCAGTCTGCCCTTTGCATCCTAATCATCTCAGACAGGATATCCTCTGGGGAAAAGGCTCTACACTCGAGACAAACACATTGCTTGCTTAAAGTGCAGGCAGTTTTAACCGGAGAGACCCTGCGGCCTCCAGGGACCTGCATCTATCTGTTGCGTAAACAGCTCCACTACTACTGCCATTGGAACGTGATGAAGCTGAACCTCTTACCACCAGTGGTAACTACTGGCTGTATCAGGGCCCCTGCAGTCTGGTTTGTTTTTTGTTTAACCCAATCCATCATTCAGAATCAGTAGACCAAAAATAAAAAGCACACAGCATACAAGAATCACAGAGCAAAACAGATTGTGAAGCAGAACATAACAACAATCACATAAAACTATAATAATCTCAAGATGGCTTTTCTAGTTTCAGGTGGTGAAAGGTGGTCCATGCCCTGCCAAGGGCTATCGATTTATCCTGCATCTCCTTTGCAAAGAGTCAGATTCCCACTCCAAACCACAGACACTCCAAATGTCCCTATTTTCCAGGGACAGTCCCTGATTTACAGAAGCCATCCAAGTTTCTGTTTTGACCCCGGAATGTCCCACTTTTCCTTAGGACGTCGCTCTTTTCATCAGAGAAATGTTGGAGGGCATGTTATAGTCACAGACCAATAAAAATGATATGCAGTCATACCTGGGTTCTCGAACGGAATCCGTTCCGGAAGTCCGTTTGACTTCCGAAAATGTTCGCAAGAAACAGAAGCCGTGCCGGATGTTCGGCTTCCCAAAAATGTCCGCAAACCGGAACACTCACTTCCGGGTCTGCGGTGTTTGGGAGCCCAAACGTTCGAGAACTAAGCTGTTCGAAAACCAAGGTATGGCTGTAAATAGAATATATTACACAAAAAGAATACATCTCCATTTGTAGAGGAGCAGAAACGTATTTCCTACTTGTTGATAGATACAGTTACAGGTGGGTAGCCGTGTTGGTCTGCCATAGTCGAAACAAAATAGAAAATTCTTTCCAGTAGCACCTTAGAGACCAACTGAGTTTGTTCTTGGTATGAGCTTTCGTGTGCATGCACACTTCTTCAGATACACTGAAACAGAAGTCACCAGACCCTTAATATAGTGAGGGAGTGGACTTCCATTTCATGCGGCTCAATGTGGTGCCTTCCATAGTTCCAGTTACAGGTGGGTAGCCGTGTTGGTCTGCCATAGTCGAAACAAAACAGAAAATTCTTTCCAGTAGCACCTTAGAGACCAACTGAGTTTGTTCTTGGTATGAGCTTTCGTGTGCATGCACACTTGATTGATAGTTTGCTAGTCACAGCTAAAATTTGTGCCTCCTCAGAACCTGGAAAGTTGCAGTCATGCCGGCAGAAAGAAACTGTGTCAAACAGTGAGAGGGCCCACAATCTCAACTGACATTGTGAAAGTAAAATGGCACCTGCGAAAACAAGATGCACAGCAATTGGGTTTCCACAGTGTTGTTGCAGATACTTAAAAAAAGGAAAAAAAAGACGGTGGACTTAGGAACTTGCCATGATGAGAGCTGTGTGCATCCATGCAAGAAACAAAAAATGGCTGTTCTAAATAAAAACAAGGCCATTTTAACAAGCTGACATTTGTGTGGTTCCCAGATGAAAACCAGCTGAAGAGGAATCCATATAAATAAGCAAGCTTTTTGTTTGTCTGATAGCAGACAGTGGGGGCAGCCAGCAGCATTACACAACAAGTTTTCACTCAGTTCATATACTATCCCAGAGGGACCATTATAAACCTTGCCCTATTATGTCATAGAACAATAGCCCCAGAATCAAAGGAACACATCCACCGCAAGTGAGCCAGGCTAAGTTCTTTGTCGAAATCAGATACGACCAGGGGCGTAGCAAGGGGGGGCGACCCAGGTTCCATAATGGAGGGGGTGACAAATTATCAAGGAACAATTACTGCCCTACTAGGGCGGTTCATAAAAAACTTTTTTTAAAAATGCCTGCTCCAAAGGTCTTATCTTACTATACTAGGGATTATATAGCTATATATGAAATTTCATGCATATCGGTTAATATCTTGACCCTCCTCCACCAAAATAGCTGTTTACTTGGCTGTTTTCCTATGTCGTGAAGGCTGAAATTTCAGTTCAGTGGAGCACTTACTGTTCCCAACCCTAACCCTGTGGAAAGCCATCTAATTAGACTTTAATTTGATTTTGAGATGTTTTTAGGAGGTAATTTAATTATTGTTTGATTTTATACCAATGTTATGTATCTGATGTTAGCCACCCTGAGCCCGACTTCGGCCGGGGAGGGCGGGATATAAATAAAAGTTTTTATTATTATTACTTGTTATTATTCCTTTGTAAGAAAATATGAAATAACGTAAAACCATTTTTGCGGGGGGGGGGGAATCAATGGGGGGGACAATAAATTTTCCGCACTGGGTACCACCTGACCTTCCTATGCCTCTGGATACGACCAACACACAAAAGCTCCTCAAACTTCGTGATATGTGTCTGAATTAATATTCGTGAACACAAAGAGCCCAAGACTCAGAACACTCAGGAGAGGGCAGAGTTAAGCTACAGAATTCACTACCCTACAAGAAGTAGGGATAGGTTTTAAAAGGGTGTCGGACAAATTCATGGGGGGATAAGGCTTTCAATGGCTACCAGACACAATGACCATGTTATGCTTCCACTGTTGGACGCAGTCTGCCTCTGAATGGCCGTTGCTGTGAGTCACAAGTGGGCACAGCGCTACTGCATTCATGTCCTGCTGGTGAACTTCCCATGGGCCTCTGGTGGGCCTCTGTGAGAACAGGATGCAGGACAAGATGGTCTTTGGCCTGATCCAGAAGGGCTTTTCATCTGAACGGCAATGGGCAACCTGCAGGGGTGTCTGTAGACCAGGGGTCAGCAAATTGTAGACCTGGTCTGTAGACCAGGGGTCAGCAGGGGGCTGGTCCACTGTCCCTCAGACCTTGTGGGGGGCCGGACTATATTTTGAAGGGGGGGAAATGAACGAATTCCTATGCCCCACAAATAACCCAGAGATGCATTTTAAATAAAAGGACACATTCTACTCATGTAAAAACACGCTGATTCATGGACTATCCGCGGGCCAGATTTAGAAGGTGATTGGGCCACATCCGGTCCCCGGGCCTTAGTTTGGGGACCCCTGCTGTAGACCCTCCAAGTGTCCCAATTTTCCAGGGACAGTCCCGGATTTACAGAAGCCATACCAGTTTCTGATTTGATCCCAGATTGTCCCCCTTTTCCTTAGGACATCCCTATTTGCATTGGAGAAATGTCGGAGGGGATGGATTTACTGTATGCAACTCCCAAGCCAAGCAGAGAAGTACCCAGCCTTTAGAAGACATCTGAAGGCAGCCCTGTATAGGGAAGTTTTTAATGTTTAATTTTATTATGTTTTATATATGTTGGAAGCCGCCCAGAGTGGCCAGGGAAACCCAGTCAGATTTGTGGGGTATAAATATTTTTATTATAACACTGGTACATTGGCTCTGTCGTAAACCAATTAAACTATAGTAAGGAGAAAATAGGGCCCGTTTCCCAAGGGGGAGTTCCGGAATTTTTACCCTGGGGAAGCCACCATAATTTGCGGAGCCTTCCACTTATGCTGAAATGACAGAGACGAACCGTAGCTGAAAAAGCAAAGCGTAGCCTTCCCATTTATTCCAAAATCTGTTGCAACAGAGGTTCCCAGACGTGGCAACACGAACAGAGAACCCTGATTAATGGTACAAAGAGACTTATATACATTTCTGTTCCCATACAAGTCAATGATACAAAAAGAGCAGGAAAAAGGGTTTTTGCATAAGGTAAGTACATCTAATACTGAGTGATTGGGTTAACAATGGTGGTCGAGTGCTTTTCCTGAACATCCTTTGACTAGATCACAGCTCTGTTTATCTTTGTTTGCAGGGTGGAGTTGGGGATATGTGGGCGATCGGATTTACATCTGTACATCTGGGTTTTGGCTGGAGGTCACGCATCACAATAGGCAGGATTGTCACCTTTCGTTTCCCCCACCCTGCCCCTCTCTGTTTCCAAGGAAAAATGGTTCTTCCCAGCTGGCTTTGTCCTGGACTTGGGTCCCCTCTCTGTTCATAGGGAGGCAGTGGGGTGCAGATGGGGTACAGGTGGGGTGCACTCCTATTACATTCCCCTCTCTGCGGCTTAATTTTGGTACAAAATTATTGCCGCACATCCTTGTTGAATACACACCTCCCCCTAAGTGGTACACGGGGATGGACACAGGGGCTCCCCGGGGCTGCATCAAGGGAGCCTGGATGGGAATAGGGGAGGGTCGTGCCGAGCGCATTGCAACAGGAAAACATTGTAAGCAGCAACAGAGGCAATCAAAGAGGCCTGATCAGAAATACCTTCATGTAGGATATCTTGGAGGTTACCGGTGAGGGAGGCGATGGCACTGAGGTGGGCCGAAATGTTAAAGGTCTGGTCGGTCACATAAGAACAACACTCTGCCCCGACGACCTTACAAGCTCCGCCTTGTTACTTGTGGTATTCTTTGGGATAAACATTTTCTCCCTAGTGGTCTATGCTATATTTACCAGGAAGGTCCACCAGTGACTGAAAATGCAGTTTGTTTTGTTCCTGTCTTTTGTGTGTGTTTCCAGGTGTCAAAGCTAGCTGTCCTATGGTCTCTTGACCTTCAGCATGCCACAGCAACACCCATACATGCATCCCTGGTGTAAGGGCTTGCATTGACTTGACCTAAAGCCTTTTAACCCCATGTGGTTAGGTGTGACACTCCCTGGAGAGAAAATGCCCCATCCTGCGCATCTTTGGGGCCTCTGTGGCTTTGGTCCTGCTCTCAAAGGGGTGGGCCTGCGCTCTTGCTATTTAAGGGGACAAAAGCCAATGGCACCTTGGATACAGTTGTCCAATTCAAACAAAGTCCAATTAAAATTTATATATGCCCATGGTTTTCACTTTCCAAACCAAGGTGTGAAAAACCATTCTAAAAAAGGCAGTAGTCCAAATTAATCAATTTAACATATAAGGAACCATTCCTGCTAAATCAAAGCATAAACACCTTCATGTATCTGTGGTTTTGTTTTTTATCTTGAAGTTTCTTCTTGATAAATGATTCAAACAATCTAAAATGTGCAGAGGAGGTTGGAGTATCCAGTGGGTCAAGGAAATGTGGTCATAAATTGGTCTAACCTAAATACTGGACTATGCAATAGCCTGATCTATTGAAACATAAAATGCATGGCAATACACTATACATTAAACATAAAAACAAAACAATTAAACACAAAAAGAACACACTATCAGACACATTTCAGCATTCCTACATAATAACACATAATATACACAACATACAATTATTAATTCCACAGCAGTTGGGTGTCTTTGAGGAACTCATGTGATTTTGAGACAGAATCTTGAGGTCAAAAGAAAAAAATGTCCTTACAATTCAACTCCCCCCTTTTGTCAATTCCCCAAACCCCCCTCAGTCTTATGTCCTTTGGAAGGAGATTGCTGTGGCCACTGAAAACTCTGAAGTCTTGTTGCTGCTGTTGCTGCAGGAGGTAACTAGTCTTGTGGTCACATGGAATTGGGCTGAGGGTTTTCCATCGCATTAACGTCCGTAGAAGGGATAGCCTGTAAGGGGTAGGGTTTGGGGGCTTAAAGACATAGTTATCAAGGGAATAAGTAAAAGCCCCCTCCCCCCCCCAAAAAAATCTCCCGGAGTCCTCCTGGGAAACTGCAAACAAAAAAATCTTGATGCATTAAGCATTTTATTTATTTCAATATTATCATCATATTTCTATATCATTACTGTTATTACTGGTACCTACTAAGTTTGTTTGGATTTTTTTTTTCAAAAGGTAAAGATATTAAAAGGTAACAAAATTAAAAATTAGATCCGCATTTAAACAATGTGCTATCTGATAAAATAGAACTTATATATAAACTTACAGATGGTACCTGACCCCATCCACATTAACATAGAAAGAATGCTTGGGGTGAAATGCAAAGAGATAAGTATCACATCCTGAGCACCCACTGGGAGAGAACAATAGAACCTTCGTTTGCATAGTCTTATCACCTGGGTGGATTTCAGAGGAAGCATTTGACCAAAGGTGTAAATCAGTGGTAGAAGACAGCAATTTACCTTTAGATGCCCCTCCCCCATTCCTTAATACCCCCCTTTCAGAGATAGAATTTGCATTAACGTTCTGAAAGAACTGCAAATTCTTTCTCTGCACCCTGGATCTCAGTATCCTGATGTAAAAGGAAAATTATTTCCTGTGAAAATCTCTGTCAGGAAATGCTGTGGATAAAATGCATAGGCATACATACATACAAAACAAACAGAAGAAAGAAAAAGAAACTACCAAAGAGATGAACTAGAGTGCTGGGATATTTACCTGTGGAAAGAATTTTGCATGTTAGATTTGGAATGGCAACCTCTTAACTTGCAATGGTTCAGTACTTAATCCCCCCTTTGTTTAAGGATGACATAGTCTCCGTGCATGGGCAGAGTTCGTGATTCAGAAATCTATTGCACCATTCAAAAGTGTTGCATCTGTTGGCTAAATCACCATTTAATAAAAGGAAAGGATGAGGAGATTTTGAAAGAGTAGGTTTAGATTTTAAACAGAAACCCAGCAATTTACGCTTTCACAAAACCAGCACTTAAAGATTGGTCAAATTAAATTCCTAATGAAGTCTCAGCACTGACCGTGTTTACTATACCAAATAAACATATCATACCCCAGGCAAAATAAATTGGGAGCTATGCCTCCTTTATCTACAGGTTTTTGGGGTACAGATCTCTATTAAAATGTGGGCTATCATTATTTTTGTGTGCGCCCCCTCTGGTCATTTAGCAGAATACCTGCTCCCTTATATATGAGTAAAAATGGCCAGAGTCAGAATGAATAAAATTCAAATATTCTCAGTGATTTTAGCCAAGGCAGACTAAATTCTCTGCCCCCTCATGTATGGGAAAATGGCTTTTTCATTTACAGGGATGGTCAATTTTGTATGTGCTTAAACTTTAATGATAGACAAAATGGTACAAACTTAGATTAAACAAACAAACAACAACAACACTCTATTCTAAACACTGAAAGCCAATATTTCCAGCTTTCCTTGCCAGAAAACAGAGCTGGGCTGAATTTCAAACCATCACCACATCAGAATTTAAAAATTACCCTCCAAAGTGGGAGCTGGAAGGGACCCTGAGGTCATCTAGTACAACCCCCTAAAATACAGGCGTAAGTTTGATGGAAATGATTTTTTTTTTTAAGATAAAAGTGAACAATTTTCTTGAAGCCTAGTGAACCAATGTATTAGCAGCAAATTAAGAATTAAAATAACCATACATAGGAAAGTGAGATGGGGTACCTTTAGCAAAAATCCCCCCCTTTTGCAGTCTCCTTGTTAAAGGAAGCTTACTCAGGAGTAGATTTACCTGTTTGAGCACAGAAGTAAGAAGATGGGGAAGGAAAAGCTCAGACAGAACAAAGAAAACTTTTTTTTTAAGGCTTAAGGCTGATGAAAATAAGACACTGCAATTTATCTTGTAAATTTTAAGACTTCTGCAGCAGGAAAAAATTGTGTATTGAACACTGAGTTCACAAGTTCAAAGTTTTATATAAAAATTCAAAGTTACAAATCTCCCTTTTCTTCCTGCTCCCCTTTATTGCAGGAAAAGGGGTAAGCACCCACACCCTCTTTTACTCTTTGGAGAGGGGAAAAATTGCCTTCTACAGCCTCTTTAAAACAAAAACATTTACACACAAATTCCATCCTTTTCAATATTTGCCATGTTTTGGGTTGAACAAGCACTTACATAACATTATTTCAGCAAGCTTGCACTTTCTAAACCTTGATTACTTCTTATTTACTTCAAGGAAAATGAAGATCTCTAACATACAGGCTCTCAGACTGGATAATATTTGGGGGGGGTTCTCTCTGGCCCTTTTAAGCTCACTGAAGTTACACAAGGAAAACAAAATGACAGAGACACAAGGAACAGACTCACATGTATAACAGACAACACACATAACAGACATCTAACATGTAAACATATATTTCCATAAGGAGTTGGCTCACTTCCTGTTTCATTGAAGCGAAGTTAGTGGGAAAGTCCCACATGAAGTGGTTTTATGAGCCTCCTTTAAAGGACCAATTTCAAAGTTTGAGCAAACATTTTCAAAGTTACAACCCTTTATTTTTCTTCATCCTGTACCAATTGCAATTTTATAAGTTTGTCATGTCAAATTTAAAGTACAAATTGGAGCGAACTGACTCAGAGTTCCAGCCAGGACCAAGCCAGATGGGCTTTGTTCTGACCAGGAGTCTGGGAAAGGAATTCCTTGAATTGGGGTGCACCCATTCTAGCTAGGGGATCGGTCTTTTATACTGCAGTTCGGGCTGGAGAAACCCTGATCGGACGGACACTCACTGACACTCAACCTGGAACTTCGTAGTCCCTTTCCTGCCTACCGTTCGTCTGCGCTAACTACTAGGCGGCCAGCCGTTGGCTTCTTGCTACTAGGCTGTGGTGCGATCAAGTACCTTCGAGACCCCCCTTACTAGTGTCAATAATAATTGCTGAGGGTCCGACAGCAACGTTCCTACCTCCTACAAGCTAAGGAAAAGGGCTACCTGCCTTCGAACGCTTGTGTGTGCAATGCCGAAGCGGTAAGCCCAGGATAGAATTTTGTGAAAGGAAAAGGTAACCTTGCATTCTGACAGCAGTCCGTCACGTCTTTTCAGATCGGAACTGCGCAGGGGCAGCTTTACCTTCAGAGATTAAAAGAGGAAACGGAATAAACTTTTGACAAGAGAGTCAGAGTGGTTCAGGTCAGCTGTCACGTTTAGGACGTGAGCGCTGTCCCAGGACTTCGGTTCTGCTTTATCACTTTGCCCTGCAGCTATGCTGCTAACCAAAAGTCCGAGCGAAGAAAAAGAAAAGGGATAGTACAGAGTTTTTTCGTTGCTGCGGTCACTTATCCACCCCTTATCCCGTGTCCCTTATACTCACTTAGCGCTTTCTCGATGGCTTCCCGGGTTTCTTAACCTGCAAATTAACGGAAAAAAAGGAAAAAAAAAAAAAACTTCCTTCCCGGTTGCGTTGCTTTGCTTCGGTGCGTCCCGCTGGAACTCCAAATTACTGCCGGAGATCCTGGTCCCCGGGGCGGGGGAATGCTCTCCCTGCAAAAGGCTGGGTGCGCGCTGAGCTCCCTCGTCCCCAGACCCCTCAGACCTCCGGAAAACTTGGGTCCCTTCGTGGTCGCCAATTGTCGTAAACCAATTAAACTATAGTAAGGAGAAAATAGGGCCCGTTTCCCAAGGGGGAGTTCCGGAATTTTTACCCTGGGGAAGCCACCATAATTTGCGGAGCCTTCCACTTATGCTGAAATGACAGAGACGAACCGTAGCTGAAAAAGCAAAGCGTAGCCTTCCCATTTATTCCAAAATCTGTTGCAACAGAGGTTCCCAGACGTGGCAACACGAACAGAGAACCCTGATTAATGGTACAAAGAGACTTATATACATTTCTGTTCCCATACAAGTCAATGATACAAAAAGAGCAGGAAAAAGGGTTTTTGCATAAGGTAAGTACATCTAATACTGAGTGATTGGGTTAACAATGGTGGTCGAGTGCTTTTCCTGAACATCCTTTGACTAGATCACAGCTCTGTTTATCTTTGTTTGCAGGGTGGAGTTGGGGATATGTGGGCGATCGGATTTACATCTGTACATCTGGGTTTTGGCTGGAGGTCACGCATCACAATAGGCAGGATTGTCACCTTTCGTTTCCCCCACCCTGCCCCTCTCTGTTTCCAAGGAAAAATGGTTCTTCCCAGCTGGCTTTGTCCTGGACTTGGGTCCCCTCTCTGTTCATAGAGAGGCAGTGGGGTGCAGATGGGGTACAGGTGGGGTGCACTCCTATTACAGCTCCCAGTACATTTCTGAGCACAATTCAAAGTGTCGGTGCTGACTTTTAAAGCCCTAAATGTCCTCGGCTCAGTTTACATGAAGGTGTGTCTGCACTCCCATTGTTCAGCCCGGACACTGAGGTCCAGGGCCTTCTCGATAGTGGCACCTGCCCTGTGGAACACCCTCCCATCAGATGTCAAGGAAATGAACTATCTGAAGGCAACCCTGTTTAGGGAAGTTTTTAATGTTCGATATTTTATCGTGTTTTTAATATTCTTTTGGGAGTTGCCCAGAGTGGCTGGGGAAACCCAGCCAGATGGGCGAGGTATAAATAATAAGTTGTTGTTGTTGTTGTTGCTGTTGTTGCTGTTGTTGTTGTGGATTATGACATCCCTATTTTCATTGGAGAAATGTTGGAGGGTATGTGTTTTCCTCAGTAGGTGCCCGATTATGCCTACCTCTGTCTCCAGCCCTGGAGCCATATCATTCTCGGCTCCTTACCCATACTCTGCCTAACAAAATCTCAGCTAGCAGCTAATTTCAAATCTCTTTCATCCACAGATTCTAGAATTGCACAGCACCACTTACATATTTTGGACCACGGCTGAATGATACGGCTGAATGTTATGTCTTCATGACATAGGTCTGATTCAGGCAGATTTCAATGTGCGTGGAAGCGACGTGTGTTGGGTGAATGGGTTTTAGTCTCCAGGCCCAACCAAGCCCATGTGTGACTGTGTTGCTTTTCTGCATGTACAAATTCCAGTACATGCAGTGGTTGTGACTGTTCCCTAGATTTTATGAGAAGTTCAGGCATCCGTGCATTGCATTTTATGCCAAATCGACCCCATGCAAATGACCTGTGTATATGTTAATGTTTAAGGGGCCTGGAGATGGGACAAACATACCAGACTGAGCAAGCTAGAGGGGCCAAATAACACTCCTCCTAGCTCCTGACAACGGTGGGCTTCATGGCTTGAGTGGCTATTTGAATCTGGGTCTCATTGATCCTGCTCTGGAACTTTAATCATTTTAGACCCATCTTTAGTGAAAACAACAAGATGCAGTGGGGGGCTTCTGTTGGCAAGGTAGGAAACTAAAAGCTCACGCACCTATTCTCAGGCCTGGAGCCCCACCCTCGTGCAAAGAGGTGTTCCTTCCAGATCAGGGAGGGAGAAGCTGGCAAGAAGCCAAACAGCTGCATTTCGTAGGAACAGATCGTAAATCACAGCTCAGCAGGAAGTCCAGCGGGAAAAGGGATTACAGTAATTGTGCCCGGGTGTAATAAAAGCAGGAATTAATTTCTCCGGATCTTCTCATCCTTATTGTGCTTTCTTTGAGGTTTGGTCATGTCCCCAGTTGGGAAGTCTGGAAGGAATCCCTCGATGGAGTCACAGCTCTGTCCACATGTGCGTGGGGGAGAATGGGTGTGAAGTTTTCGGAGCAACATTTCTCCGGTGATGCTAAGTGGAAGACGAGCCAGAAGACTCTGTTGCCCGGGCAACAATTTCCCATTTCCCAAATGTATTTCAACTTTTCTTACAGGCAGATTCATGGAAACTATGTCCACCGGCAGCATTCATGGAAGCTATGTCCCTAAGTCGGTAGGGACCAGTAAAAGACACAGATCTGGGTTTTGTGTGTGGTAGCTTCTTCATGATACAA
Organism: Lacerta viridis; assembly: GCA_900245905.1. Lineage (NCBI taxonomy): Eukaryota > Metazoa > Chordata > Lepidosauria > Squamata > Lacertidae > Lacerta > Lacerta viridis. The sequence goes on along the minus strand of OFHU01003661.1, from coordinate 695,346 downwards.
GCTGCCATAGATTTATGACTGTGAAGGCAATTTAATGTGAGTTCCATGTTGGGCTGCAGGTGTTGCTAACTCCTAAGAGCAGGGATAGCCAACACAGCGCCCTACAGATGTTGCTGGACTACAAATCACATCAGCCCCAGCCAACATGGGAATGATAGAAACTGAAGCCAAGCTTCATCTGGGGGTAGAGAGTTGGCTACTTTAAGTTTCTGCTTTCTCCTAGACCAGGGATGTCCTCCTAAAAAAAGCTCAACAGCTCTGGGGAATCCACCCACCCCACGCACGGTCCTCTTCCCTCCAATGACAATGGGTAGATCACTGCTAGGTTTTTTTATACAGTGGACCCTCGGGTTATGTCACCTTTTTTATTGATTTTTATTGATTTTTGTTGATTGAATCATAGAATCATAGAGTTGGAAGAGACCACAAGGGCCATCCAGTCCAACCCCCTGCCAAGCAGGAAACACCATCAAAGCATTCCTGACAGATGGCTGTCAAGCCTCTGCTTAAAGACCTCCAAAGAAGGAGACTCCACCACACTCCTTGGTAGCAAATTCCACTGCCGAACAGCTCTCACTGTCAGGAAGTTCTTCCTAATGTTTAGGTGGAATCTTCTTTCTTGTAGTTTGAATCCATTGCCCCGTGTCCGCTTCTCTGGAGCAGCAGAAAACAACCTTTCTCCCTCCTCTATATGACATCCTTTTATATATTTGAACATGGCTATCATATCACCCCTTAACCTTCTCTTCTCCAGGCTAAACATACCCAGCTCCCTAAGCCGTTCCTCATAAGGCATCGTTTCCAGGCCTTTGACCATTTTGGTTGCCCTCCTCTGGACACGTTCCAGCTTGTCAGTATCCTTCTTGAACTGTGGTGCCCAGAACTGGACACAGTATTCCAGGTGAGGTCTGACCAGAGCAGAATATAGTGGTACTATTACTTCCCTTGATCTAAACGCTATACTCCTATTGATGCAGCCCAGAATTGCATTGGCTTTTTTAGCTGCTGCATCACACTGTTGACTCATGTCAAGTTTGAAGACTCCAAGATTGGGGGGCAGCTGCCCCTCCCTGCCCCACCCTTGGCTACGCCCATGGATGGCTGTGTGATTCCATGTACTTCTCTTCCTTGTTCCCCCCCTCACCTGTTCCCTCCCGCTATGATGCGAGCAGAACAAATGCAAAGGCTCTTTGATGCAGCTGTGTGGATTTATCCAGTCATTCCATGAGGTGCACGATCCGAGTGAGTGCCAAGTGTAATACTCTAAATGTCAAACACTTGTAATTATGTCACAGCTGAATAAATCTGGGAGGAAGCAAGAGGAAGGGCAGGTCCGTTCTTCTGGTTTACTGCAGGCTGGAGCCAATTTGAGGCATCAACAACACGTTTCCCTGCTCTGGGGATAACATTGCAGGCCTGTGTAATCTACTGTTAACATATACAGTAGGAGGAATCATTTGGCAGGCTATTTCCAAATTAAAACATGAACTTTTCTCCATGATGGTTGAGTTCTTGGTCACGTGTCTCTCTCCTTTGGCCTGTTCTTTCTCTCCATTTATTTCTCCTCTCAAGACACCTCTCTCGGGCCTTTTCCACCCTTACCCCCATCCCTCTGGGCCACCACCTCTTCCAGATCTCTCTTCTGCTTCCTTGCCCTGCCGCCTTCTCAGAAACTGACTATTCTTCTTTCACCTTTCCAGGATCTGAGCAGCTCCCCCAATCATTGCCTGAGGCTCCATCCCAGTTGCCTAATGTTTTGGGTACTGCAAGAAAGGGGCCGTCTCTGAAATCAGCAGCTATGGAATCAGACAACAACTTTCCTTAAAATAAAAAAGCTGTGTTTACCTGTTTGACTGCCATGTTCTATGGAAGAAGGAGAAGAAGAGGCCGTTTTAGAGTCTAGCTTGCTTCCCATCACTGGAAAAGCAGCAACTGACTTAAAGGAAAAAACCGCACCCACTTCCAGCAGATTTTTTCTCCCTCTCTAGATTCCGCCATAAAGGCTTGTAGCAAGGTGCAGCAATGAAGATCTGCTTCTGAAAGCAAGTACAGAAGGTGCAAGCTGGTAGGACTTGGCCCATGCTCCCAGTTCATCAGCTTGTCATACGTGAAGGATTTCCCCTCCCTGTCCCATTGCTACAGTTAAAGTCCCAGTACTAAGTGTATCCTCAGTCCAAATGCTAGCTTTTTTGTCAAAACTCAGTGTGTGATTACATTCCCATCTTGATGTCAGGATCCAGGATTTCCTGCTATAAAAAGCATTTGCGTGAATGGGCTGGCTATCAACCTGCGACAGCAAGGGCCTGTACAGAGAGCATTGCTTTTTCCAGTACAAGCGTCTATTGAAATTGGCATGTCTTCGCACCGTTTGACTTTCTGTGCCCATTCACAAGCCGAGCCAGCATAAGACTGTACGTCCAAATCTTATCGCTGGTGTAGAATTAAATCAGTATTTTAGAAATACTCTTAGGATGAATCAATAAGTGTTTATCTCTCCATGTAGTCACGTGTAGATTTCAGTTTTATAATTCTGTCTTTTTACTCATCTAAGAGGCGGCTGATTAACTATCTGCCTCCATATTGAGTGGTGATATATTATCCAGCAGAGAGAGTTTGTATCTAGCAATTTGGTTGAGACTAACCAGCGGGTGGCACTGTGGTCTAAACCACTGAGCCTAGGGCTTGCCGATCAGAAGGTCAGCAGTTCGAATCCCCGCGATGGGGTGAGCTCTCGTTGCTCGGTCCCTGCTCCTGCCAGCCCAGCAGTTCAAAAGCATGTCAAAATGCAAGTAGATACCACCTGTAGGTTAGTTTTAGGGTAAGACAAGCATGACATTAGTTGATTGGACTTGGGAAAGGGAGGCTGAGCATTAAATTCTTGGGGAATGTCGGTGGGCTCAGGATGAACAGCTGGGGGGGGGGAGTTTCCAGCATCTGCCACTTGAGATGCCTACTAGCAGGGCCAGGGGTGGAGAAGGGGGTGTGGTGGGTGACACCCAGGTGTCACCAGTGAGGGGGTGACAAAATGCCTGGCGGCACTCACCGCGGGGCCTGCAGCGCGCCCGAGCCACGCGCCTCTCCTGGGCGTGACACAGTGGCTTGGGCGCCCGCAGGTTCCATACTGCCCCCAAACAGTCTGCCCGCTGCCTTCTCCCCAGCTATAGGGCGGCTGAGTGGGAGGAGGCAGGCAGACTCCTCAGAGGCCCCATGGAGTGTCCTGCCCCAGCTGGCCCCACCCCACAGGCGGCTGGCCCCACCCCTGGACGCAGGGCACGCATACCGCCCCAGGTGTCCCGATCGGCTTGCTCCGCTGCTGAGCAGGGCCAGTCCTTTTAAAAATTGAATTAATATTATTTTTTTGTCTGTGGGGGCTGCAATGGATAGCCACCCAATGCCTGAGCCAAAATTCCACCTATATCTGTAATCAATAAAGTTGTGGTCATTTTTAATCCAGATCATTGTCTGCTTGAGTTTATTAAACACAGCTTACATTTAGCCGCTGCAACTGGGCCCACGACAAACAAAATTCATGGTGAATTCCCCCACCTTTTTTTTAGGGAAAAAGCACCGATTGTACTAAGACAGACTACGTATAGTCTGTCTATACTTACCACTTCCTGCATTTATATCACATATTTTCTCCAAGGAGCTAAAGGTGACATACATAATTCTAGGCAGTGCTACTTTTCTAGAAAAAGAGGTGCCAGAACTCACCATGAATGTCTCCTTGGTTCTCTTATAATGGCAATGGCACCCAGTTGAGAGGTGCTGGAACTGAGTTCTGGTGAGTTCCACCTGGGGAAAAAAAATCCCTGCTCCCTTTGCTTTCTCTTTTTCGTTGATATATTTCCTCTCTCTTTGGAGAAGTGCAAGCAGCTATCTTACTGCAGCAAAGATTGGATTTGGCGAAAGGGCTTCCTCCTCTCTGATCAGCTGCACATATCCCCTCCTGCCTGCCTGACAGGAGGCCTTTATACAAATCCTTTATACTGGGAGATGGCAGAACAGAGCCCCTTTCCCCCCTCCCCATCCCATCGCAGCAGGGTGTGCTGAGCTCTTAAAACAAAAACAAGAAAAGCTTTTGTCAGAGAAATTTTATTTCCATTTCAGTACAGATTTCTGAAAGCTTCCAGCCAGCTGCCCTCCAGGCCATGTGTGTGTTTGTGCACGCACACACGCACATCGGTGTGCACAACGAGTGAAACATCTGGTAGAGGTTTAGGGTCAAACATATAAATGAGGGAAGCTCAGCACATTTCTCTGAAACGCGCTGCATCGGTGACGTCAATCGAGTGAATCGAGCTCTTCTACACAGCAGTTAAGGGAGCCATTAACTCGAGCCAGTGGTGGGAGTATTTAGATGGAAAATATGAAGCCAGGAAGTTTCTCCTGATTGCAATGTTGAAGCTATCAAGTAGCATGCACTCCAAAGTGTTTTCTGTGGTGCACATCATCCTCCCTGCACAACCTCCCTCTTGCCATCTGTGATTCTGTGATCTCCTTCACAGAAGAAGAAGAAGAAGAAGAAGAAGAAGAAGAAGAAGAAGAAGAAGAGGAGGAGGAGGAGGAGGAGGAGGAGGAGTTTGGATTTGATATCCCGCTTTATCACTACCCGAAGGAGTCTCAAAGCGGCTAACATTCTCCTTTCCCTTCCTCCCCCACAACAAACACTCTGTGAGGTGAGTGGGGCTGAGAGACTTCAGAGAAGTGTGACTAGCCCAAGGTCACCCAGCAGCTGCATGTGGAGGAGCGGAGACGCGAACCGGTTCACCAGATTACGAGTCTACCGCTCTTAACCACTACACCACACTGGCACTCCAGCAGCAGGACAGGTCCGAACCATGCATTTAAAGCACAACCAACATGCATTTCATGCATGGGACCTCCCTCAAAGAATCCTGGGAACTGCGGTTTGTTAATGGTACTGGGAACTGGAGATTGGTGAGGGTTAAACTACAGTTCCCAATATTCATTTGGGGAACTGGTGTGTAGGGTTGCCATATTTCAAAAGGGGAAAATCTGAACACAAAATTGTTGAGCTCCCCTCTCACCACCACCATATCTCAAATCCCATATGTCTGCATTTTCCTGGGCATTTCAGCGATTTCTGCTTTCGATGGCTGGTTCCCAGCTATGTCTGGGAAGTTCCAGACATATGGCAACCCTACTGGTGTGTTTAGAATGCTCTTCCAATGTGCAGTGTGATTGTGCCCTAGCAAGTCAGGGCTTTTCAAGGATACACAGCGGTGACTAGGCTATTCCAGGAGACTTCTCCCTTTTTATAGCATGGCAGTAGAATTTAATTTACTTTGTCCTTTGAGGCCCTTTTTTGACAGACTATACTGGGGAAAGGTTCTAGCTATTCACTTTTTAATTATTTATTGCCAAGTTCCCACATATGTTTTGAATATGAATTTTCAGAGTTCAGATTTGCATTCTGAATGTGAAATATTACCTCAGATTTTCGGACTTGACGTCTTTTGATGTCTTTGGCATTCATCCCATAGGAAACCTCACAAGCTGCGAATCGCCATGGCATGTCATCTATACAACTCTGTCCCCTACTGCACAACAACTGTCAAACTGTCAAATGCTGAAATACAATTTCAAATACAGATAATGAAATATATTTGTAAATTCTAGGGCAATGTCCAAGGGATATACGCATGTTACCAGCATTCTTTGAGGAGAACTTTAGGGGAGCAAATACATTCCTGCCATTATCCAGACCCGTGAAAGAATGGACTTCTGTGGAGCTCTCTCTCTTTTTCCAACATAGTTTCTTCCCCCCTGCTGCTAGTAGCAACAAGACCCTCTTACTGGGCCTACTCTTGTTTTGTTTCTTAAACCCGCTCTTGGCTTTTAGCGACCTCATTTCAGGCACAGTAAGCAGCTGGGAAAACAAGGGTGGCTTTTAAAACAGCAGCTGCCTGAGACCAGGCTGGAAGAGAGTAAAAACTGGGAGGGAAACAGGTTATTTGCTCTTGTAACTGGGTGGTCTGTGTACAATTGGCCATGTCACAGGAAGGAGCTAGTCAAATTGAACATACTCTTCAAAACAAATGACTCCCAGGGAGGTGTTAGGACTTCATTTATCTCCAACTATTGCACTAATAATAATAATAATAATAATAATAATAATAATATTATTTTTACCCCGCCCATCTGACTGGGTTTCCCCAGCCACCAGTTGCCCTAAACACACACACACACACACACCATCAACACTGCCATAACCACAAGCAATTATTTCTGGGTGCTGCTTGCAGGAGGGCAGCTCAGTATGTGTCAGAAAGTAAGATTCAGTTCACATTTAAAAAACGAATGTGTCTGATTTGCATTTTCCAAAACAAAATTCAAAACACTGAACAGAAACACGAGCATCCCTTATTTTCTTACCCATTTCATAAAATGTAAATACTGCTTCATTGCAGGGGGGAAAAAAACACCTTTGAATTTCAAAACCCTCTGAAATTCGCACGTCTCTGAATTTTGCAATGTAGTTCTCCCGCCAAGTGCAAAAGGGCATATGCTGGCGAAAAGTGTGCATATTAGTGAAAATGACATGCAAACGTGCTTTATATGAGAGAAAATTGCTTTGCAAAATTTGTCACATTGGACAAAAAATGAATACAAAAATGTGTGTATTAGGAGAAATTTGTAGTAAAATGCTAATGAATTTTCATGAGGACTCTTTTTAAAAACAAACGCACAAACTTACATGGAAATATGGAGAATTGAAAATAAGTAAGAAAGATGGGAAACTGAGATGAACAAGCATTGGCACATTCACCCTACTGTCTTCTGTGCAAGATGTAATTTGACTCGTAGACAATTAGCAATTATTGAATTTTTGTTCACATGAATTATATTCTGCAAGTGGACATTTTCTTCCTGTACATGCAGGCCACAACAACCTACAGCTCATCATTTGGGTGGAAACCTAAGAACCACCCAGTTCAGTTTAGGTAATGTTCCCTCTCCTTTCACTCTGAAAATCCATTTCTCCACAGATTTCAATGTACTGTTCAGGGAAGCAGTCAAGAAAACATTAATCCCTGAAGCCAAAACATGGCTTCATTATTATTGTTCCACCCCTCTGTACCAAACTGCCTCCAAGTGAAATCCTCTTGAGCCTTTCAGAGGGAATGAATCAGTTCCGTGATAACAATGATTGTGTTATTTCCATGTCTTTTACTTTAAAAAAAAACAAAAAACATTTTTATTATTTTAATATTAACTGTTTTGAAAAATAGAGCTAGCCATTTGTTTGTTTCAGGTCCTCTGAATTTCTATATTAACAAGAGGGAGAGTGCTTAGCTTTCAGGCAGTGAATAAACTTTTGTTGTTCTCTCAATTTATATATTTAAAATCATTTAAATAATAATAATTCAGGATTACTCAGAGTCAGACTTAGATTTGCTGTTTATTCAATGCTGCTGAATTTCCCAAAGAATGATCTGAGAAATCTAACATCGGGGAAAGAATTCAGCGTTGCTAACAGAAACATTCCTGAATTCCTGACTGCCCAACGAAATGATCTCCCCATCTTCATTTCAGTTCTGGGTTTTTTTCCCCCATGACCTGCCCTCTGAGTCAACATGAGTGGGGAGCACAGTAAGAGGAGAGGAGAGAAAGTTCTCTTGTGCTAGCTAGCGGGAGTCTTTGCACTGGTTCCCAGTATGGGCTGTGGAATCTAGCTTCGGTCCCACACCCATAATATGTGCCCCATCTCTCAGGCTTGGATATAGTGTGTATATCTGTGGCAAGAAAGCCTAGTTGTGCCTTCCCCTCTTTGCATGGAGTCTTCTCCAGATTCTGGAACCCTGTGTGATCTGCAACTCTAACCATTTCAGATACTGTGCTTTGTTTTACACCCTCGTTCTGATCCATTCTGCTTCTGGGCACAGCTTGTGAGAGTTCCATCTCAGGTTTTTCGTTTTAAATCAAATCCGTATTTTGAAATAGCAACCCGATCTGTGTAACCTGCATAAAATCTATCTACTTGGTCGGTATATAAAATCTGCAGGTCTGTCCCAGTTCAGGTTCGAGAGAAGCTTGCAGATAATGGTTCAGGTTTCTTTGCAGTTCGAGAAAACAAAAGTCCATTCTGTGTTTTAACTCATGTTTGATTTGACACTCCCTCATCCCCAAGCTTACTAGTAAAGCAAAGGGCTTCCTGGAAAAGAGGTGAGAAAGAACTTGGAAGAAGAACAAGATACGGTAGTGTGAAGGCAGCAGTGAACATATTATTTATTGAATTAATATACTGCCCTATACCCGGAAGTCTCAGGGCAGCTGTGACGGATTGCCCCTAAGGTGGAGGAGGTATTACATCCCAGCGCAGAAGGAGTTAATCCACCTGCATCTTGACGGACAGTTTATCCTTTGGGGGCGGGGCGATCCCCGGTTTAAAAGGAGGGAATGGCCGTTTTGGCAGTTGAGAAGAGGGAGGGTGTGTGTGGAGACAGGGAGAAGAGGGGTGTGGGGCCAGGATAGTGGTGGTTAGGCTAGGATAGGATGAAGATCAGTCGGTTATACTGAAAGAGTTTATACTTTAGATGTAACTAAGCTGATGAACTATTGAAGTACTTGAAACATGATGTTCTGAAATAAATAAAGACTTGTTTTTGTTGAGCCAAGAGAAAAGAGGCATTTATTTGGTCCAGCGATATATGGATGCTCATGAGGAGGTGAACTCAGGGAAAAGACAAAACTGACCTGCAGGGTGATAGTTTGTGTCTTGGAGTTTCACTCAGGAGGGGCAAAAGGGCAGAAACCTTGGTAAGGCTACACAGTTACTAAAAGGGTTTAGCTAACTGACGCAGTGGGGGGATCTAATGAGAGAGAGCCCCAGAACTGATAGAGCTGAGAGGTATTCTTAACCCAGGAGCCCAGAGCAAAATATATATATAACAGGCCACGACAGCTGGACAAGAGAACCCCGTTACTAAGTTATCCCTAGTTATAATAAAAGGGGATTATCCACACAGACGGACCTCAAGGCATCGAGGTGGGGTGGATAGAAAAAGTGACCCAGAACACCTCAGAAATAATACACTTAGTAACAGAGGGGTAGTTGGCAGGGAGGTTTGTTGCAGCAGCAATGAGTGTTGATTAGGAGAACAGAATACTTTCTGGTCAAGGTGGTTGACCAATGTGTGTGTGTGATGGATGCATAAACAGCAGAAGAAATATTGAACACAACTTATTAGGCCTGTTTTTATGTGCAAAGCCTTTAATATCCCCCCCCCAAATTTTTTTTTAGTTTAAATAAGCAATTATAAAAGCACACCCTATCTCAAGGTACTATCTCCCCAGAGAAAAAATAGCTTTAATTGTCCTGCAGAGAGTGAACAGATGTTTTTGTCCTTTTAGAAAAAGATAATAAAGAACAGATGTCTTGCAATTACTGTATAAGCCAAGTGTCATTGTTGTTGTTGTTTTTATTTCTCCTGTTCCTTCAGGGAAGGCAACTTGGAGAAGGCCACCTATCAAGCTTAATGTATCCAGAGAAACAGCAGTTTTAGGAAACCCCCAGAAGGACTTCTCAACAGCAGTGCCTAGCCCAATTATATCAGTGTAATTCAACATGACACTGACTCGAATGGTTTTCAGTATAATGTTTATATTAAAGATTTTAATTGGAAACCAGCGGCTGGTTTTGAAACATGGTGACCAGGCTTTTCTTACATCAGCCTCAGTATGGATGCAACTTCCTTTTCAAAGCAGACTTTAGGTAAGGCAACTGGTAATAGAAGAACAGTCCCACCAGTTTAAGCCTAAGAATTATATAGCTAAAGTGCTTGTTAGAGTGGCACCCATGGGCGCCAGTATATCTGCCAGTACCTCTTACGGTGCCCAGGAAATGTCTCAGTAAACATCCCGTTAAAAAATCCTAATTGCCTTAACAATTCATACTAAGGCAGGAGCTATTCCAATACTATAACGGTGTTGGTGTTGTATCTTTTTTTTAGATATTGTATAAAATCATTCCATTGCTTTATGAATTTTTCCTTCGGATTGTCTTTTATTTTCTCTGAAAGGTACATAATAATAATAAAAAAAAGAAATCAAACGGAAAAAGAAATGGGAAAAGAACAACATTTAGACCGAGTCATTAAATTATATATTTTGAAAGTGTGTTTAATGTAAAATTTGATGAAGAGTTTAAAATGGGAAGCCCAAAGAAGAGATTATACATTAACTTAGCCTTACAGAAGTTTTTCAGGAGGCTAGATGGAGATTATATTTTTAAAAAGAGTTTGTGTAATAAAAATATTTGGATGAATAAGTATATGGAAACAGATTTATAAATGTAAGTGTGTTTAATGTCTATATGTCATACATGTAGGTATGTATATGTATAAGTGTATGTATGTGTAATGTTTGTATTTTGTTTAATAATAAAAAAAACATCCTAATTGCACCAGAAACTGTTTGCTCTTCCTGCTTAGCTCCTGTTTACATCAGCCCAGCCTCTTCTGCACCGAACACACACACCTTAAACGTGCCCACATTTCACTGGATGCCAGGATTGAATGCCCACCCTCTCAGCCATTCTGAATATAGGAGAGATGCAAAGAGCTTTTCTTGATGAGTGTCAGGGACCATGCTGAGGAGGAATGGTAGGAGCCCCCGCCTCCGCCTCCCCCTGCTCCTGAATCTTCCCAGGAGCAGGAGGACAGTATAGATTTGGAACAGTGGTTTGCAGAGGGGCATAGTTCAGAAGGCAGAAGCTGGGAAATACTGGATGGGGAACAGCTAGGAGAAGAAACAATGGGAAGGAGAGTAAACAGATTCACAGTCTCTGGACAGCATTCACCCCCCCTTCTCTAAAGACACAGAGAGCTCAGAAAGTGTTGGAACAGAGGGTACAAGCTCAGATTACAAGACGTAGGAATGACGTAGATTAATAAGGATGGAAGGGGGGTGATCCTTAATTGGGAGCACCACCATTTCTAGGAGATGTATTCTTTGTTCTCTCGCTGTGATTATTAAAGTTTCTTAACTGGTAAGACGTTCCTTTCATTTGATCTTCTTGTTTACTGCCACGGGGGGAGGAAGCCAATTCCCCGAAGCCTGACAGTGAGCAGCTCTGGTGGTGAGTGACATAGGTGCCCTTTTCCTCACTGACGGAGGGGAGGACACTTGTGGTCTTATCCGTTTTTCTGCTGGTTTGGATATGGCAGCCATTTTGTGTTATGACACCCACCCACAAGGCTTTCTCAAAATATCAAATGTGCCCACTGGCTCACAGCCCCTGCTATATGGTATACCATACCCTCCAACATTTCTCTGATGAAAATAAGGGTGTCCTGTTGTTATTGTCGTTGTTATTCCCCATCCATTTGACTGGGTTGCCACTCTGGGCAGCTCCCAACTTATATAAAAACATAATGAAACATTAAACTTTAAAAAAAAAAAAAAAAAAACCTTCCCTATACAGGGCTGCCTTCAGGTGTTTTCTAAAGGTTGTATAGTGCCTTATTTCCTTGGCTCAGGGGTTTTGTAATTCCATACCCTCCAACATTTCCTTGATGGAAATGGGGACATTCTAACATACCCTCCAACATTTCTCTGACAAAAATAGGGACATCCTAAGGGAAAGCAGGACTTTGCAGGATCAAATCAGAAACCAGGACAGCTTCTGTACATCTGGGACTGTCTCTGGAAAATAGGAGCATTTGGAGGGTCTGGTATGCAAGTTACCTACTGAGGTAATAACTTGAAACTTGTCATACACTATCTATTTCATGAGGTAGCCTAACTTAGCTCACAAAGTTGTTCTAAATGTGGGAGGGGGTGGGGAGAAGACCAAAAACACAATCTTTAGCAAAACAGTTAGAGGATGGAGTGGTTGGTTTTTTTATAGTGTGATTACATCATACTGTGCTTTTCCTTTATTTCATTTTTCATATGTCCTGTTGTGTAGCAATCGTCGTCGTCATCTGGAGGAGCAATCCCTTCAGTATAATTTATCGCAGAAGTGTGCACAGAACTTAACTTTATGAGAATGTTTGATGACAAAACTAGCCTATGGAGAGCGCAGCAACCCACAGTTTGTTGCTGTAACAACAAATGTTTAGAGTGCCCAGTTCCCCCCCCCCCATTATGAGCTTTATATATAAACACTTCGCAATACAACCAGGTTTTGCAATAGCATTTTAGGGGGGGGAAATGATGCAAAGGGCAGTCTTCTATTGTTGCACAACTGAAATCCTGTCTGGGTATGACTTTTAATATATATATATAAGCCTGTAGTACCTGATATATATGAGCCCATAGTACCAACAGTGGGGAATGTGCCAAAAAGAAAGGTTAGGTTTTCGAAGGAAGAATTGGGTAACAGCTCCTTGGAGAAATTCTTCAGCATGGGCAAAATTCTTCTCAATATGGGCAAAGGAGAACTCTCGCATTGTTCTGGTTTTAAATCTGTAGGAGGATTTCAGTATCACACTAAAACAAGCATTATGTCAGTGCAAGCATTTCTGCTTATCTGATGGAATAACCGCCTCTCCTCTCACCCATATGTTGTTCTGGGACTCACCCACTAGAAGCACTACTTAGCTGAATTTGACCCTCTGAATCCCAGACTTTGTGATGGGCCCATGTCTAACCTAAGCCCCATTTATTTTAATGGGTTTATTCTAAGGGATGTGTATTTGGGTTTCTGTGAGGCAAGACACAGTGATTGCAGCAAGAGACTTTATTTCAAAAATTTATATACCTTTTAATCCCAGGGGTGACAGTAAAGTTTAAAATATGCAATAAAGCTAAAAGTAGGTAATACTAACCGTAGAATAAGAAAACCTATTTGAAATGCCTGCTGAAATAAAGAGGTATTCATCAGGTGCCAGAAGTATCTGTCAGTTTGCATGTCTTAGTACAGAAAGTATTGATATGATGTGCAGAGATCTTTCCTAGTCTAATTAATTCAAGAGGATTATGGAAGCTTCTCTGCATGAAAGAAACAAGCAGAAGGTTCATTTGGGTTATTCCTTCGGAGAAGCTGAGGACAGCTGGCTTAAACTGGTTTTGTTATCTCTTCTGTCAAGGTCATGCTGACTACAGTGGTACCTCAGTTGTTGAACATAATCAGTTCTGGAAGACCTTCCGACTTCCGAAACATTCGACAACTGAGGTGCAAAGGGCGGTCGGCGAAGTCATTGGAGAAAAAAGAAGCCGTTCGACTTCCAAGGCACGTTCGAAAAAAGAAGCAATTGCTTCCGGGTTTCCAGCATTCAGGTTCTGAAATGTTTGGCTTCTAAGACGCTCGAAAACCGAGGTACAACTGTATAAAAATAGGCCAGAAGGAGCCTGGATTTCACTTTCTCTTTCTATCTCTCTTCCTTCTGGTGTGGTGTTCTGTACATAGTATGCTTAGTGTTAAGGTTTAGACTTATTATAAGTTATTGTAAGTTTAAGTTAAGTCTGCTGCAACTGGATTTCTTATGGACAGTGCCAATCCTGAATGTATTGGATTTGTGACCATTATGCTCATTTGCCTTCAGTAGCAGTAAAGCTCTGCTGGATGAAATACAATTGCCTCTGGTTTATTTTTTTGGGAATCCTGCAATGTGTTTAAGTTTTTAACTCTGCTAACTATACATTGGAATCTGCTGTGGGTCAATATTGAGTAGAATTCCATGACAATATCTTCCCTTTCCTGTCTCCAAGAACCCCAAAAATCAGCTCCAGGGAGAGAAAACAAGGTAAGCAGTGGCGTGGCAAAAAAATTGCCACCCTCTTCTTCCATCAGCAGGTGTCTCTGCTAAAGCAAAATTGGCTTCCATTAGATTTCACCCCTGTACTTAAGGAAAAGTACTCAGAGCAGGAGCAGATGAAAGGAAAACCACTTAATCTTAGTCTGGTGGGTGTGGCTTCTGAGGGAACGCCCAGGAACCAGGAAGCAAAACTCTGAAGGAATTAAAGGTGCGACCCGAATCTTTGGGTGTGCATGACAAGAGTGCGTTTCACGTTATGCTGGAAATCTCTCGCAAAACCACAAGAGGTAATATGTCACGAAAGAAGCCTCCGCTAACAGCACCTCTGGTGGACCAGGGTATTCTTCCTGGCTTCAGAACACTGTGCAGATGAGAGGATCAAAGTTTCTGCACCATACAGCTTTTGGGATCGTTGGCGCATGATCCCAGGCCAATGGTTTTCAGGGTCAGATCACAGCCCCTGTCACTCGCTGCTCCTTTGTTCTCAAGCAGAAAGGCTTTTGCATGTGCTGTTTAAAAGACGAAACAATTGATGACATTCATATAGCAATTTAGTCTTTGAGAACTTCAAATAAATTTATTCCGGCAACTTCAAGTGCAATTCAAGACAGCCACTCTAAAAAAAATGGAAGTGCACTGCTTTTCAAGTGTAGCTTGCTTAAATGAGCCAGCCTCCCAAAGCTCCTTGAAAACGAGTTTAGCTGAAGTCACTACGTTCAGGATGAGCTGTTTTTTTATCCTAAGATATGAGAACAACTGGATCTCCAGTAAGCTATGAAATGTTACATGTGTCTTAAGAGTTCTACAGAACTGTTGCGAGAAGGTACAAAATGAGTTATTCTGCAAGTGTTTTAAAAAATTATGAAGAATAAAGTCTCCTGTTTCTTATAACAGCAAAAACGGACATATGGATAATGTTGCGCATTGGAAATTGAATCATAATTATTTTGATTTCTCCTGAAGCAAGATAAAATCTTTGTCCTCCAGCATCCCCCGCCAAATGCCTGACGTCTATGTTTCTGCCTTTTTCATTGATGTAATTTTTCAATTTCCTGTTTGTGTCCAAGCTTGATTTATTTTCCATTGGTTTTTTGTACAACTGAGAACGTTTAAAAGCTTGGCACTTGGGCCTTCTCTCTCTCTCTCTCTCTCTCTCTCTCTCTCTCTCTCTCTCTCTCTCTGTAACAAATTATTTTGCTTTTTGATCACCTCACAGCTGGGTTCTTTGACCAGGTGTCTGAGGTTTTGAGCTTTCAGCCTTTTAAGAGTTAGTCATTCTTGAGAGACTCCACAGAATTAAGTCCAGATGGACATAGATTTCCCCTGTTGCATAAACTGGGACAATATAAGGAGTATTTGCTTTACAAGACATTGGAGAAAACTTCAGTTATTATGGAATTAGTAGATATACCACGAATATGCCCTCTGGGCAGCCAGATGTGTGGGGTATAAATAACAAATTATTATTATTATTATTATTATTATTATTATTATTATTATTATTATTATTGCCTGTGGGGTTCTCTGGACCCTATGAACACTACCAGAGTGCATTTTTTCATCATATGAAACTATTTTTTTCATACACAGGGAGCTGTATGCCCTGTAATAACTGGTCAATGTATATTTGCTTTTGTTAATAATAATAATAATAATAATAATAATAATAATAATAATAAACCACCCATCTGACTGGATTACCCCCCAGCCACTCTGGGCAGTTTCCAACAAATTAAAGCACAGTAAGACATCAAACATTAAAAACTTCCCTAAACGGGGTTGCCTTCAGGTGTCTTCTAAAAGTCAAATAGTTTTTTACATCCTTGCCATCTGATGAGAGGGTGTTCAACAGGGCAGGCGTGACTACCAAGAAGGTCCTCTGCCTGGTTCCGTGCAAATTCACTTCTGACAGAGAGAAAAAAGCTAGAAGGCGCTCAGAGCTGGACCTCAGTGTCCAGAATGAATGACGGGGGTGGAGAAGCTCCTTCAGGTATGCAGGTCCAAAGCCATTTAGGGCTTTAAAGGTCAGCACCAACATTTTGAATTGTACTCGGAAATGCACTGGGAGCCAATGCAGACCCTTTAAGACCGGTGTTATATGGTCCCGGCAGCTGCTCTCAGTCACCAGTCTGGCAGCCACATTCTGGGTTAGCTGTAGTTTCCAAGTCAGTTTCAAAGGCAGCCGCACGTAGAGTGCATTGAAGTAGTCCGAGCAGGAGATAACCAGAGCATGCACCACTCAGTACAGTGGTACCCCGGGTTAAGAACTTAATTCGTTCTGGAGGTCCGTTCTTAACCTGAAACTGTTCTTAACCTGAGGTACCACTTTAGCTAATGGGGCCTCCCGCTGCCGCCGCACCGCCGCGATGATTTCTGTTCTCATCCTGAAGCAAAGTTCTTAACTCGAAGTATTATTTCTGGGTTAGCGGAGTCTGTAACCCAGGCACCCCCAAACTCGGCCCTCCAGATGTTTTGGGACTACAATTCCCATCATCCCCTGACCACTGGTCCTGTCAGCTAGGGATGATGGGAGTTGTAGTCCCAAAACATCTGGAGGGCCGAGTTTGGGGGTGCCTGCTGTAACCTGAAGCGTCTGTAACCCGAGGTACCACTGTATATGCATTACAATGACTAGGCAAGCAAGTAGCCACTGTACCTGTCATGGCTTTTACTCATTAAAGAAAAGAAAAAATACTTTCTGAGATGAGCTGTGACCCCAAATACAGTTTCAGTTGTCCAGCTATGTTCAGGTGACCTCCTTCCTTCTTTCAAACTGAGCCCCATGTCAAAACTTCCAAATTAGGTCGACCATGTTAGGCCTTTGGGAGTCAGCTGACTGGTTCGCCTGTTCCCCACCCTTTGCCACCACAGCCCATGGTTAACTGTGAGTTTCTAAATGAAATAGGCCTTAAACAGCCTCTGGCTCTTTATATGTTGTGGATACATTCAGGAAATAGTAGCATGCGAATAATGGCCTATAAAAATTCACTGGAGTCTCTGAGGGCAACTAAAATGCTGCCAATTGTCCAAAGGCAATGGTCTCTTAAAGTCCAATCCAAAACAAATAGCCTGTGGAAACAAGAATGTGGACAGGCCGGACACCATGAGGAAAATCACCGTTGAACCTGATAAAACCAGGCACCCAGAAGAGTGGCGGAGATTGTGCCAGCAAACCTGCGTATATATGTCACACTGTACTTAAACTGTTTATGCATGCTCTCTCACACAGTTCGAAATGGATAATTATCAGAGATAATTAAACGCAATTTGAAAAACAGCAGCAACCCAGTGCCGAAGCCCCAGTCAGTATTGACGGCAGCGGGACCCCGATGGACATGAATGGGGTATGGTACAGCAGATACATTATACACTCCCATGTTCAGGAAATGAACATGGTCATATTTTGCAGAACTACATATGAGGAGAGGCTGAGATTGACTACGATTGTGCAGTATACACGCCTCGCGTTCTCATGTCATCTTGCTATGTTTCCAACTTCCATCTGCCCATGTATTTGTTTTGCTCTTCTGACAGGGCCCAGCCCCCCCCCCCACATTTTCAATGAAGGGGCCGTGCTCCCCCAAAGTGTGACGGCGGCCATGCACGTATGCTGTGGGGCATGGTGACATTGTGCACGCACACACACACACTGTGTGGCGTGTACGCACAGCGTGTTGATGTTGTGCGGCCCCGGGCCCCCGCAATCATGGGGGCAAGCTGGCACCACTGGATAGGCCTCCATGGGTAGCTACCCACATCTGACAATATTTGGACTAATTGGATCATGGGGAGCAGTACTGGAGCCAGAGGTCAGCCTCATTGTGAGGAACCTGCTAAGGCACAGGACCCAGTAGGAAGCTCATGGCCAATCCCTGGAGCCCTCCTTAGTGCTGATGCTCCTCCTCATTGCCCTTGCAGAAGCACCACTCACTTGATCCATGTCAGGAATATAAGAATCTGCCTTTAACACCGGTCAGGTTAAACCAAATAAAGGAATATTTTGTGTTATGTTGTAGGGGATGCCAGGACACCAGGAATTATGTTCAAATGTGGTGGGAGTGTAAACATGTAAAGTAATAATATTAATAATAATTGGCAAATGGTGTTTAAGGAGATAACAGAAATCAGTGGGTTAAAGCTGACCGAAAGTCCAGAGGTAGCATTATTATCAATTTACAACGGGGTGGAAGGTTCGCAGGCTATGAAGGAGCTGCTCACAAATTTATTGACAGCTGCACGGATTATGATAGCTAGGAGGTGGAAGGGGCAAGCAGAATAAAAAATGGAAGAGTGGTATAAAGAGATGTGAGATATAGCAATTAACGATAAATGTGCCATTAAGGGTAAGACGGGGAATATGCAGGAGAAATGGTTTCGAGGAGATGTGGAGGGTGTTTGTAGAATTTGCACTGTTAAAACGGAAAGGGTTCAAACCACCGCAAGAAGTGTTGAAATTTTGGGAGGTTGGATAGTTACAATTGAACGGTCTCGGTGGTGGGGTGCACAGTTTTATTCTTCTTTATTTGTGATTATTACTTTCTTAAAATAAAATAATGGTAAAAGAAAAAAGAAATGTCAACAAGAAAAAAACAAACAAACTTTGGTCTCCCTGGCTCAGTATTATCTACAATGACGGGCAGAGATTCCCCAGTTTCAGATAGGGAATGCTCACAGCTCTACCTGTAGATGCTGGAAAGCATCCTGATAGGAAGAAACCGCCTTATCCCGAGCCAGACCATTGGTCCATCTAGCTTTATGGTAGCTCTCCATAGTTCCAGACAGGGGGCATTCCCATTCATACCTGGAGATGCAAGGAAGTTGAACCAGGGACATCCTATATAAAAGGCATGAGGCCCCACCACTGAGCTATGTCCCTTCTCCTGGGTAAGGTGATGCGATCTTTCTAAAGAAAGAGCAGATTAGTAGGGGTGGGGGTGAACTAAATAATAAGAAACTGCAAGCGTTGCAGATGGATTTAATGTTCGTATTCTGCTTTTCTGTTATGCAACATCGAGCTCAAAGCAGCTCACGATAATGACGGTGCTAAAAATTAACAGACACAATTGCGATCATAATACCAGAACCGCAGTAGCATGTACATAAAGCAAAAAAGAAAAAAGAAAAGAAAAAAAGAAACCCCACAAATTCGTCAAACAATGATTGCAATGTAGCACAAACTCAGAGTGATTTGGTATATCAGAAATATACTCTTCCAAGACAATAATGCCCACTTACAATACAAAGAACTCATAATCCATCTACTCTCAGCAGCCAGAAACATCATAACCAGACACTGGAAAGACCTGTCAGGAGTAAACATGGACCAATGGTACCAAGTAGTATGGGAAACAGCCCTACTAGAAAAACTAACCAGTAACCTGAAACTGACACGGGGACAAACAGAAGAAGACACCTTCACCCCGGTATGGTTCCCCTTCATCACACACACAGCCCAACAAGACAATGACAAAAATCTACCGACAGCATACAAATCAATATGGCTAACCTGATCAAAAACACCCACCCACCCCACTCACACAGGAAACCAAAGATCACCACAGCCAACCACAAATGAACAATCACACCCTACGCCAATCCCGACCTCTCTCACCACCAAAGAAACACAAGCGAACAACAGAGAACCTACACAATCAACGCTGACACCAAACCCTACATATATTAAGGAAAATAGAAACATCGTCACCCACCTCACCCATCCCCCCAACCCACCCACCTCTCTCCCCCTTCTCTCCCTAATGTCTCAATAACCAAAACTGATTTGTAAAAATGTTACATGGAAAAAATACGAGAGAGACATTGCACACACTTTTGTAAATCAAGAAAATCTTCAATAATATGTGTGTGTGTGTGTGTGTGTGTGTGTGTGTGTGTGTCTGGGAAGGGACTTCTCCCAGGCAGCAAGATATTCAATTTATTTATTTTTAGCCTCGGCCTCTTTTTCAGCCTTTATTGAAAGATACTTGTTTTGTGCACGATGTCTACAGAATCGTCGTTTTATTAAAAAGCTTGGCAATTCAAAAGCAAATGAATGACCTTTCGGAATAACCTTGCAGTTGTTCAATTTTGTTTCGTGAATGGAATTGCGGTGTGTGTGTGTTTTCAGTGCAGGAATTCAAAAGACAATAATGCAATCTTCCTGCTCAAACACAATTCAGGATAGGTGTGCCTTCCAAGGCTCGGAAGGGATGGTTCCTCTTCCAGTTTAAGATGGGTTAAGATGGGACCTTTATGGAAGTGATCACTTGAATAGCAGCTACTTTCTCATGAACTGTGTATAGACTGCAGATCAAATAGATAAGTATGCACCTATAAAGCAGGAAATGGTTTATCCACTGCGCTTAAACATTTCCTGAGAGGACAGAGCTGTAGCATAAACCGTGAACAATAACAGAGGAAAATGGTTTCTCTCTTCAGATACTGACGAGGGAATAACACCATTGACCAAAAGCATGTTTAAAATAATGGATTTCTTTACTAATTGGCGGCGCATATGTTTCTCTATTTTCGATGGCGAAGGACTTTGCTTGAAAAACCACTTCTGAAAGAGGGTGGTCTTCTGTTGCCACCTGCTGGTTCCCAAAATGCCTTGCAGCTTGTACATACAGTGGTACCTCTGGTTACATACTTAATTCGTTCTGGAGGTCCGTTCTTAACCTGAAACTGTTCTTAACCTGAAGCACCACTTTAGCTAATGGGACCTCCCGCTGCCGCTGCGCCGCCAGAGCACGATTTCTGTTCTTATCCTGAAGCAAAGTTCTTAACCTGAAGCGTTATTTCTGGGTTAGCGGAGTATGTAACCTGAAGTGTATGTAACCTGAATTATGTAACCCAAGGTACCACTGTAGTCAATTTGTTTGAGTTATATCTGCAAGGTATACAAAAAAGTATCAGGTGTTATAACAATTGTGATCAAACAAAAGAAAACACCAAAACACCGAACTGGCTAATAGATATAAGGAACAGTTTACTCAATCATACATATTAAAATAAACACATTAAGGTGCAGTGTGCAAGTTCAAGCCTGTACTTATAAGCAATTAAGAAACCAATGGCACAATACAGTGGTACCCCGCAAGACGAATGCCTCGCACAATGAAAAACTCGCAAAACGAAAGGGTTTTGCAAGTTTTTAGTTGACTCGCGAGACGAATTCGTCTATGCCGCGCGGCTCTGGTGCCGGTTGGGAGGGGGCCGTGGGATCACGCCCGCCCACTGAAGATGGCAGGCGTGATCCCACGGCCCCCTCCTGACCGGCAATGGAGCCCCGCGGTGCCGCGTTTGTGCTGTAAAGGCTTACCTTTTCACTCTGGTAGGGAGGGGTGTTGTCCATGACCGCCATTTTGGATCGACTGTGCATGATCCAAAATGGCGGACGCGGACAACACCCCTCCCGACCGGAGCGAAAAGGTAAGCCTTTACAGCACAAACACGGTGCCGCGGGGCTCCGTTGCCAGTCGGGAGGGGGCTGTGGGATCGCGCCCGATGGCGGGCAGGATCCCACGGCCCCCTCCCTCCCTCCCGGAGCTGCGGCGCCGCATTTTAAGACTGCAACAATCGCTGCAGTCTTAAAACGCGGCGCTGCGGAGCTTCGTTGCTGGTCGGGAGGGGGCCGTGGGATTGCGCCCGATGGCGGGCAGGATCCCACAACCCCCTCCCTCCCTCCCGGAGCCGCGCGGCGCCGCGTTTTAAGACTTCAGCGAGTGAACAGCAGCGCAGCTGTTTGCTCACTGCAGTTTTAAAACGCTGTTTGCTCACTGCAGTCTTAAAACGCGGCGCGGCGTGGCTCCAGTGCCGGTCGGGAGGGGCCCCTGGACTTTTTCCCCATAGAAACACATTAATTAAATTTTAATGCGTTCCTATGGGAAAAGGTGCCTCGCAAGACGAAATTTCCGCAAGACGATTAATTTCGTCTTGCGAGGCACCACTGTATTGTCAACAATGATAATGTCCTAGTGTAGTGCAATGATGCAAAAGTGTTGCAGATGGTACTCTGCAGAATGTACGAGGGAACGGTCGCAGGCAGGCTAGAAGACATGGCCCTCTTCTCTGTCCATCAGCGAAAATAGATCTGAAGACCTGAATCCCGGATATTCATCAGGTTTCGCTGGAGCTTCTTCAGTTCGTTGTACTATTTGTAGAAAACCATGCAATAAAATTTAAAAAATTCTCCCAGGAACAGCTAATCCTTGCTTCATTTTGCACTAGAAAAACCAAACCAGATGCAGACTGTACAAGACGCATCTTCTGCCTTGATAAGTGCACTTAATGCCTTCTGCCGCCTTGTGCCGCCTTGTGTTGCCTTGTGTCATCTTATGCCACTTTATGCTGCCTTGTGTCGCCTTGTGTCGCCCTGTGTCACCTTCTGCTGCCTTGTGTCGCCTTCTGCTGCCTTGTATGCCTTCAGCTGCTTGTGTCGCCATGTGTTGCCTTGTGCTACCTTGTGTGACCTTATGCTGCCTTTTGTCACCTTGTGTTGCCTTGTGCTGCCTTGTGTTGCCTTATACTGTCTTGTGTCGCCTTCTGTTGCCTTGTGCTGCCTGTGTCGCCTTATTCCGCCTTATGCTGCCTTGTGTTGCCGTGTGCTGCCTTGTGTTGCCTTATACTGTCTTGTGTCGCCTTCTGTTGCCTTGTGCTGCCTGTGTCGCCTTATGCTGCCTTATTCTGCCTTATGCTGCCTTATTCTGCCTTGTGCTGCCTTGTGTTGCCTTGGGCTGCTTCTGCCGCCTTGTGCTGCCTTGTGTCGCCTTATGCTGCCTTATTCTGCCTTATGCTGCCTTGTGTTGCCTCGTGCTGCCTTTTGTCACCTTGTGTTGCCTTGTGTTGCCTTATGATGCCTTTTGTCACCTTCTGCTGCGTTGTGTGGCCTTATGCTGCGTTGTGTCACCTTGTGCTGCCTTGTGTCACCTTTTGTCACCTTGTGTTGCCTTGTGTTGCCTTATGCTGCCTTTTGTCACCTTGTGCTGTGTCGTGTCACCTTATGCTGCCTTGTGTTGCCTTTTGTCACCTTCTGCTGCGTTGTGTGCCCTTATGTTGCGTTGTGACGCCTTGGGCTGCTTGTGACGCCTTGTGCTGCCTTATGTCACCTTATGCTGCCTTGTGTCACCTTCGGCTGCTTGTGTCACCTTGTGTCGCCTTATGCTGCCTTATTCCGCCATATGCCGCTTGTGCTGCCTTGTGTTGCCTTCTGTTACTTTATGCTTCCTTGTGCCGCCTTATTCTGCCTTGTGCTGCCTTGTGTTGCCTTATGCCGCCTTTCGTTACCTTGTGTTGCGTTGTGCTGCATTATGGCACCTTGTGTCGCCTTGGGCTGCTTGTGCCGCCTTGTGCCGCCTTATTCCGCCTTATGCTGTCTTATGCTGCCTTTTGCCACCTGGTGCTGCCTTGTGTCGCCTTGGGCTGCTTGTGTTGCCTTCAACTGCTTGTGTCACCTTGTGTTGCCTTGTGTCGCATTATGCCCCCTTGTGCTGCCTTGTGTTGCATTCTGTCACTTTATGCTTCCTTGTGCCGCCTTGTGCCACCTTATGCCACCTTGTGTTGCCTTGTGTTGCCTTTTGCTGCCTTCTGTCGCCTTGTGTTGCCTTGTGCTGCCTTGTGCTGCTTTGTGTCACCTTGTGTCGCCTTGTGTCGCCTTGTGCTGCCTGTGTCGCCTTATGCTGCTTTATTCCGCCTTATGCTGCCTGTCAGGGAGCCAAGCATTGCTCGGGAAATGAGGGGGGAGAGCATAGATGAAAGAGCAGAGAGAGAAAGTTGGAATTCAGCCAGTCAGGGGGAGGAGAGTAAATATAGAGAGCAATTACCGATAATAACTACAGATATTTCCTCAGCCCCCAGCCCCCATCAGCAAACGTCTCAAGAAGAAAGAGAAAGCACGCACGATGTCAGTAGCAGACAGGGGAGGGAACAAAGGGGGAGACGGAGGTTCAGACGTCATTTCAGGGCGACCAGAAACTTCCTCTGCTGGAAAAGGCGCGAGGACTCTAGTCCGGAAGTTTGTTAGCTAGGAGTGCAGTCATGATTTATCACTCTGTAATTACCAATGTCTAATAAACAGCTTTTAAAGCTCAAAGCTTGAGCCAGCCGTTACTCACAGCAACATCAAAGGCAAGAGAAGCCGTGACAATACTTCCGGACTCCACCGAGTTGCTTGTGAGACTTTTGGAAGCTGCAGGATGTTGGAGCTTGAGAAACGGCTTGAGGCCGAAAGGGCAAGCTGGCAGCAGCAGGCGAAAGAGGCTGTTTTGAAGGTTCGGGAGGAATCTGCAGCCACGATTGGGGATTTGGAGGAAAGAAATAAGCGGTCTGAGCTTCGGAATGCGAAACTGGAAGAAGATTTGCGACATCTTGAGATAAGATTGGATGAGGCGCGGAAGCTCAGTGGAGGAGGAGCTACAGCGATCGTGACACAGAGGCAACAGATTGCATCAGTGAGTAAGTTCTATGGAGACCCCAGGAAATATATGGGTTCAGAACAGAAATTGATTATGCCCTTAAAATACGTGGGAAGGATTTTCAGACTGATGCTGAGAAGGTGGCATTCATTATTTCCCACCTGTCGGGGCCAGCCAGAGAATGGGTGAGGCCGCTTTTGGCAAGTGATAACCCCATGCTGGGGAATCTCCAGGACTTCCTGGATGCTATGGCTGCGCATTATACCAGTGATATTGAAAATGAGATAACCAAGCAGGAAATCCTGAGCCTCAGGCAAGGAGAGGGGACTGTGAGAGACTACGTGGCAAAATTCACTCTGTTGTGCCATAAGTTGGGGTGGGAAATTTTAGCCCCACAAACGGAAGCGATGTTCCAGCAAGGATTGAACCCCGAAGTTTTGGATGAAATAAGCAGGGGGCCATGCCCAAAAGACACTGATCAATACATAAAAACCGCCTTGCGGGTGGGGGTTCGATGTGAACAAAGGGCATGGGAAAGGCGCAACGCTGCCAGCAGACAACCTCTCAACACCTACAGGAGGTCTTTCCCCAACGCTAAGCCCGGCCAGAGCAACAGGCAGAACCTACCTACCGAAGAACCGATGGAGATCGGTCGCTTGGACACGAGGGGGGTTCCCAAAGAAGTGCCCCGCAGGGAGTTGCTGAGGAGGGGAGAGAAGGAAACCCGCAAGTGCTTTGTATGTGACAAGCCAGAGCACATAGCCAAAAATTGCTCACAGAAATGTGTGTGGCAAGGAATGGCAGCGGTTTCAGTGCAGGAGGGAAGAGAGGGAGAACAGGAACAGGGAAACGCCAACGTCTGGTTGGAACCAAGAGAGGGGAAGACCAACCAGGCGGAAAGCAAGTGAACCCCCCAAAACAGCAGAGTGCAGTGGTTCCACGTCCTCCCAGACCTGGAATTGTGCTTATGGTAAGGCTAGAATTGCCAAATGGGTACCCCCTGGACGTAGAAGCGCTCCTAGATTCTGGCAGCTCCACCAATTTCATGTCCGACAGCTTTGCCAAGGCTCACCAGATCCATTTATTGCCTTTGGACTTTCCGCTGGTGGTGACCACGATCGATGGGAGAGAGCTGCTGGGTGGCCAAGTGAGGCATCAGACACCGCCCATGAGGATGAGCGTCTCGAGGCATCAGGAAGTGATTGCCTTCAATGTCACACACCTGTCAGGGGCACCGATCATACTGGGCATGAGTTGGCTAGATCTCCACAATCCGGTCGTTGCTTGGCACCAGAGGTCACTCACCTTCGGATCCTCACATTGTACGGAGAATTGCCTGATGGAGGTGGGAACGCCGGAGACGGAAGGGAGGATCGCCATGGTGCGGCTGGAAGATTCCAGGGGAATTCCCCCGCAGTATGAAGACTTCAAGGAGGTGTTCAGTGAGAAGGAGGCTGACCGACTACCACCCCATAGACCTTATGACTGTCAGATTGAGCTCCTACCGGGGGCGAAGTTGCCAGCAGGCAAGTTGTACTCCATGTCGGAGCAGGAGCGGCAGGAGTTGAAGGAGTTCATAGACAAGAACCTGCAAAGGGGTTTCATAAGAGAATCCCAGGCAGTCGGAGGAAGTCCGGTGTTTTCCGTGGACAAGAAAGGCACAGCCCAGAAACGCCTGGTGGTTGATTTCAGGATTTTAAACTCATGAACGAAACCTACAGCCTTCCCGATGCCACGAATCGATGACTTGTTGGCGGCAGTGCGAAAGGGAAAGATTTTCATGAAGTTGGATTTACGAGGGGCATACAACCTCATAAGGATCAGAGAAGGGGACGAATGGAAAACGGCCATGTTTACCCCGTTGGGCACCTACGAATACCGAGTCATGCCATTTGGATTACAAGCGGGCTCCCACACCTTTCAAGCCTTTATGCATCATGTACTGGGCCCCTTGTTGTACCGGAACTGTGTATGTTTTTTGGACGATATATTGATTTATTCTGACAATGAGAAGCAGCATGAGCAGCATGTCAGACAGGTGTTGAAGAAATTGCAGCAACATCACCTGTATGCGAAGCTGGAGAAATGCCAATTCCACGTCAAGCAAGTTGACTTTCTGGGGTACCGTGTGTCTGACAAGGGCCTGGCCATGGATGGGGAGAAGGTAAAGGCAGTGCTAGATTGGAAGACGCCCAAAACCAGAAAGGATGTACAACGCTTCATTGGTTTCAGCAATTTCTACCACAAATTCATCAGGAATTTTGCGCAGCTCACTAGCCCGATAACCGACATGCTGAGTACTAAGAAGAAATTTCTGTGGACTACAGAGGCTCAGGCGGCATTTGAGCAGTTACGCCGGGTATTCGCTTCTGAGGAACAGTTGCTGCACCTGGACACGGCGCAGCCCATATGCCTGGAGACAGATGCATCGGACAGGGCGGTAGGAGCAGTACTGTTGCAACAAGATGCAGAAGGAGACTGGCGACCCTGTGCGTTCTTCTCGAGAAAGCTCAGTAAATCAGAACGCAACTACACCATCTGGGACAAGGAGCTGTTGGCCATTGTAGCGGCGCTGAAGAAGTGGAGGCATTTCCTTATCGGAGCCAGGCACCAGATCCAGATCTATACAGATCACAAGAATCTGGAGTACTGGAGAACAGCCAGAGTGCTCAACCAGAGACAACTCAGATGGGCGGAATTCTTCGCTGACTTCGATTTCAGTATTCATTACGTCCCCGGTGACAAGAACGCACGCGCAGATGCCTTGTCTTGCAAGCCGCAGTACCTAGAGGACGAGGGAGTGCCGGAAGAGAGACATGTGGTGCCACCCGGCCAATGGCAGTGCGCTGGAGCCAGGGATCAAGAGTCTCTCATAAGACGCCTCACTAGGGAAGATGCGTTTGCGCAGCAGAAATTCAAAGACCTTCAACGAGGCATAGGGGTTGAAGACGGCTTCATAGCCAAAGATGAACTGTTGTTCTACAAGGGAGCGCTATATGTCCCGGGGGACCACTTGAGGGCAAGGGTTCTCAAGCAACTTCGGCAGGGCATCCGGGACAGCACAAGACCTTGCAGTTGGTCACCAGGGATTTCTGGTGGCCAGGAGTGCAGGAGGATGTCAAAAGCTACGTGCAAGCTTGCGACTTGTGTCAACGGGTCAAAAGTGACAATAGACCCCCTGCTGGACTGTTGCAACCCATGCCCACTCCGGGGAGGCCATGGGAGATGGTGTCTATTGACTTCCTCACAGATCTGCCGGCTTCCAGAGGCAAGACGGCGGTGCTGATCATAGTGGACATGCTCACCAAGATGTGCCATTTCGTGGCTTGTCCTAGGGTGGTGTCGGCAGAGGAGATGGCCAGGCTGTTTGTGGATCACGTTTTCAAGCTGCATGGAGTACCACCGAGGGTCGTGAGCGACAGAGGCCGCCAATTTACGTCGCGGTTCTGGCGCAAGCTCATGGAACTCCTGGGAGTTGAACTCAACTTGTCAACAGCCAGACACCCACAGACGAATGGACAGGAGGAGAGAGCCAATGCCATTCTGCAGCAGTACCTACGTTGTTACATCAGCCAAAGGCAAACGGACTGGCCAAAGTTCTTAGCCTTGGCGGAATTCGCCTATAATAACTCAGTTAATGTTTCCACAGGGATGACACCCTTTCTTGCGAACTATGGAGGACATCCGAAGGCGTTCCCGAGAGGACAGGGTTGAGGCCCGAGCGTGCCAGCGGCGGAGAATTTTGCAGAGGAGATGGTCCAGCTGCACGAGCAACTCAAGAGCACGCTGGACAGGGCCAAGGAGGCCTACAAGAGGGCTTCTGATCAGCATCGGAGGGAGGGGGAGGTCATCAGGGTGGGGGACAGGGTGTGGTTGTCATCTAGGGGGCTGCCCACCAGGAGTAGGTGCAGGAAGTTAGAGCACAGGCGCTTGGGACCTTTCGAGGTAGTGGGCCAGGTCAATCCCGTAGCCTTCAAGCTGAGCTGCCAGAGGACATGAGAATTCACCCCGTGTTTCACAGAGCGCTGTTAACACCGTACAGGGAAGGGCACCCATATCACGGGGAAGGGGGGGTGACACCTGGGCCATCGGTGGAGGAAGTGGGGGCCGGCAATGAGGTCACTGAGATTCTTGACTCGAGGTGGAGGGAAGGGCAGGTGGAGTACTTGGTGGCATGGGAAGGGGAGGCCCCGGAGAACAACACATGGATGCGCCATGATATCATTCAGGAGGAGTACCTCAAGGCGGAATTCCATGCGCTATACCCACAAAAGCCGGCCCCTCCAGGGTATGAATGTTGGCAGGGATCTCACAAGGAGGGGGTGGGGAACCAAGGGTCAAGGGGAACAGAGGAGACAGAGGAACCCCATCCAGAGTGGTCGGAGGAGGAGGAAGCAGACGTGGTTTCGTTCGCACCGTTTACGAGAGAACAGTGGAAGACGGTATTTCAGTCGGATGAAAATGAGGATACGGACTTCCTGGGGTTTGTCACTCCACCGCGGGGTGACTGGGTGCAGCACGGGCAGGGGGAAGAGAAGAGTGTTCGTCCGTTCATACACCATCCACTTGAGTCAAGGGATTCCGGGGAGGAAGGGGGCCTTGAGGAGGGAGTGGATGTCAGGGAGCCAAGCATTGCTCGGGAAATGAGGGGGGAGAGCATAGATGAAAGAGCAGAGAGAGAAAGTTGGAATTCAGCCAGTCAGGGGGAGGAGAGTAAATATAGAGAGCAATTACCGATAATAACTACAGATATTTCCTCAGCCCCCAGCCCCCATCAGCAAACGTCTCAAGAAGAAAGAGAAAGCACGCACGATGTCAGTAGCAGACAGGGGAGGGAACAAAGGGGGAGACGGAGGTTCAGACGTCATTTCAGGGCGACCAGAAACTTCCTCTGCTGGAAAAGGCGTGAGGACTCTAGTCCGGAAGTTTGTTAGCTAGGAGTGCAGTCATGATTTATCAATCTGTAATTACCAATGTCTAATAAACAGGTTTTAAAGCTCAAAGCTTGAGCCGGCCGTTACTCACAGCAACATCAAAGGCAAGAGAAGCCGTGACACTGCCTTTTGCCACCTGGTGCTGCCTTGTGTCGCCTTGGGCTGCTTGTGTTGCCTTCGAATGCTTATGTCACCTTGTGTTGCCTTGTGTTGCATTCTATCGCTTTATGCTTCCTTGTGCCACCTTGTGCTGCCTTATGCCGCCTTGAGTTGCCTTGTGTTGCCTTCTGTCGCTTTATGCTTCCTTGTGCCACCTTTTGTCACCTTGTGTTGCCTTGTGGTGCCTTGTGGTGCCATTTGCTGCCTTGTGTTGCCTTATGCCGCCTTTTGTTACCTTGTGTTGCGTTGTGCTGCCTTATGGCGCCTTGTGTCGCCTGGGGCTGCTTGTGCCGCCTTATTCCGCCTTGAGCTGCCTTGTGTGGCCTTGTGCTGCCTGTGTCGCCTTGTGCTGCCTTATTCCGCCTTATGCTGCCTTTTGCCACCTGGTGCTGCCTTGTGGCACCTTGGCCTGCTTGTGTTGCCTTCTACTGCTTGTGTCACCTTGTGTTGCCATGTTTCGCATTATGCCCCCTTGTGCTGCCTTGTGTTGCATTCTGTCACTTTATGCTTCCTTGTGCCGCCTTGTGCCGCCTTATGCCACCTTGTGTTGCCTTGTGTTGCTTTTTGCTGCTTTGTTTCACCTTGTGTTGCCTTGTGCTGCCTTGTGTCGCCTTATGCTGCTTTACTCTGCCTTATGCTGCCTTTTGCCACCTGGTGCTGCCTTGTGTCGCCTTGGGCTGCTCGTGTTGCCTTCAACTACTTGTGCCGCCTTGTGTTGCCTTGTGTTGCATTCTGTCGCTTTATGCTTCCTTGTGCCGCCTTGTGCCGCCTTATGCCGCCTTGTATTGCCTTTTGTCACCTTGTGTCGCCTTGTGCTGCCTTGTGTCGCCTTGTGCTGCCTTGTGTTGCATTCTGTCGCTTTATGCTTCCTTGTGCTGCCTTGTGCTGCCTTATTCCGCCTTATGCTGCCTTGTGTTGCCTTATGCTGCCTTTTGTCACCTTGTGTTGCCTTGTGTCGCCTTGTGCTGCCTTATTCCGCCTTATGCTAACTTGTGTTGTCTTATGCTGCCTTTTGTCACCTAGTGTTGCCTTCTGTGACCTTATGCTGCCTTTTGTCACTTTGTGTTGCCTTGTGCTGCCTTGTGTCACCTTATGCTGCCTTGTGTTGCCTTGTGTTGCCATGTGCTGCCTTGTGTTGCCTTGTGTCGCCTTATGCTGCCTTGTGCTGCCTGTGTCGCCTTGTGCTGCCTTGTGTCACCTTGGGCTGCATGTGTTGCCTTCAACTGCTTGTGTCACCTTGTGTTGCTTTGTGCTGCCTTGTGTCGCCTTCTGCTGCCTTGTGTAGCATTATGTCACTTTATGCTTCCTTGTGCCGCCTTATGCCACCTTGTGTTGCCTTGTGTTGCCTTTTGCTGCCTTTTGTCACCTTGTGTTGCCTTGTGCTGCCTTATGGTGCCTTGTGTCGCCTTGTGTTGCCTTGTGTCGCATTATGCCCCCTTGTGCCACCTTATGCTACCTTGTGCTGCCTTGTGTCGCCTTTTGCTGCCTTGTGTTGCCTTGTGTTGCCTTGTGCTGCCTTATTCCGCCTTATGCTGCCTTGTGTTGCCTCGTGTTGCCGTATGCTGCCTTTTGTCACCTTGTGTTGCCTTGCTGCCTTGTGTTGCCTTATGCTGCCTTTTGTCACCTTGTGTTGCCTTGTGCTGCCTGTGTTGCCTTGTGTTGCATTCTGTCGCTTTATGCTTCCTTGTGCCGCCTTATTCCGCCTTGTGCTCCCTTGTGTTGCCTTATGCTGCCTTTTTTAACCTTGTGTTGCCTTGTGCCGCCTTATGCTGCCTTGTGTCACCTTGTGTTGCCTGGTCTCACATTATGCCCCCTTGTGCCACCTTATGCTGCCTTGTGTCGCCTTTTGCTGCCTTGTGTTGCCTTAGGCCGCCTTGTGTCGCCTTGTGCTGCCTTATTCCGCCTTATGCTGCCTTGTGTTGCCTTATGCTGCCTTTTGTTACATCTTGTGTTGCCTTTTGCTGCCTTGTGTGACCTTTTGCTCCCTTTTGTCACCTTGCGTTGCCTTGTGCTTGCCTTGTGTTGCCTTGTGCTTCCTTGTGTTGCCTTGTGCTGCCTTGTGTTGCCTTGTGCTTCCTTGCGTTGCCTTGTGCTGCCTTGTGTTGCCTTGTGCTTCCTTGCGTTGCCTTGTGCTGCCTTGTGTTGCCTTGTGCTGCCTTGTGTTGCCTTGTGTTGCCTTGTGTCGCCTTGGGCTGCATTATTCCGCCTTATGCTGCTTTGTGTTGCCTTGTGTGACCTTATGCTGCTTTGTGTCACCTTGTGCTGCATTGTGTTGCCTTGTGCTGAATTGTGTTGCCTTGTGTCGCCTTATGCTGCCTTGTGCTGCCTGTGTCGCCTTGTGCTGCCTTATTCCGCCTTATGCTGCCTTTTGCCTCCTGGTGCTGCCTTGTGTCGCCTTGGGCTGCTTGTGTTGCCTTCAACTGCTTGTGTCACCTTGTGTTGCCTTGTGCTGCCTTGTGTTGCATTCTGTCGCTTGATGCTTCCTTGTGCCGCCTTGTGCTGCCTTGTGTTGCCTTTTGTCACCTTGTGTTGTGTTGTGCTGCCTTATGGTGTCTTGTGTCGCTTTATGCTTCTTTGTGCCGCCTTATTCCGCCTTGTGGTGCCTTGTGTTGCCTTGTGTCGCCTTGTGCTGCCTTGTGTCGACTTTTGCTGCCTTGTGTTGCCTTGTGCTGCATTGTGTTAGCTTGTGCTGCCCTGTGTTACCTTGTGTCACCTTATGCTGCCTTGTGCTGCCTGTGTCGCCTTGTGCTGCCTTATTCCGCCTTATGTCACCTGGTGCTGCCTTGTGTCACCTTGGGCTGCTTGTGTTGCCCTTCAACTGCTTGTGTCACCTTGTGTTGCCTTGTGCTGCCTTGTGTTACCTTGTGTTGCATTTTGTCGCTTGATGCTTCCTTGTGCCGCCTTGTGTTGCCTTTTGTCACCTTGTGTTGCATTGTGCTGCCTTATGGTGTCTTGAGTCGCCTTGTGCTGCCTTGTGTTGCCTTGTGTTGCATTCTGTCGCTTTATGCTTCCTTGTGCCGCCTTATTCCGCCTTGTGCTGCCTTGTGTTGCCTTATGCCGCCTTTTTTCACCTTGTGTTGCCTTGTGCCACCTTATGGTGCCTTGTGTCACCCTGTGTTGCCTTGTGCTGCCTTATTCCGCCTAATGCTGCCTTGTGTTCCCTTATGCTGCCTTGTGCTGCCTTGTGTTGCCTTGTGTCACCTTGTGTTGCCTTGTGTTGCCTTTTGCTGCCTGGTGTGACCTTGTGCTGCCTTTTGTCACCTTGTGTTGCCTTGTGCTGCCTTGTGCTGCCTTTGTGTTGCCTTGTGTTGCCTTGTGCTGCCTTGTGTTGCCTTGTATGCTTATGTTGCCTTGTGTGTCCTTGTGTTGCTTTATGCCGCCTTTTGTCACCTTTTGTTGCCTTGTGCCGCCTTATGGTGCTTTGTGTCGCCTTGTGGCGCCTTATGCCCGCTTGTGCCACCTTATGCTTCATTGTGCTGCCTTGTGTCGCCTTTTGTTGCCTTGTGTTGCCTTGTGCTGCCTTGTGTTGCGTTGTGTCGCCTTGTGGTGCCTTGTGTTGCCTTATGCTGCCTTTTGTCACCTTGTGTTGCCTTTTGCTGCCTTGTGTGACCTTATGCTGCCTTTTGTCACCTTGTGTTGCCTTGTGCTGCCTTGTGTCGCCTTGTGCTGCCTTGTGTTACCTTGTGTTGCCTTGTGTCGCCTTGGGCTGCCTTATTCCGCCTTATGCTGCCTTGTGTTGCCTTGTGTTGCCTTATGCTGCCTTTTGTCACCTTGTGTTGCCTTGTGTGACCTTATGCTGCCTTGTGTTCACCTTGTGCTGCATTGTGTTGCCTTGTGCTGCCTTGTGTTGCCTTGTTTCGCCTTATGCTGCCTTGTGCTGCCTTGTGTCGCCTTGTGCTGCCTTATTCTGCCTTATGCTGCCTTTTGCCACCTGGTGCTGCCTTGTGTCGCCTTGGGCTGCTTGTGTTGCCTTCAACTGCTTGTGTCACCTTGTGTTGCCTTGTGCTGCCTTGTGTTGCATTCTGTCGCTTTATGCTTCCTTGTGCCGCCTTGTGTTGCCTTTGTGTCCCTTGTGTTGTGCTTGTGCTGCCTTATGGTGTCTTGTGTCGCTTTATGCTTCTTTGTGCCGCCTTATTCCGCCTTGTGTGCCTTGTGTTGCCTTGTGTTGCCTTGTGTCGCCTTGTGCTGCCTTGTGTCGCCTTTTGCTGCCTTGTGTTGCCTTGTGTCGCCTTGTGTCGCCTTGTGTTGCCTTGTGCTGCCTTATTCCGCCTTATGCTGCCTTGTGTTGCCTTATGCTTCCTTGTGTCACCTTGTGTTGCCTTTTGCTGCCTTGTGTGACCTTATGCTGCCTTGTGTGACCTTATGCTGCCTTTTGTCACCTTGCGTTGCCTTGTGCTGCTTTGTGCTGCATTGTGTTGCCTTGTGCTTCCTTGTGTCGCCTTTTTCCGCCTTACGCTGCCTTGTGTTGCCTCGTGTTGCCTTATGCTGCCTTTTGTCACCTTGTGTTGCCTTGTGCTGCCTATTGTCGCCTTCTGCTGCCTTGTTTTGCCTTGTGTTGCCTTGTGTCGCCTTGTCCTGCCTTATTCCGCCTTATGCTGCCTTGTGTTGCCTTATGCTGTCTTTTGTCACCTTATGTTGCCTTGTGTGACCTTATGTTGCCTTTTGTCACCTTGTGCTGCCTTGTGTTGCATTCTGTCGCTTTATGCTTCCTTGTGCCGCCTTATTCCGCTTTTTGCTGCCTTGTGTTGCCTTCTGCCGCTTTTTGTCACCTTGTGTTGCCTTGTGCCGCCTTATGGTGCCTTGTGTCGCCTTGTGTCGCATTATGCCCCCTTGTTGCCACCTTATGCTGCCTTTGTCACCTTGCCTTGTGCTGCCTTATTCCGCCTTATGCTGCCTTGTGTTGCCTTATGCTGCCTTTTGTCACCTTGTGTTGCCTTTTGCTGCCTTGTGTGACCTTATGCTGCCTTTTGTCACCTTGTGTTGCCTTGTGTGCCTTGTGCCTTGTGCTGCCTTGTGTTGCCTTGTGTGCCTTGTGCTGCCTTGTGCTGCCTTATTCCACCTTATGCTGCCTTGTGTTGCCTCGTGTTGCCTTATGCTGCCTTTTGTCACCTTGTGTTGCCTTGTGCTGCCTTCTGTCGCCTTGTGTTGCCTTGTGTCGCCTTGTCACCTGCTGCCTTATTCCGCCTTATGCTACCTTGTGTTGCCTTATGCTGCCTTGTGCTGCCTTGTGTTGCCTTGTGTTGACCTTATGCTGCCTTGTGTCACCTTGTGCTGCCTTGTGTTGCCTTGTGTCACCTTGTGCTGCCTTGTGTTGCCTTGTGTCGCCTTATGCTGCCTTGTGCTGCCTGTGTCGCCTTGTGCTGCCTTATTCCACCTTATGCTGCCTTTTGCCACCTGGTGCTGCCTTGTGTCGCCTTGGGCTGCTTGTGTTGCCTTCAACTGCTTGTGTCACCTTGTGTTGCCTTTGCTGCCTTGTGCTGCTTGTGTGCCTTGTGCTGCCTTATTCCGCCTTATGCTGCCTTGTGTTGCCTTATGCTGCTTTTGCCTTGTTGTTGACCTTATGTGCCTTTTGTCACCTTGTGCTGCCTTGTGTTGCATTCTGTCGCTTTATGCTTCCTTGTGCCGCCTTATTCCGCTTTTTGCTTTGTGTTGCCTTATGCCGCTTTTTGTCACCTTGTGTTGCCTTGTGCCGCCTTATGGTGCCTTGTGTCGCCTTGGGTCGCATTATGCCCCCTTGTGCCACCTTATGCTGCCTTTGTGTCGCCTTGTGTGCCTTATGCCTTTTGCCTTGTGTTGCCTTGTGCTGCCTTATGCCGCCTTGCTGCCTTGTGTTGCCTTTTGCTGCCTGGTGTGACCTTGTGTTGCCTTTTGTCACCTTGTGCCTTGCCTTGTGCCTGCCTTTGCTGCCTTGTGTTGCCTTGATGCTTCCTTGTGCCGCCTGTCCGCCTTGTGTTGCCTTGTTGCCTGTTGACTTGTGTCTTGCCTTGTGTGACCTTATACTGCCTTTTGTCACCTTGTGTTGTCTTGTGTTGCCTTGTGTTGCCTTCTACTGCCTTTTGTCACCTGGTGTTGCCTTGTGTTGCGTTATGCTGCCTTGTGTCACCTTGTGTTGCCTTGTTTCACATTATGCCCCCTTGTCCCACCTTATGCTGCCGTGTGTCGCCTTTTGCTGCCTTGTGTTGCCTTGTGTTACCTTGTGTCGCCTTTTGCTGCCTTGTGTTGCCTTGTTTCGCCTTTTATCGCCTTGTGCTGCCTTATTCCGCCTTATGCTGCCTTGTGTTGCCTTATGCTGCATTTTGTCACCTTGTGTTGCCTTTTGCTGCCTTCTGTGACCTTATGCTGCCTTTTGTCACCTTGCGTTGCCTTGTGCTGCCTTGTGTTGCCTTGTGCTTCCTTGTGTCGCCTTTTTCCGCCTTATGCTGCCTTGTGTCACCTTGTGCTGCCTTGTGTTGCCTTGTGTTGCCTTGTGTCACCTTGTGCTGCCTTATTCCGCCTTATGCTGCCTTGTGTTGCCTTATGCTATCTTTTGTCACCTCATGTTGCCTTTTGTCACCTTGAGCTGCCTTGTGTCGCCTTGGGCTGCTTGTGTTGCCTTCAACTGCTTTGTCACCTTGTGTTGCCTTGTGTTGCATTCTTTCGCTTTATGCTTCCTTGTGCCGCCTGATTCCACCTTGTGCTGCCTTGTGTTGCCTTGTGTCACCTTGTGCTGCCTTGTGTCGCCATTTGCTGCCTTATGTTGCCTTTTGCTGCCTTGTGCTGCCTTATTCCGCCTTGTGCTGCCTTATGTTGCCTTATGCTGCCTTTTGTCACCTTGTGTTGCCTTGTGTCACCTTTGGCTGCTTCTACCGCCTTGTGCCGCCTTATTCCGCCTTATGCTGCCTTTTGCCACTTAGTGCTGCCTTGTGTCACTTTGTGTTGCCTTGTGTCGCATTATGCCCCCTTGTGCTGCCTTGTGTTGCAGTCTGTCACTTTATGCTTCCTTGTGCCGCCTTATGACGCCTTGTGCCACCTTATGCTTCCTTGTGCCGCCTAATTCCGCCTTGTGCTGCCTCGTATTGCCTTATGCCACCTTTTGTCACCTTGTGTTGCATTATGGCGCCTTATGGTGCCTTGTGTCGCCTTGGGCTGCTTGTGCCGCCTTGTCCCGCCTTATTCTGCCTTGTACTGCCTGTGTCGCCTTATGCTGCCTTTTGCCGTCTTGTGTTGCCTTGTGTTGCATTCTGTCACTTTATGCTTCCTTGTGCCGCCTTTTGACGCTTTGTGCCACCTTATGCTGCCTTGTGTTGCCTTGTGTTGCATTCTGTCGCTTTATGCTTCCTTGTGCCACCTTATGATGCCTTGTGCCACCTTATGCTTCCTTGTGCCGCATTATGACGCCTGGTGCCGCCTTGTGCTGTCTTGTGTTGCCTTATGCCGCCTTTTGTCACCTTGTGTTGCGTTGTGCTGCCTTATGGCGCCTTGTGTCGCCTTCGGCTGCTTGTGCCGCCTTATGCTGCCTTATTCCGCCTTATGCTGCCTTTTGCCACCTGGTGCTGCCTTGTGCTTCCTTGTGTCGCCTTGGGCTGCTTGTGTTGCCTTCAACTGCTTGTGTCACCGTGTGTTGCCTTGTGTCGCATTATGCTGCCTTTTGTCACCTTTTGTCGCATTCGGCTGCTTGTGCCGCCTTGTGCCGCCTTGTGTTGCCTTGTGCTGCCTTGTGTCGCCTTATGCTGCCTTTTGTCACCTTGTGTGACCTTATGCTGCCTTTTGTCACTTTGTGTTGCCTTGTGCTGCCTTGTGTTGCCTTATACTGCCTTTTGTCACCTTGTTTATCCTTGTGTTGCCTTGTGCTGCCTTATTCCGCCTTTTGTCTCCTTGTGCTGCGTTGTGTCACCTTATGCTTCCTTGTGCCGCTTTATTCCGCCTTGTGCTGCCTTGTGCTTCCTTGTGTCACCTTGGGCTGCTTGTGTTGCCTTCAACTGCTTGTGCCACCGTGTGTTGCCTTGTGTTGCATTATACCCCCTTGTGCTGCCTTCTGTTGCCTTGCGTTGCCTTATGCTGCCTTTTGTCACCTTGTCTTGCCTTGTGTGACCTTATACTGCCTTTTGTCACCTTGTGTTGTCTTGTGTTGCCTTGTGTTGTCGCCTTGGGCTGCCTTTTTCCGCCTTATGATGCCTTGTGTTGCCTTATGCTGCCTTTTGTCACCTTGTGTTGCCTTGTGTCACCTTTGGCTGCTTCTACCGCCTTGTGCCGCCTTATTCCGCCTTATGCTGCCTTTTGCCACTTAGTGCTGCCTTGTGTCACTTTGTGTTGCCTTGTGTCGCATTATGCCCCCTTGTGCTGCCTTGTGTTGCAGTCTGTCACTTTATGCTTCCTTGTGCCGCCTTATGACGCCTTGTGCCACCTTATGCTTCCTTGTGCCGCCTAATTCCGCCTTGTGCTGCCTCGTATTGCCTTATGCCACCTTTTGTCACCTTGTGTTGCATTATGGCGCCTTATGCCTTGTGCCTTGTGTCGCCTTGGGCTGCTTGTGCCGCCTTGTCCCGCCTTATTCTGCCTCGTACTGCCTGTGTCGCCTTATGCTGCCTTATGCCGTCTTGTGTTGCCTTGTGTTGCATTCTGTCACTTTATGCTTCCTTGTTCCGCCTTTTGACGCTTTGTGCCACCTTGTGCTGCCTTGTGTTGCCTTATACTGCCTGTCATGTTGTCACCTTGTGTATCCTTGTGTTGCCTTGTGCTGCCTTATTCCGCCTTTTGTCTCCTTGTGCTGCGTTGTGTCACCTTATGCTTCCTTGTGCCGCTTTATTCCGCCTTGTGCTGCCTTGTGCTTCCTTGTGTCACCTTGGGCTGCTTGTGTTGCCTTCAACTGCTTGTGCCACCGTGTGTTGCCTTGTGTTGCATTATACCCCCTTGTGCTGCCTTCTGTTGCCTTGCGTTGCCTTATGCTGCCTTTTGTCACCTTGTCTTGCCTTGTGTGACCTTATACTGCCTTTTGTCACCTTGTGTTGTCTTGTGTTGCCTTGTGTTGTCGCCTTGGGCTGCCTTTTTCCGCCTTATGATGCCTTGTGTTGCTTTATGCTGCCTTTTGTCACCTTGTGTTGCCTTGTGTCACCTTTGGCTGCTTCTACCGCCTTGTGCCGCCTTATTCCGCCTTATGCTGCCTTTTGCCACTTAGTGCTGCCTTGTGTCACTTTGTGTTGCCTTGTGTCGCATTATGCCCCCTTGTGCTGCCTTGTGTTGCAGTCTGTCACTTTATGCTTCCTTGTGCCGCCTTATGACGCCTTGTGCCACCTTATGCTTCCTTGTGCCGCCTTATGACGCCTTGTGCCACCTTATGCTTCCTTGTGCCGCCTAATTCCGCCTTGTGCTGCCTCGTATTGCCTTATGCCACCTTTTGTCACCTTGTGTTGCCTTATGGCGCCTTGTGTCGCCTTGGGCTGCTTGTGCCGCCTTGTCCCGCCTTATTCTGCCTCGTACTGCCTGTGTCGCCTTATGCTGCCTTATGCCG
Organism: Lacerta viridis; assembly: GCA_900245905.1. Classification (NCBI taxonomy): domain Eukaryota; kingdom Metazoa; phylum Chordata; class Lepidosauria; order Squamata; family Lacertidae; genus Lacerta; species Lacerta viridis. Next base: position 656,630 of record OFHU01003661.1, on the reverse strand, counting down.
TCTTGTGTTGCCTTGTGTTGCATTCTGTCACTTTATGCTTCCTTGTGCCGCCTTTTGACGCTTTGTGCCACTTTATGCTGCCTTGTGTTGCCTTGTGTTGCATTCTGTCGCTTTATGCTTACTTGTGCCGCATTATGACGCCTGGTGCCGCCTTGTGCTGTCTTGTGTTGCCTTATGCCGCCTTTTGTCACCTTGTGTTGCCTTGTGCCGCCTTATGGCGCCTTGTGTCGCCTTCGGCTGCTTGTGCCGCCTTATGCTGCCTTATTCCGCCTTATGCTGCCTTTTGCCACCTGGTGCTGCCTTGTGCTTCCTTGTGTCGCCTTGGGCTGCTTGTGTTGCCTTCAACTGCTTGTGTCACCGTGTGTTGCCTTGTGTCGCATTATGCTGCCTTTTGTCACCTTTTGTCGCATTGGGCTGCTTGTGCCGCCTTGTGCCGCCTTGTGGTGCCTTGTGCTGCCTTGTGTCGCCTTATGCTTTTTGTCCTTGTGCCGCATTATGACGCCTTGTGCCGCCTTGTGTTGCCTTATGCTGCCTTGTGTCACCTTTTGCTGCCTTGTGCTGCCTTGTGCTGCCTTGCGTTGCCTTGTTTCCCCTTATGCTGCCTTCTTCCGCCTTATGCTGCCTTTTGCCACCTGTTGCTGCTTTGTGTCACCTTGTGTTGCCTTGTGTTGCATTATGCCCCATTGTGCTGCCTTGTGTTGCCTTTTGCTGCCTAATTCTGCCTTGTGTCGCCTTGTGTTGCCTTGTGCTTCCTGTGTCGCCTTATGCTGCCTTATTCCGCTTTATGCTGCCTTTTGCCAACTGATGCTGTCTTGTGTCGCCTTGAGCTGCTTGTGTTGCCTGCAACTGCTTGTGCCACCTTGTGTTGCCTTGTGTCGCATTATGCCCCCTTGTGCCGCCTTATGCTGCCTTGTGCTGTTGCCTTCTGCTGCCTTGTGTTGCCTGATGCCGCCTTTTGTCACCTTCTGTTGCCTTTGCTGCCTTGTGTAGCCTTGTGTTGCCTTAAACTGCCTTGCCTCACCTTATGCTGCCTGATGTTACCTTCTGCTGCCTTGTGTTGCCTTATGCCGCCTTTTGTCACATTTTGTTGCCTTGTGTTGCCTTATGCCGCCTTGTCTTGCCTTATATTGCCTTCTGTTGCTTTATGCTTTCTTGTGCCGCCTTGTGCTGCCTTATGCCGCCTTTGTGTTGTGTTGCCTTCTGTCGCGTTTACGCTTTCTTGTGCCGCCTTATTCTGCCTTGTGCTGTCTTGTGTTGCCTTATGCTGCCTTTTGTCACCTTGTGTTGCCTTGTGTCGCCTTGGGCTGCTTGTGCCGCCTTGTGCCGCCTTATTCCGCCTTATGCTGCCTTTTGCCACTTAGTGCTGCCTTGGGTCACTTTGTTTTGCCTTGTGTCGCATTATGCCCCCTTGTGCTGCCTTGTGTTTCCTTGTGTTGCAGTCTGTCACTTTATGCTTCCTTGTGCCGCCTTATGACGCCTTGTGCCACCTTATGCTTCCTTGTGCCGCCTAATTCCGCCTTGTGCTGCCTCGTATTGCCTTATGCCACCTTTTGTCACCTTGTGTTGCATTATGGCGCCTTATGGCGCCTTGTGTCGCCTTGGGCTGCTTGTGCCGCCTTGTCCCGCCTTATTCTGCCTTGTACTGCCTGTGTCGCCTTATGCTGTCTTATGCCGTCTTGTGTTGCCTTGTGTTGCGTTCTGTCGCTTTATGCTTCCTTGTGCCACCTTCTGCTGCATTATTCCTCCTGTGTTGCCTTTCTGTCACTTTATGTTTCCTTGTGCCGCCTTTTGACGCTTTGTGCCACCTTATGCTTCCTTGTGCCACCTTATTCCGCCTTTTGCTCCCTTGTGTTGCCTTATGCTGCCTTTTGTCACCTTGTGTTGCCTTGTGCTATCTTATTCCACCTTGTGCCACCTTATGCTTCCTTGTGCCTCATTATGACGTCTGGTGCCGCCTTGTGTTGCCTTATGCCGCCTTTTGTCACCTTGTGTTGCGTTGTGCTGCCTTATGGCGCCTTGTGTCGCCTTCGGCTGCTTGTGCCGCCTTATGCTGCCTTATTCCGCCTTATGCTGCCTTTTGCCACCTGGTGCTGCCTTGTGCTTCCTTGTGTCGCCTTGGGCTGCTTGTGTTGCCTTCAACTGCTTGTGTCCACCTTGTGTTGCCTTGTGTCGCATTATGCCCCTTAGTGCTGCCTTGTGTTGCATTCTGTCGCTTTATGCTTCCTTGTGCCGCATTATGACGCCTTGTGCCGCCTGGTGTTGCCTTGTGTTGCCTTGTGCTGCCTTGTGTCGCCTTATGCTGACTTTTGTCACCTTGTATGACCTTATGCTGCCTTTTGTCACTTTGTGTTGCCTTGTGCTGCCTTGTGCTGCCTTATACTGCCTTTTGTCACTTTGTGTTGCCTTGTGCTGCCTTGTGCTGCCTTATTCCGCCTTTTGTCTCCTTGTGCTGCCTTGTGTTGCCTTGTGCTGCCTTATTTCGCCTTATGCTGCCTTATTCCGTCTTGTGTTGCCTTGTGTTGCCTTATGCTGCCTTTTGTCACCTTGGAGTTGCCTTGTGCTGCCTTGTGTCGCCTTATGCTGCCTTTTGTCACCTTGTCTTGCCTTTTGTGACCTTATACTGCCTTTTGTCACCCTGTGTTGTCTTTTGTTGCCTTGTGTTGCCTTATACTGCCTTTTGTCACCTGGTGTTGCCTTGTGTTGTGTTATGCTGCCTTTTGTCACCTTGTGTTGCCTTCTCTTGCCTTATGCCGCCTTTTATTACCTTGTGTTGCCTTGTGCCGCCTTGTGTGACCTTATGCTTCCTGTTGTCACCTTGTGTTGCCTTGTGCTGCCTTGTGTTGCCTTATACTGCCTTTTGTCACCTTGTGTTGCCTTGTGTTGCCTTGTGTTGCCTTATACTGCCTTTTGTCACCTTGTGTTGCCTGGTGTCGACTTGTGCTGCCTTATGCCACCTTTTGTCTCCTTGTGCTGCGTTGTGTCACCTTATGCTTCCTTGTGCCGCCTTATTCCGCCTTGTGCTGCCTTGTGTTGCCTTATGCCGCCTTTTGTCACCTTGTGTTGCCTTGTGCCGCCTTATGGCGCCTTGTGTCACCTTGGGCTGGTTGTGCCGCCTTATTCCGCATTGTGCTTTGTGTCGCCTTGTGCTGCCATGTGTCGCCTTGTGTTGCCTCGTGGAGCCTTCGTTTGCTTGTGTTGCCTTCAACTGCTTGTGTCACGTTTTGTTGCCTAGTGTCGCATTATGCTCAGTTGTGCTGCTTTGTGTTGCCTTATGTTGCAGTGTGTCGCTTTATGCTTCCTTGTGCCGCCTTGTGTCACCTTGTGCCGCCTTTTGCCGCCTTGTGTTGCATTCTGTCGCTTTATGCTTCCTTGTGCCGCCTTATGCCGCCTTGTGTTTCCTTGTGTTGCATTCTGTCGCTTTATGCTTCCTTGTGCCGCATTATGACGTCTTGTGCCACCTTGTGTTGCCTTATGTTGCCTTGTTTCGCTTTATGCTGCCTTTTGCCGCCTTGTGCTGCCTTGTGTCGCCTTGGACTGCTTGTGTTGCCTTCTACTGCTTGTGTCACCTAGTGCTGCCTTGTGTCGCCTTGTGCTGCCTTGTTTCACCTTGTGCTGCCGTATTCTGCCTTATGCTGCCTTTTGCCACCTGGTGCTGCCTTGTGTCGCCTTGGGCTGCTTGTGTTGCCTTCTACTGCTTGTGTCACCTAGTGCTGCCTTGTGTCGCCTTGTGCTGCCTTGTTTCACCTTGTGCTGCCGTATTCTGCCTTATGCTGCCTTTTGCCACCTGGTGCTGCCTTGTGTCGCCTTGGGCTGCTTCTGTTGCCTTCCACTGCTTGTGTCACCTTGTGTTGCCTTGTGTCGCATTATGCCCCTTAGTGCTGCCTTGTGTTGCATTCTGTCGCTTTATGCTTCCTTGTGCCGCATTATGACGCCTTGTGCCACCTTGTGTTGCCTTCTCTCGCTTTAAGCTTCCTTGTACCAACTTATTCCGCCTTGTGCTGCCTTGTGTTGTCTTATGCCACCTATTGTCAGCTTGTGCCGCCTTATGGCGCCTTGTGTCACCTTGGGCTGCTTGTGCCTCCTTGTGCCGCCTTCTTCCGCCTTGTACCACCTTGTGTTTTCTTTTGTTGCCTTCTGTCGCTTTTTGCTTCCTTGTGCTGCCTTATGACGTCTTGTGCCACCTTGTGTTGCCTTATGTTGCCTTCTGTCGCTTTATGCTTCCTTGTGCCGCCTTGTGCTGCCTTGTGTCGCCTTTGGCTCTTTGTGTTGCCTTCAATGGCTTCTGTCACCTAGTGCTGCCTTTTGCCGCCTTATTCTGCCTTATGCTGCCTTTTGCCACCTGGTGCTGCCTTGTGTCGCCTTGGGCTGCTTCTGTTGCCTTCAACTGCTTGTGTGACCTTGTGTTGCCTTATGTCGCATTATACCCCCTTGTGCCGCCTTGTGTTCCATTCTGTCGCTTTATGCTTCCTTGTGCCGCATTATGACACCTTGTGCCGCCTAGTGTTGCTTTGTGTTGCCTTCTGTCGCTTTATGCTTCCTTGTGCCGCCTTATGATGGCTTGTGCCGCCCTGTGTTGCCTTAGGTTTCCTTCAGTCGCTTTATGCTTTCTTGTGCCCCCTTGTGCTGCCTTGTGTTGCATTCTGTCGCTTTTTGCTTCCTTGTTCCTACTTATGATGCCTTGTGCTGCCTTATTCCCCCTTGTGCTGCTTTGTGTTGACTTTTGCTGCCTTTAGCCACCTGGTGCTGCCTTGTGTCGCCTTGTGTTGCATTCTGTCGCTTTATGCTTCCTTGTGACGCTTTTTGCCGCCTTGTGTTGCCTTGTGTTGCCTTCTGTCGCTTTATGCTTCCTTGTGCCGCCTTATTCCACCTTGTGCTCCCTTGTGTTGCCTTATCCCGCCTTTTGTCACCTTGTGTTGCCTTTGCCGCCTTATGGTGCCTTGTGTCGCCTTGGGCTGCTTGTGCCGCCTTGTGCCCCCTTATTCCACCTTGTTCTGCCTTGTGTCCCCTTGTGTTGCCTTGTGCTGCCTTATTCCGCCTTATGCTGCCTTTTGCCACCTGGTGCTGCCTTGTGTCGCCTTGGGCTGTTTGTGTTGCCTTCAACTGCTTGTGTTACCTTGTGTTGCCTTGTATCGCATTATGCCCCCTTATGCCGACTTGTCTTGCCTTGTGTTGCCTTCTGTCGCTTTATGCTTCCTTGTGCCGCCTTATGACGCCTTGTGCCTCCTTGTGTTGCCTTGTTGCCTTCTCTCACTTTAAGCTTCCTTGTGCCACATTATTCCGCCTTGTGCTGCCTTGTGTTGACTTATGCCACCTTTTGTCACCTTGTGCCGCCTTGTGTCGCCTTGGGCTGCTTGTGCCTCCTTGTGCCGGCTTATTTCACCTTGTGCCCCCTTGTGCTGCCTTGTGTTGCATTCTGTCGCTTTTTGCTTCCTTGTTCCTACTTATGATGCCTTGTGCTGCCTTATTCCCCCTTGTGCTGCTTTGTGTTGACTTTTGCTGCCTTTAGCCACCTGGTGCTGCCTTGTGTCGCCTTGTGTTGCATTCTGTCGCTTTATGCTTCCTTGTGACGCTTTTTGCCGCCTTGTGTTGCCTTGTGTTGCCTTCTGTCGCTTTATGCTTCCTTGTGCCGCCTTATTCCACCTTGTGCTCCCTTGTGTTGCCTTATCCCGCCTTTTGTCACCTTGTGTTGCCTTTGCCGCCTTATGGTGCCTTGTGTCGCCTTGGGCTGCTTGTGCCGCCTTGTGCCCCCTTATTCCACCTTGTTCTGCCTTGTGTCCCCTTGTGTTGCCTTGTGTCGCCTTGTGCTGCCTTATTCCGCCTTATGCTGCCTTTTGCCACCTGGTGCTGCCTTGTGTCGCCTTGGGCTGTTTGTGTTGCCTTCAACTGCTTGTGTTACCTTGTGTTGCCTTGTATCGCATTATGCCCCCTTATGCCGACTTGTCTTGCCTTGTGTTGCCTTCTGTCGCTTTATGCTTCCTTGTGCCGCCTTATGACGCCTTGTGCCTCCTTGTGTTGCCTTGTTGCCTTCTCTCACTTTAAGCTTCCTTGTGCCACATTATTCCGCCTTGTGCTGCCTTGTGTTGACTTATGCCACCTTTTGTCACCTTGTGCCGCCTTGTGTCGCCTTGGGCTGCTTGTGCCTCCTTGTGCCGGCTTATTTCACCTTGTGCCCCTTGTGTTGCCTTGTGTTGCCTTGTGTCGCTTTATGCTTCCTTGTGCCGCCTTATGCCTCCTTGTGTTGCCTTTTGTTGCATTCTGTCGCTTTATCATCAGTTAAATGTTGGTGGGTGAGGTGTCTTACGTAGAGGTCTTTCTCGGCCTTACCTGAAGATGACAGAAAATGAATCTGGGAATCTGGGATCTTCTTCATCTTCTGAGCTACATCCCCTCTCCTCTCTAATCCTAGACTTCTCAGCTAGACTACTCAGAATCTCTGTGACATCTCTATCTGCCCAGGCTCATTGTGACATCATAGTATATCAGCCGCCCACGGCTGAATGATTCTCATTCAGCAGCTTAGCTACTGTAGATACCATCTTTGAAAGCAAGCAAATGAAAACACTGGTCTGCCACCAAGGTGACTCGGGTTCTAATTAATTCCCAGTTAAGTTTGAGCAATGTGCTACTTTTAATGTTGGGAAGTATGTGCATACTCGAGCAAACACTGAACAGGACAATGGAGCGTTCAGAATAACAGTGTACTAGGCAAAGTACAAAGCACTACATGCAGACAGATCTAAGTCTACAGTTCCCAGGGTTTTTTTAAAAAATGAGCTTGAAGTTAAATAATGGAAGAATGATCATAATAATCATTGCTGAGAAATAGGATTCTGACTTCATAAATGTGAACAATAGAGAGGGCACAGGCTTAATAACAAAGGAAAGGTGGAGGACAAGTCACAAAGGATACTAAACATATAAATTTTGCTATTATTATTAAAAGTCTGCTATTCATCATCATCACCATCATCTTCAGTGAGAAATACGTACAGGAAACATTCCCAGTGTACTATGTCCAATGAATTTCCTTCATGATCTACATACCACACAACTGTCCTGGCTCCTGATCCCATCCTGGGATGTCCTGTGATTTCCGCCAACGGGGACCAAAAGACCTGCGTCTCTTGCTTCTGCACTCTATTGGCTCTGCACCTTCTCTAGCTGCCCACCACCTGCCAGTCTTCTGTTGCCCATTGCCACATCCACACAAGGAGGGCCGCAGTGGCGTACTTCTAGAAGCCAGATGGTGGCAGTTAGCAGATGAGTGGACAAGTGGTGTCAGCAAGCTGGCAGGTGAGGGGGGGGCAGCAGGATGGTGGTAGTGGGGTCCTGATTTGCCCTCCTGAAATGTCGACGGTATGGCTCTATCAGCCACCTTATGCTTCTCCAGATTTTCAGAACAGGAACTGAACTTGTGTAGAAAAGGGGTCATCTGAATGATATTCCTTATCAGAAAGCATAATTAAAAAAGACTACCATAATCACCTATCAACTTTCCTTTTCCTATTGCAGAAGGAATGAGAGAATAATAGATAATTTTACTGGATCTAACTCTCCAGCCAAGCTAATAACTATTTGAGGCTAATTTGGCAAGTTTTTATCAGAATATCTAATTATGCTGCCAGATAGTGATTATTAATACAATGGATTATACAGCTCATATTAGCATGCATATCAATTACAAAATTGGGTTTGGGGAGGTTGCAAAAGAAGGACGACATGGGGAGAAACTGAGATAATTCACAAACCCAACTCCTTGCTTAAGAGAGGGCATCTCATATTTATTGAATTTATATACTCCACTATACCTGGAGGTCTCGGGGCAGTTCACAGAATAAAATCAAAATATAACACCACAAAATACATAATCAAAATAAAAACAACAACAACCCAATACTCCTCCAAAAAACCCCACATTTTAAAAGGGCATAGGATGTCAATCAAATCAAGCAAAGGCCTGGTTAAAAAGGAGCATTCCACAAATGGGGAGCCACTACAGAGAAGGCCTTTCCTCATGTTGCCACCCTCCGGAGCTCTTAAGGGACAGGCACACAAAGAAGGGCCCCAGAAGATGATCTCAGGGTTTGGGTAGGTTCATATGGAAAGAGGTGGTCCTGGAGGTATTGCACTCCTGAGCCACTTAAGGCTTTATAGGTCAAAACCAGCAATTTGAATTGGGCCCAGAAACTAATTGGTAGCCGGTGCAGTCGGACCAGGATCGGTGTAATATGCTCAAACTGTCTTGCCCCGGTGAGCAACCTGGCCACTGAATTCTGCACCAGCTGAAGTTTCCAAACCGTCTTCAGAGGCAGCCCTATGTATCAGAGGCAGCCCTGGAAGAGGAAAACGGAGGCAGGCACCAGTGGTTGGCCCTGGCAGGTATCTAGGGTCTTAGTAGCTGTCTGTGGATGCTGAGTTCTCCTGCAGGCCCTGAGGACTAAACAAGATGCCCAGCCTACCTTTATGTTGCCCTGTGGGACAAATAGAGATTGAATGACTTCCCCAAGGTCATACAGAAAAGCTTGTGGCAGAAACAGGACAGGTTTGCTAGAAGCTCCGTTCTATTCTAGTATATAAGCCCTCTCATTTCCTTAAAATGCATCTATGATATTTCCCTGAACCAGCTTAATCCTTTCATTGTAAGCTGCTGAAGCTTTGCTTATATGAAACAAGAGCCTGTTGCAATAATGCTTATGGCGGCTGCTGCTGCTGCAGGAATGAACTCTTGATTCTCAGTAGAGTTCCTGCGATTGGCATGAGTGTGACTTTAGTATCACCTCCAAGATGTGTTTTTTTTCTTCTTCTAAGTACCTCTGTTGTACAGTTCCCACAGTGCCAGATCAGTGACCGAAGGAATCAGAGAGTCAGCTAGTTATCATGCCTAGTCTCAAGCAGAGCCCAGTGAGAGATATTGTAGGGATATTCCCAAGCAATATGGCCAATAATTTGGGATGGTGGGAATTGTAAATAATGATGATGATGATATGCCACCCATCTGACTGGGTTTCCCCCTGCCACTCTGGGTGACTCCCAACAAAATATTGAAAATACAAAACAGCACCAACCATTAAAAACTTCCCTAAACAGGGCTGCCTTCAGATGTCTTCTGAAAGTCAGATGGTTGTTTATTTCCCTGACATCTGATGGGAGGGCATTCCACAGGGCGGGTGCCAATACTGAGAAGGCCCTCTGCCTGGTTACCTGTAGCTTCACGTCTTGTAGTGAGGGATCTGCCAGAAGGCCCTAGGAGCTGGACCTCAGTGTCCCAGCTGGATGATGGGGATGGAGACACTCCTTCAGGTATACATGGCCAAGGCCATTTAGGGCTTTAAAAGTCAGGTGTCAGGGACCGTGCTGAGGAGGGCTGCACTGAAGAGGAATGGTGGGAGCCTCCTTCTCCCCCTGCTCCGGATCCTGAATCTTCCCAGGAGCAGGAGGACAGTATAGATTTGGAACAGTGGTTTGCAGAGGGGCATAGTTCAGAAGGCAGAAGCTGGGAAATACTGGATGGGGAACAGCTAGGAGAAGAAACACTGGGAGAGAGGGGGTTAACAGATTCACTGTCTCTGGAAAGCATTCACCCGCTCTCCCCAAGGTCAAGAATTGTTGAGAAAGTGGCAGAACAGAAAGCACACAAAGCACAGAGGGGACAGACTCAGATTACAAGACGTAGAAGTGATGTGGATTAATAAGGACGTAAGGGAGTGGGATTCTTAATTGGGAGCACAGCCATTTCTAGGAGATAGGTTCTTTGTTCTCTCACTGTGATTATTAAAGTTCCTAACTGGTAAGAAGACTCCCTTCCCTGTGTTCTGCTTATCTACTGCTGGGTGGGGGGAGGCCAATTCCCTGAAGCCTGACACTGACACCAACACCAACACTTTGAATTGTGCTCGAAAACGTACAACAACACTTTGGTCCTCCTAGTTGAGACTATAAATGGTAACTGCACCTAAATTGTATACAGTGGAACAATGTGCAGAATTTTCACAGGCTGCATTTCGTGGCACCTTGGCCATGATGTTCACATTTCCTTTTTCTGTATCTTTTTGTATGTAATACCTTCTGGCTAAGGATAACATGTCGTGCATTTAATGGAGCGGGCTGGAGTCCAAGTAGTTATGCCACAATAAATCTGCTTGTCTCCCTGTGCCACACAATCCTTTGCTTCTTTTTATGACTGCGCCAGACTAATACATCTAACCCCCCCTCTATAATGCGTCCCTTTTAAAGTCAGCAGTCTTAAGCACCAATGTTCTTATAGTGCTGATAACAGACAACGGGAGACTGTCTGGCAGCTAATCCCATCCTATCCTTTACCTGTCTTGCTGAGCTATTGTCCTGCATATGGCACACCCAGACTGCTGACGTCTTTGCTTCTCTCCTTCCCTTCCTCTTCCCACTAAGCTTTGGTGGATTTCTTTCTCTATATCCTCCAGCTATTCTTAGCAGCCCCACTGCTATCTGCTGGCAAAAGCAGCTAAACCAATCAACCTGTCTTGTTAATGATGATGACTAACCACCACCAACCCGGTCAACAAAGTTGGTTGGCGTGATCAGCTGGAGTTGTTAACAGCCTAGTGCAACAATTTTGAGAAGTTGTTTTTTAGGGATTTGTTTTGCTTCCTTGGCAGGTTGGTCCAGATCCCTGCACAGATATGAAACCAACAAGATCAGGTTTAGCCAACACACACAGGTTCCCACTTTCTGAGCACAATGCATTCCCAGGAAATCATTCCTTAGGTGAGTGTTCACATAACGAGTCAATGATTCCCACTGATCTCTATAGGGAAACTTCTAATGTGTGCCCAGCTGTGGAATATTGACCTCAAAATAACAAAAAGCAAAGACAAAACAGGAAAACCCTCTGAAACTTTGTAAAAGGCAAACAATGAAGGGGATGGGAATGCTCTCTTGTTAGTCATATCTCTCCCCCCCCTTCCTCCCCACTCTCTCCCTCCATGGTTTCTGGCAAAATGGCTGCTGTGGACCACAAAATGGTATGGCTTGTTTAAGGCTGCTTGTTTGTTTACAGTACTACACACACTTAGGGCATGCCTGAATCATCCCTTTGAACCAGTAAATAAATCCAAAGTTGTGTTATCTCTGAATATGAGGGTGTGTGCATCAACGGTAGTTATTTCTCACAAAAGACTTCACTTCCAGTTATCACCACCAGATGGCCTACGAATCATCCCTAAGTAAAGCGAATGGTTTTGAAATGGCATATACTGTATAGCATTCGTTTTCAACAGGTAAATTAGGTCTCAGACCACTCCCGGGGATCAGCTTGACTTCAGGAGGACTGCAAACAGCAGTGCCACCACTGTACAAGTATATGGGAAGGTGTAATAATGAAAAAGCGGACCCCACAGTGTGGTCCTATGTGCAAAATGTTTGAAGACTACTGTTCCAAGGAAACTCAGAAGAGAACGTGGCTAGCTTATCAATGAATGAATGCTCTAGAACTGGTTTGGCATTCTCCCATTATGTGAGATTTTATAGCCATGCAAGAGAATGGGGTTCTTAGAAGGGCTCATCTACACTTCTACTCGTCTAGCCACTGCCCCACAGGGAAAACCTGCTTTTTTATCACCAAATCCAAGTAAATGTCAATCAAGTTTCCCATGGATTGTTGTTTGCTCTGATTCAGCAGCAAAGAGCAGGTTTTGTCGGAAAAAGTGGGGGGAACCTCTTATACCAATGCATGGGTACCAATGCATCCCATAAGTGTGGATGAAGCCTGATGGGTGTTGTTGTTTGATATGGATTTAATTGGGATTTTTTAGTCAGCATTGCTAAATGGCGTTAGTCAGCATTGCTAAATGGCGTTACCTTCGTTCCATAATAGCTTCTTTGGATTAAAAATTCAAACGCATCAATAATAACTAATCTGCATGTATTTCTAGCTAGAAGCCAAAGATGCCCATATACATTTCATTCCTAGAGATGGGGGAGAAATTTGGTTTGCGTTTGAAAATGAGCCTACCAACTTTCCGAAACAATATTTGAACCACAGCAAAGCCAACCTTAAAAATTCGCACTTTTCTGAATTTTGCAATTCCGCTCTCCAGCCACATAAATACAATTGTGATTGCACTAGGGCAGGCATAGGCAAACTTGGCCCTCCAGATGTTTAGGGACTACAACTCCCATCATCCATAGCTAACAGGACCAGTGGTCAGGGATGGTGGGAGTTGTAGTCCCAAAACTTCTGGGGGGCCAAGTTTGCCTATGCCTGCACTAGGGTAAAGGGTGCATAAAAAGGCATATATTAGTGAAAATAGCATACAGAAAGCACTACATTGGGGGAAATAACCTAAATGTGTATATTGTGTGTGTGGGGGGAATGAATACAAACACCTGTATATTGTAACAAATTGGTGAGTTTTCATGAGGACATTTTTTTTTAAAGGAACTTACGTGAAAACTGCACCAAAGGTTGGAAAACTGAAAAGCTGAGATAATCCAAACTTGTCAGATTCGCCTATTTCTCCTCATTCCTTTGTCTGGTATCTGAGAGGCTCTCATTAGAAGATTCCCGATTCCCGAATTAAATTGTATTCAGCACCAAAGTAATGAGACAGCCCACAAACAAACCTCTGTGGAAGCAGGTCCCTCTGGAGGCAAATGGAGCAACTTTCACTGCGAGAGGCATTGCTTGACGCTCAAACATTTTGTTTTCCGTCCCGAAACAACCTATGCCTAATGCTCAGTTTCACTAAGTTCCTCTGACCCTGCCCTTGCACTGCAAAGAAGCTTATACTTACACCGGCTTCAGAGCCCCCTGATGACCTCTGGCAGAGACAAGGAAATGATTCCATGCAAACCACCCCAATTCTGTTATTTGCAGGCTGGGCATCACCACCCAGCATGGTGGAGCAAATGCTAGGGCCCATGGGCGCATAATGGCAGCAGCCAGAGCAGCTTATTCTTCTTTGGCGATCACTTGCAGCTGAGTAAGATCGTCTTCCATAAAAACAGTTTTAACAGTGAGTCCGTAAGTGACTGTGGTGGCCAATTCTGGATCCACATGTCCTTCCACAGTGGGGACATAGGTTTCCGGGTGGGAGTTGATCATGGTGAGGGTTGGCCAAGTGTGCCTTCCTCTTAGCACGTTTCTCCCTTGCATCCTGAGTTTGAGAGTCTTCAAAGCCCATGACACCTTTGGTGAAGGCTGTTCTCCAATTGGAGCACTCACAGGCCAGTGTTTCCCAGTTGCCAGTGTTTATACTACATTTTTTAGATTTGCCTTGAGAGAGTCTTTGAACCTCTTTTGTTGACCACCAGCATTACACTTTCCATTTTTAAGTTCGGAATAGAGTAGTTGCTTTGGAAGACGATAATCAGGCATCCACACAACATGACCAGTCCAACGAAGTTGATGTTGAAGAATCATTGCTTTGACAGTGATGATCTTTGCTTCTTCCAGTACACTGGCATTGGTTTGCCTGTCTTCCCAAGTGATGTGTAAAATTTTTCAGAGGCACCGTTGATGGAAACTTTCAAGGAGTTGGAGATGGCGATTATAAGGGGTACAAGTTTCACAAGCATAGAGTAATGTTGGTAGTATAATAACTTTGTAAACAAGCATTTTGGTTTTCCTGTGAATGTCCCAGTCCTCAAACACTCTACACTTCAATCAGAAGAAAGCTGCACTCGCAGAGCTCAGGCGATGCTGGATTTCAGCATCAATGTTGGCCCTTGTGGGAAGATAACTGCCCACGTAGGAGAAGTGATCGGCATTTTCCAATGGAGCAGCATTCAGCAGAGCACAGCAGTGGACTGGAAAGTAGCTTCATTACTCTTGAATGGCCTTGGGCATCCCTTCTGCAGATTGATCTTCAAGTGCCGCACCCCCTGGATCCAGGATCTAAGTTGTCATCTTCTGTGCTTTGCTTGGGGGCGGGGCTCTTGGGCAGGCAGCTCCCACCACCCTTCCTCATCCAGCCAGTCCCTGACATCACTGCTGCCTACTGGAGCTGCAGGCAGAGTGTGACTGGTTTGCCTATAACGGGCGCCAAGCCAAGAGGATGCCCAAAAAGGGCACTGCAACAATGACAAACAACGAAAGGTGAGAGGCAGAGGACAACGAATTTTGGTGTTGCACAGGGTGGTGCTGAAATTTGAAAGCCTAAAGTATGCCACTGCTGCAGTGGCAGGGATAGAGGCACCAGAGAAATACTCAGAGAAGGAGCTGCAGCAGCCACTAGGGTGGGAGAGGGTGGGAGTACAGAAGGCAGCTTGCGCAAGGCCTCCTCAGATGTTGTCTAGCTTTGACACTTACTCACACTCCCTTCTCCATCCTCCAGCCAGGCAAGGAAGAGGCATTGCCAGAGTTCAAGGACACAGTTTTCAGCCAGGCAAGGAGAGTGCAAAGCAGGGCTGGTGAGGGATGTGGCCTGGGGGAAGGGGGATTTGCCTGGGGAGACATAAAGAGTGTTTGAGGGCCCCATTTGGCCTCTGGCACTGAGGTTCCCCATCCTTCAATGTGTGCTGCCCCTGGGGGTGCCCAGCCCAGAGGAAACCGGGTGGGAAGACCAGGAACTCACCCGGGACCGAGCGGGGCCATGGTCGGCAGTCCTGGACTACAGAGACAGGCCCAGCGAGGCAACAATGACCAGTGGCGAGGCAGCAGCAGGGTTAGGTAACAGTCCGTGGGTCTAGCCGGGTAGTCAAAGGTCAGGAACACGCTGGGGGTTTATCCGTGAAGCAGGGTCAAAGTCCAGTCCGAGGTCTAGGAGTCCTACAGGGGGTCAGTCTGGCAAGGAGCAAGGCAGGAAGCAGAGCAAGGTCCAGGTCAGGAGCAGGCACGTGGACACAGGCAGACACACGTTAGCAACTGTATTGCTCACACAAGGGGCTGGGGCTGGCCGGCCTTTATCTGCCCCGAGGCATAGGGCACCCCCGGTGACTCTCCTCTCCTTCTGGCCTGGAGGCGAGCACTCCTCCTGCAGGAACTAAGTTCCTTTTGCCTCTCTGCCCTGAGCCTCCACAGCTCAGGAGAGGCTGGTGGGTTACCGGACCCAGAGGCAGCCTCAGCTTCCTCCGACGGGGCTGAGAGTGGGGCACCTGCAGGCAATGGGTTGTCCATCACATCAGGGGCCAGAGCAGACTCAGCTGGTGCCTGCACCTGAGGATCCAGCACAGATGAGGCCCCTTCAGACTCAAGCACTAGTCCCGGCTCTGCTGGTTCTGGAGGCGGGGAATCCTGTGCAGGCTGGGATCCCTCGGGTTCAGCGTCCGAGTCCGAATCCCAGGCCACCACACCATGTAAGTCACTGTCATTATCCCCCATTTTGCAGACGGAGGTACTGAGGCAGACAGAGAAGATTTGAGATTTGAACTTGGATTGCCTGATTCGTAGCCCAGAGGTTTCATCCATTCAATATTCCCCAAAGTATATTCAATTGCAGGACCAGGAAGAAAAGAAAAAGATCCTCTTTGTATATCTACTCTACAGATTGTAACCTGCGACAAACTTTTTTTAAAAAGTCTCAGCCTGGGAATTGTAGTTCTACGGTGTTCTGGGCACCTGGAAGAAAAGAGATGCAGCACTCTCCCTATTAAAAGGACAATTCCTAAGATCCTTTGAGGGAAGTAGTTATAAAATGTGCAGTACAAACAGTGCCAGCCCAAGACATTTTGCTCTCTGGGGTGAAAGCCAAAGTGGTTGTCATCTCCCCACATCCATATTCCTTTTTTTTTTTTTAATGTATTTAAAGAATTCATATTTTCACTATGTCTCAAGGTGACAGTTTGGAGGAAATAAAACATATAATAAACAAAATTCAAAACAGGTTAAAATTTCAGAAAATAGAAACATTAGAGCAACATTCAGAGACCTGAAATGAAAGCTGTTTTAACCTGGCACCTGGAGCTGAGCAGGAACAGAGTCTGTCTGATATCTAGAGGAAGGGAGTTCCGTGGAATTGGGCCTGCTGCACTGAAGACACAACTCCTCATTGACACAAGTCTTGCTTCTGACAGCAGTCCCCCTGATTCCATACGCTAAAGCAGGGGTCGGCAACCTAAGGCCCATGGGCGGGAAGCAGCCCATGGAGGCTGCTTAACTGGCCCATGAGCCACCCCTGAACCCAGCCGCCTGCTCGGCGCGTCCCTGCATGCTGTGCTAAACCAGTGCGGTGCAGGGACTCTCTTCCGTGGCGCCAGAAATCGCTTCTGCGCATGCCCAGATGCCGAAAACTGCTTCTGCGCAGGCACAATTTTCGGTGTCTGGTCATGTGCAGAAGCGATTTCTGGAGCCACTGACATGCGCAGACACAATTTCCGGCATCGCGCTGTGCCAGTCCAGCCCATGGAGCATCTCTGCGGGAGTGAGCCCATGCCGACCCCTGCACTAAAGCATCCTCTGCTGTAACCATGGAGAGCAGGCGAGAGATGCTAGGAAGGCTTTGTGGTACACACAGGCCTGTCCTCCCATGCCATGCCACTGCTCCCTACCACCTGAGACAGCCACCTCATTCTGCCCAATGGTAGAGCCAGCCCTGAGTGTAATCAGAACCCTTCAGAATCAAATTTTCCCCATAGCACAAAATGAGCCGCTGCCCATTTCCTGGTTTGTGTACCATTGTAAGATGGTAGGAGAACAGGAGCAGAAAAATAGGTGATGGTTAATCTGGGTCTTTTCTTTCTTTCTTTCTTTCTTTCTTTCTTTCTTTCTTTCTTTCTTTCTTTCTTTCACTCATGTCTGCCAAGGTTGAGCGCCAGGTCGTGGGGGGATGGGGAGAAAACATCCATCTGAATATTGCACTGTAAAGAAACATTCAGATGCCACTCCTGCCACTGTTGGCCATGGGGTATTAAAAGAGGGAGCTTAAGTTATTAAACTGAGCAGCTTTAATCATGCAGTTCAAGGGGGGAGGACCCATTGCTAGAGGAGTGCACAGGATTAAAGTATTTTTACCGCAAAGCCAATACATCTATCAGTTAGCTACTGCTCTGCTAGCCTGTGCGAGACATTGTATGTGCATATGTCTACCTGCAGCTCCTTTCGCAGAGATCCTGCTAAATATTATGGGATCCGATGGATTTTTATTTAGAAATTGACCCGGTTACCTTGAACCTGATCATCCTGGTAGCTAGCTATGTCATCTTGCTCTTGGTTTTCCTGGTTTCCTGTGTGATGTATGACTGTCGAGGGAGAGACCCGAGTAAGGAATATGCTCCTGAGATCCCAACAGAGAACCAGCCTCCGATCCGGCTAGTGGTGATGCAGCAGCAAGGCAACCCGAGCACCCGCTGGGCAAAAGGACCTTTCCCCACTTATGAAAACCCTCCTGGTCCGCAAGGGAAAAGGACTACGGTTGTGTAAATTCAATTGCTCCAGGGTGCTGGTCCAAGGTTGCCTCACCTGTGCCATGTTTACATCCTGCTTGCACAAGAAGAGCACAGCAAGGTAAGTCCAAACTGACTACTTGGGTTTTTGCATACTCTGCAGAGTGGGGTGATCTTTTGTCCTAAGTTGACATTCGTTCCCACATGTGGCAACAAAGAGCTTTAGCCCTCATTTGATTCAAATGCAATCTATTTCTTATTTTCACATATGGCGCCACTCTTTGACAGGTGTGTAAAAAAAGAGAGCAAGCATCAGCCGCCCAACTGGGCAGCCATGGACATCATATCAAAATAGAGCAACGGTCCCTCAAATATATAAGAAAGAAAAAGATGCAGGCAACAGAGTTAAAGGAAGCAAACATAAACTTTTCTCTGGAAATTGTTCTCTCTGTTGCCGGGTGGGAAGAGAGCAGAAAAGAGGCATAAGCACAAACCTCATCAGTTTTGAGGATGGCAAAGATTGAAGGTCTAATGTGTCTTCAACAAAACTAGACATTCTTTGACAAGCAGCTGGAACTTAAGGCTAGGGATGGGGCAGTGGAGGGGCACACTTTTTGCTAAGTTCACACTGAAAGGCGAACTTATTTAATTTTCTCAGCGAACTTATTTAATTTTCTCAGCGTGGGAACCAAAATGCAGCTTTCCTTCAAAACTCACACTTCAAAATGTGATGTCTACAAAAAATGTATTGCCTTCTGCATAAAATACAAATATTTGGGGAAACAGCTTGCAAAAAAAATGTGTTGTATTCGGGAAAATAACTTGGCAAAAATGTGTATTTTTGGTAGAATTGCATACAATCTATGCTGATGAAAAGTCATGAAGATTCCCCCCCCCCAAAAAAAAAAACCTGATGTAGAAACATGGAGAACACATGGTTGGGAAAATGCAAAAGTAAGAGAAGCCAAAATGGACAGGATTTGCTCATCTCTAAGTGTCACCCATTCACAGTTCAGAAGTTTAACATAGAAAACAGTACATTAAAAAGAGGGTTATGGTCAACCCAGGAGTCAACCTTTCTAACAACTTGTTTTAGATCAGGGGTTGGCAATGTGCGGCCCATGGGCTGGATGCAGCCCACAAAGACTGTTTTACAGGCCCACGAGCCGCCCCCGAACCGAGCCGCCCGCTCAGCGAGTCCCCCGCATGCTGCGCTAAAGCGGCAGAGCGCAGTGCGGGGGACTCGCCGAGCAGTGCCGGAAATTGTGTCTGCATATGTGCAGATACCGGAAATTGTGTCTGTGCATGCCCAGACGCTGAAAATCGCTTCTGCACAGGAGCAATTTTCGGCATCTGGGCATCCGCAGGAGCAATTTCTGGCGCCACGGACATGCGCAGACGGGATTTCCGACGTTCCGCTATGCTGGTCCGGCCCAAGGACAATCTCAGTGGGAGTGATCCAGCCCATGGCTGGTAAGCCTTGCCGACCCCTGTTTTAGATGCTTGCCAAAGACCATCTTTCCTTCCAGGCTTTTTATTTCTGCTGCAATTTTCCTTACGACTGTTTTATTGTGTTTTACAAAGCTAGCAGCATGGAAATAGGAAAAAAAAAAAACCCAATCGAAACAGAATAAAATACTATAATAATAAAATGAGCAGTCAGAACAGGGCACTACATTCAGAGAAAATCCAATTCATCAGCAGTAAACAGAACACACAAAGAAAAGTTCCATCTGTTCTGCATCCCTAAAGAGCCCAGACACGGGAAGACATATGATGATGACAAAGCCATACAAGCCTTCCTAAAGGGGGTGCACCAGAACCTTGGTGCCACGGCTGAAAAGGCCCTGCGCCTCACCTGCCAAACAAGCAATATTTCCCTAGGGAAGGGCCAATCCACTGGGAGCTGACCTACCCTCCCACCTCCCCAGCAAGGTACACACGCAGCAAGGAAAGAGAGACCCGTGCCTGACTGGTTTCTGCAGCTCCTCACCAGGCAATGTTTATTTATTTGATTCCGTTCCTGAATTGCTTCCCAATTCCATCTTCCTTTAGGATGCTTACACAGGGAGAATGCCAGCCACTTCCTTTGGGAGGGCTTCCTTTCCCATACCAGGTGTCTTTTTTCAATCTATCACCTTCACAACATTAGAAACATGATCCACCTAGCATAGTTTTGTCCACTCCACGTTGATGGTATGTAGCCTCTCTCCTGGGTTTCGGGCAGGAACATACCCTCCAACATTTCTCTGATGAAAATAGGGACGTCCTATTCCATAATGATGGTGGTGAAGATCATTTTACTATTTATACCCTGCCCATTTCACTGAATTGCCCCAGCCACTCTATGCGGCTACAAACATAAAGGAAAACATAATGCAAAAATTAAACATTTAAAAAACTTCCCTATACAGTGGTACCTTGGTTCTCAAACTTAATCCATTCCAGAAGTCCACTCCAAAACCAAAGTGTTCCAAAATCAAGGCCCGCTTTCCCATAGAAAGTAATGCAAAATGGATCAATCCATTCCAGACTTTTAAAAACAATCCCTAAAACAGCCATTTATCATGAATTTTACTATCTTATGACACCATTGATCCATAACATGAAAGCAATAAACAATGTACTTCAGTCATGCAAGCAAGCAATCAGTAGCTGAACGCAGTCACAAAAAAGAGCTGCAAAAACAAAAATGCAAAATAAATAGCAAAAACAAGACAGACCTCAGTGTAACACTCAAAATGGAAATGTGGCACTCAAAACGGAAGTGTAACACTCAAAACGGAAGTGTAACACTCAAAACAGAGCACGTTCAGCTTCTGAAAAATGTTCGCAAACCGGATCACTTACTTCCATTTTTGCAGTTTTTGTGTTCCAAGTTGTTTGAGAACCAAAGTACTACTGTACAGGGCTGCCTTCAGATATCTTCTAAAGGTTGTATAGTTACTTATCTCCTTGACTTGGAGGTTGCATAACTCCATAAAAGGTAAAGGGACCCCTGACCATTAGGTCCAGTCGCGGATGACTCTGGGGTTGCGGCGCTCATCTCACTTTACTGGCCAAGGGAGCCGGAGTACAGCTTCTGGGTCATGTGGCCAGCATGACTAAGCCACTTCTGGCGAACCAGAGCAGTGCACAGAAACTGCATAACTCCATGCCCTCCAACATTTCTCTAATGAAAATAAGGACATCCTACACAGCAGGTGGCACTGTGGGTTAAACCACAGAGCCTAGGGCTTGCTGATCAGAAGGTCGGCGGTTTGAATCCCCGCAACGGGGTGAGCTCCCGTTGCTCGGTCCCAGCTCCTGCCAACCTAGCAGTTCGAAAGCACATCAAAGTGCAAGTAGATAAATAGGTACTGCTCCAGCGGGAAGGTAAACAGCGTTTCCGTGCACTGCTCTGGTTCGCCAGAAGCGGCTTAGTCATGCTGGCCACATGACCCGGAAGCTGTACGCCAGCTCCCTCAGCCAGTAAAGTGAGATGAGCGCCGTAATCCCAGAGTCAGACACGACTGGACCTAATGGTCAGGTGTCCCTTTACCTTTACCATACCCTCCAACATTTCTCCGATGAAAATAAAGACACCCTAAGGAAAAGGACGCGGGTGGTGCTGTGGTCTAAACCACAAAGCCTAGGGCTTGCCGATCAGAAGGTCGGTGGTTCGAATCTTCGTGACGGGGTGAGCTCCCGTTGCTTGGTCCCAGCTCCTGCCAACCTAGCAGTTCGAAAGCATGTCAAAGTGCAAGTAGATAAATAGGTACTGCTCCAGCAGGAAGGTAAATGGCGTTTCCGTGCGCTGCTCTGGTTTGCCAGAAGTGGCTTAGTCATGCTGGCCACATGACCCGGAAAAACTGTCTGTGGACAAATGCCAGTTCCCTCAGCCAGTAAAGCGAGATGAGCGCCACAACCCCAGAATCATTCGCGACTGGACTTAACTGTCAGGGATCCTTTCCCTTTCCCTTTAAGGAAAAGTGGGACATTCCAGGATCAAATCAGAAACCGGGATGGCTTCTGTAAATCCAGGACTGCCCCTGGAAAACAGGGACACTAGGAAGGTCTGAAGGAGTCTTGCTGTATCCAGGGATGCGAGAGATGGACATCTTTGTTGAAGATCCAAATTTGGTGCAATGACACTGACTTACAGCTCTTCTAATGAACACTGTATCCAGGTTATGGCTAGTCACTTCAAACTGTGTCCAGGGCCAGGTGCGGCAATAATATTGCACAGTGAACTGATTGGCAGGAATGTCCAGAGTTTGACAGCAAGGCTATGATTTAACCATTGAACAGATTCGCCACTTAAAATATGGCACTTTCTAAACTTGTGATCTTCAAGATACAAAAGAGAACAATTTGGTTCAGCTAATACTGATCAGTTATTACTGGGGATCTTAAGTTTGTTGCCAGAGTCATGAAATGACAATAACCCCCCCCCCCCCGGGAATCAACACCAAAATCACTTTACAGGGAAACAGGTTCAAAAGAACCCATCAGAAAGCCCACACCATAAACTGCAGCCAACAAATTATTTATGTTGATTGTTAAGTTGCTTTGGGATAAAGAGACCAACCACTGTAAGAAATATAAGAAAATAAATCATTATTATAAGTGAATTGATGTTGGCTTTTCATCCTTCGTAGGAGGGGAAACACCAGATAGTTTATACATCTAAACTTCCTCATTCTCTTTGTGGCTTTCAGCATTAAACAATAGGTAATGTGGTAAGGACAATGCACAGATCACATGCCAGCCAGAAGGAATTTCTATGAATAAATACTAATCTCTGCAAAAAAAAAATATGCTTTTTCAGAGTCAGATTGCTTCATTGAGTAACATGAGCTGAAATATCATGGAGGAATGTATTAGTATGTGATTGAATCAGTCTACAACAGCCATTATATAAACTCAAGTCAGTCAATAATACCAAATTTGAAAATAAATACTGCAGCTTTACACACACACACACACAGAGAGAGAGAGAGAGAGAGAGAGAGAGTGAGTGTGAGAGAGAGAGATTTCTGAAATGAATGAATTCAACCTATTTCCCATCCTGGAGACTTGGGTGGTAGCCGAATTTGATGATTTGGAGGGTGTTTTGGAGGGGAAGGTATTCTGTGCATGCTCAGGGGTACTACATGCATTCTTTATTTCCCCTGTTTTAAGACTGGCCATGTTACAGAAAGCGGTCTGGCCTTGAAGCTGCAAGGCTGGAGATGATGGCTGCAATTTCTGATTGGAGGGGGGAATGTTGGCAGAGAAAGCCCTTCGGAATCTTATCTGTAGGAGTTTGTTTTGTTTCTGTGTCCTCGACTGGGCAAGTCTGCGTTTTGGTGGAGGGCTGAGAGAGGTCGCATTTAAAGCATGGGCCATCTGGAAGGAGGGGTACAAAGTCCCAGGGAGGATAGGGCCCTGTGGCAATTCTTCCAACCACAATCCCAACATGGGTGGGCTGGATTCCCCCCTAGCAGATCCCCCTCTGTATTCAACGCTCACATTTACCAGCTTTTCCTCCAAGAAGCTTGAAGTGGTGAACATGGTTCTCCCCCCTCCTGATTTAATCTCCACAACAACCCTGTGAGGTAGGTCAGGCTGAGAGGCAGTGACTGGCCCAAGGTCACCCAGGTGAGCTTCATGGCCGAGTGCAGATTTGAACCGTGGTCTCTCAGGGACTAGTCTGATACACTAATCTCAAAATGGTTGGGAAGAAGCAGCTCAAGACAAGCTGCTCCTTGGCCTTCTAATGGCCCTTCCCCACGTGGAGTCAGACGTGTTATTTTGACAGTGGATGATTGCCCCAAGCCACAAATGTCCTCATTTGGCAGCAACTCTTTGTATGCCTCCAGGATTCCTACATCCAGGAATCTCCTCTGGACCAAAGGATTGGTGCAGACTGGGGGCCAGAGCATAGCTGTCAACTTTTCCCTTTTCATGTGAGGAATCCTATTTGGCATAAGGGAATTTCCCTTAAAAAGGGGAAAAGTTGACAGCTATGGGCCATAAAGGTCATAGAATCATAGAGTTGGAAAGAGACCACAAGGGTCATCTAGAGTCCAGGGGTCAGCAAACTTTTTTAGCAGGGGGCCAGTCGACTGTCCCTCAGACCTTGTGGGACGCCAGAATATATTTTGAAGAAGTAAAAATAAAATAAAATAAAAATCCTATGCCCCACAAATAAGCCAGAAGTGCATTTTAAATAAAAGCACACATTCTGCTCATGTAAAAACATGCTGATTCTCGCGCCGTGCGCAGGCCGGATTTAGAAGGCAATTGGGCCAGGAGGGGTATTACTAAGAAGGGTGGTGGGACCCCTCCCCACTCCCTCACTATATTTAAGGGTCTGGTGACTTCCGTTTCAGTGTATCTGAAGAAGTGTGCATGCACACGAAAGCTCATACCAAGAACAAAATTGGTTGGTCTCTAAGGTGCTACTGGAAGGAATTTTTTATTTTATTTTGTTTTGATTATTAAGTTTGTTATGAATAAAAAAATCATTTTAAGTTAGAGCTTAATAATTATTTCACTATTAATATACTTCTTCTTAATTGTATTTCACTATTAATATACTTCTTAATT
Organism: Lacerta viridis; assembly: GCA_900245905.1. NCBI lineage: Eukaryota > Metazoa > Chordata > Lepidosauria > Squamata > Lacertidae > Lacerta > Lacerta viridis. The sequence goes on along the minus strand of OFHU01003661.1, from coordinate 632,759 downwards.
GTATTTCAGTTCAACAATTACTTTGATAAAATACATATTTTGTTATGTGCAAATGGCTTTAGATACCTATTAGGTCCATAAATTACCATATAGCATATATTCAACACAAAAAACAGCGACAATTTGTTGTTGACAAAGGACAGCTGGACATATAAAGGGCCCCATTACCTTCAGTAGCTTAGGGCCTCATCAAACCTAAATCCGGCCCTGACCTAGAGCGAGCAAAGGCAGCTCAGAATGCCACACAGGTGAACTCCCTTGTTCTCCCCACCATTGCCATGCAGACACACAGGGAGTGTTCTGGGGCAAGCATTCCACTCATCCAAATTGAGACAAACATGCCCTGACACAGAAGGATTTTGCAACAGCAAACGAGGCTCTCTCTTTGTGTGTATCTCTTCTGTCTCTCCTGATCTCACTGTTGTTGATAGGAAACAGTGATGCAATGAGGGGGGGGGGCTAATCAATCGGAGATCAGTTGTGCGGTGCAGTTTTTGGTAGGCTTTGCCCCGACGCTTCAAAGATCACTGAACTAGATGTGCTTTTTTGTTGTTTTCACTGAGCTGCAGCTATCTGAATGAAGACACTTCTACCCTGATTGTCATGGGTGGCATTCAGCTATGTTTTACTCAGAGTAGACGCACTGAAATGCATGCCCATGACTAAGGTGGGTCCATTATTTCTAATGGGTCTTCTTCTGAGTAAAACATGGCTGAATATGTGCGAAACAGAAGAATGCTATGGAAACATCAGTGATACAAATGGTTAGAAAGCTTACTTTTATTTCAGGAGGTTATTTATGTTTGGTGTTTTATTGTGTTTTTAATATTCTGTTGGGCGTGGCCCAGAGTGGCAGGGGCAACCCAGTCAGATGGATGATGATGATGATGATGATTAATTAGCACACTTCAGCCAGCTTTGTGCTCACCAACTCTTTGTGCTCACCAACCCAGAAGAAAGCATGCATGGCTACCTAGTTAATATAAAGGTAAAGGTAAAGGTACCCCTGACCATTATATACTTGTCGTCAAATTCTTATAAGTGGCACAAAAATTGAGGATGGCTGAATCTGTCTTTGTTTCCACTGTCGGCATCATTTTAGCATGTTTCTGTCCATAATTCTGTTCTGTTTCCATATTAATCTGCAATTCTCATATCAACACCCCCTCAAAAAATAGTTTTAAATGTGTATGTTTTAATTTTAATTTGTGTTAAATCTTTATTTCATTTGTGAGGGGGGGGGAGAAAATACAAGCATTCACAAGAGGCTAAGGCATGCTTGAATCAGTTCTAGAAGGTGGAACAGAATTTGTGGGAAGATGACCCCCCCCCACTCATTCCTAATTTTAAAAAAATGGATTTCCTCCTGTGGTTCAGTCAGTTCTTACCTGCCCAGGTATTGCTTACCTGTCCTTCCCTTATAAGAACATATTAAGAGAACCCAGGGTGATCAGACCACTTATCTGGACTAGCGTCCTGTTTCCCAAAGCTTGCTTCTCCACACACTGACCTCACATCAAACCTGAATTTATTTATTTTTATCCTTACATTTTAACCCACTGTAAGGTCCTTGGGTAGTTGCTCATGAGTAACCAGGCAAAACTCCAACCTTTCTTTAGGTAGTTTTATTGTGCATACTATTTACAGTGCAGAGCTTAAAAGTTCATGTCTGCCTCAACCGTCCGCAGAATCCGGGAGTGCCCCCTTCCGGTTTTGACCCCAATATAAGAGTTTCGGGATACGAAATCTCCGCCTCCCTTCTTTTCGTTTCACCCCTCTACGCATTTGTGGAGACGGAAATGGCGCATCTCCCTCCTCTCCCGTTGCGTGAGGGGGGTGCAGGGTCTCTCTAGCATCCCCAGATCCTTGGCTCTCAGTTCCCTGGGCTGCCTCCCCTTCCCCACTAGACGCATCGCTGTTTCCCCCGCTGGATGAGGAGGTGCTGCTTGTCAGGTGGCGCTGAGGCTCTCTGTAACAGCCTGAGAGCCCTTCCACACCCTCCGCTGAACAAGGGACAATTCCCTGACACCCACCTTTCTCCTCCAAGGAGCTCAAGGTGGTGTTCATGGCCCCATCCCCCCACCGGTTACCATCTTATTCTCAAAACAGCCATGTCAGGTAGATTAGGTTGAGAGACTGTGACTGTCTGTCCCATGGCAAGGTCACCCACAGAGCTTAATAGCTGATTTGGGATTTGACCCCTGGTCTGCTAGATCCAACCTCTATGTCATACTGTTTCTATGCCACAATTGACTGCCTTGATGGCTTGGCTTTGAAACACCATGGAGAATATCACTAGCCTCATTCAGCTGCCAGGCTTGGCCCTACGACGCTGAGACGGAACACATTATTTGGAGGGGTTTGGAGTCTTATCAAACTGTATCACTGTTTGTGTTTGAAGAGTCTCTCTCTATCAGTACGGGCAAATATTTGTCTGAGAGCTTCTCTGAAAATAATGAAAGAGTAGAACTTTGTCCATTAGATAGTTATGCATGTAGGCGCTGACTTTTTTAAAAATGGGGGGGGCACATCCCGCCCCACACTTCTGGGAGGCAAGATGGGGGGGAAAGGGCAGCTCCCAGTTGTGGGGAGATGGTTGCCCAAGGAAGGGCGGGAGGGAGGCACCAACTTGTGGACAATATGTGAGGGGCTGCCCCCTAAATATTTTATTGGGGGTGAAGGGACCCGGGCCAATGGTTATGCAGCATTAAGACCAAGCAGTTTGTCTTACTGCAATCTGCACTAAAACAACTCCTCACTGTGTGCCAATATTACAAATTAGATATTATATTATAACTTAAGCTGCTGCATATGGATTTAGGATTGGTTCTGAGATACTATAAACCCTCACCTGCTAAGGCAGGAAGCACCAATCTCATTTGGCTAAAGCTGTTTTTAACATTTTGGAGAATAGTGTCGTTTCTCTCCGCTACAATTCCTGAGGTCCAAATGCTTAGCAATGCTTTGCTTTTTCGGGGCAAATCTTGAGTTATGGATCATGCTGCCATGGGTTTGCAGCTTACAGGCTCCCTCATACTGACTCTAGCTTCAGCCACAATAATTTATTACGGTATAACTAGACTCAACATCCCAGTGTTGCAAAAGCAATACAGGGATCTCCACATTTTGGCTGGGCTAATCGACTAGCCTCTATTTACTGCCACTGCTGACCCTCATCCTCTGGAGAAGTATGACTGATCCCTCACTTTGGAGACAGGTAAGGAGCAGGGTAGGCCTCTCTTCCTGATCTGAATACCCAGCGCTTGGTATAAAGAAAAATGTAGCATCCTTGATCTCACCTCACAGAAGTGAGTCTGGCACGAAGTGAGAGATGCGTGCACATTCTCCTCTCTCTCCGTGAAGCAGGAATATTCTGGATCTCTGACTTTATGTTGGGCACAGGGTGGAAAGTGATGGTCGTCAGAATAAGGTAATCACTGGTAAGTGTATATGTGGACCCCAATATATCACAATGCATCAATTATTGCATGCAACTTCTCATTTGTGTGCCGAGGCAATGTGAACCGCCTGCCTCTTATCCAATGCAGCAATTGAAGGACTCAGAGAAGCATCTTGGGTTCAAATTAGGCTACAACTTTATTGATTACAGTTGTGAGTTTGGCGCAGCATTGGGTGTATCCAGCATTATCCAGCCCTCTTGCTGGATAATTATGGTGGGGTCAACCCTGATACAGGATGTCCTATGACATACATCAAATAGGTACAGTACGACAGGTTTGCCATGCTGGGGAGTGCTATGACATTCAGCCCCCACCTGGGCATATGGTCACAAGCTCCTCTCCTGGGATCTCTTCAACAGGATACCCTGCTGCCACGTAGGGGTGTTTTGGATGAGGCCTGTGTGGAGAACTAGCCCAATGCCAGGTAGGGGTTAAATGTTCTGACAGTTAGAACCCTCAGGGGCGGGCTTAGCCTGAGTATAAAACACCCCTCCCAGTGGGCAGTGAGTTAGTTGAAGTGTGGGCAGGTTAGAGTTGAGGAGAGTTGAGAGTTGAGTTGAAGTGTGAGTCAAGAGATAGAGCTGAGAGTTTAGAGTCTTAGGTGGATGTTAGCAGAGAGGATAACGAGATTGTGAAACGTGTTGTTATTGATATTTAGTTAACTATTAGAGGTATTAGGCCGGTAACATTTAGAGGTATTAGGCCGGTATAGGACAACTGTTATAAGCTGTTGAACAACCTTTTATTTATCAGCAACCACAAGCTTTGTACGCAATAAACATCTTTTTAGTTCACAATATCCTCGTCTGTGGTGAATGAAGTAAGCAGGATCCAGCTAGTAGTCTGAAGGGCTGCAGCTGGGGACTGTTTGTCGTTGGTGCAGCACTCATAGACCGTAAAACGTCCGGGGGTGGGCTGTACAGGGCGAAGGGCCCGCGACATTAAAGTGGTGGCAGCGTCGGGACGAAAGATAGTCATAAAGTGGTGGTCACATTGAGATCAAAGATCTAAAGTGTTGGCAAGAAGTGCCAAGGTACAAGAAAGATTTAAGGGTGACGCATTGTGTGAAGTGTGAGGCTTAAAGAGGATTTAAGCAAACTTCAGTGAGACTCTACAATCTAGTCAGGAAGGGGATCGCATACACCTGGAAAGGGAGAAGGGGAATTCAGAGAGGAATTACCTGGCCCTAGGGTGTGGTGTGATAGCGCCTAAGACTGTGAGATTGTGAGAGAGTTACAAAGATACTTTGCGTTTGAAACTATTTCAGGCAGAAAGGTTTATAGTGAGAGGTCGGAAAAGTACGCTGGACAAAGTGCACTGAGGTAACTTTAGGCGTGACTTTGGACCTAAACTGTGGAAACTGAGCCTGAAGAAATAGTTTAACTGAAACATCCTTGATTTAAGTACAGAAATAATACCACCAAATAAATAGAAAATGCCACCTAGAAAGACTAAAACAGCTCTTAGGGACTCACAAGTAGAAAGCTCTGAAGAAGAAAATGGGGTTTCCCAGATTGAGGAAACCAGTACTGAAACAGTTAACAAAAATCCTGCTGAGGGGACTAGTTTTAAAGCCTCAGAGGAATTTGAGAAATGGAAACTTGAGAAGGAATATAATTTAAAATTCGAGCTAGCGAAATTACAAGCTGAAGCAAAAGAGAGAGAATTAAAGTTACAAGCTGAAGCAAAAGAGAGAGAATTAAATATTGAGAGAGAGAGAGAGAGAGAGGGAGGCAATGGCACTGAAAGAGAGAGAATTAAAGTTCCAAGCTGAGGCAAAAGAGAGAGAACTGAAAGAGAAAGAAATGACCTTAGCTATTGAGAGAGAAAGAGAACGGGAGGAAAGAGAATATTTATTAGAAATGAAAAGACTTGAATTATCAGCTGTAGATAATAGAAACAACAACAATAGTTCCACACAAAATCCTAGCAGGGTGGATTTAAAAAGATTCCCTGACTTCAGAGATAAAGACGATCCCTGAAGCGTTTATCATTTCTTTTGAGAGGGCTTGCGAAGATTTTGAAGTAAAAGATGAGGAGAAAATGCAAATACTGAGAGCGCGTATTAGTGGAACATTAACAGAGATTTATTCTCAAATGCCATCTGATCAATCCAAAGATTTTGAAGCATTTAAACAGTTGGTTTATGTCAGGTTCGGAATTACTGCAGAGCAACTGAGACAAAAGTTTAGAACAATAAAAAAATTGCGTGAGGAAACATTTGCTCAACTAGGAGCTAAAACTACAAATTATTTAAACAAGTGGCTAGAACAGGAGGGTGCTGATTCTGTGGCGAAAATAAAAGAGGTGTTCGCATTAGAACAATTTTATGACACGATTAATAGTCATCTGAAGTATTTAATTAAAGAAAGACGACCTAAAACCATCCTGGAAGCTGCTAATCTGGCAGATGAAATAAATGAAATCCGAGAACACGCTTATGATGCCCCAAAATATAAGGACAAACATTGGGAAACAAATAAGTTTAAGAGAATGCAACAGCCCACAAAGTTTACCACAGAAACTGCCAAGAAAATTTTTCCCGCCAATGCAAATGTTCCCCATAACACGCCTATGACAACGGGGGGGACTGAGGGAAAAGTAAATAAATATAGTGAGGGTAAAAGGCCTGAATTAATCTGTTGGCAATGTGGGAGAAAAGGCCATCGACAATTGGACTGTAGAACTGAACTCAGAACTAAGAGTGTAAATAATATCCCTCAGAAGCAGACATATTGTGTCCAAACTGTGGAGACAGAGCCAACTGCCAACATGGTTGCCACGGCAACCGAGGCCCAGTCTAGAGAACAGGCTGATGAGTTACCAGTGGCCCAAGTTGTGAGGTGCTATATAATTCAACAAGATGACATGCTGTTACACAAAACAGGAGAAGAAATTTGGGTGAATGGTAAACCATATAAAGGCTTAAAAGACACAGGGTCTCAGATTAGTATTGTACATCCTGATTTATTAAAGCCAGAAGACTTTATTAAAGGCAAAACAATCAGTTTGAAAGGAATATCAAAACAGCCAGAAATCTTGCCAGTAGCATTAGTTAATCTGACATATAAACAATGGTCTGGGAAATGGCAAGTAGCAGTTTCACCAGAAATCCCAGCTCCAATGTTAATTGGGTGGGATTTACTTGACCATGTACAGAGTGCATTTGTAATAACTAGGGCACAAAAACTGCGACAGTTACCTCAGGAGGAAAGGCCTGATACAATTGTTGAACTGACACAAGATACAAGTTTAGTGCCGGTTACAAATAGTCAAGCAGCTAGTTTTGCAGCCAAGCAGAAACTAGATACAGATTTACAGAAATATTTTCAAGCCACAGCCTTGAATACAGTATTAACCCCTGAAAGCCCTGAGCGGTTTATAGTCAATAATGGGTTGCTATACAGAGAGATTCTTTTAAAGCCTAATAGAGGGGGTAATGAGATCCACAGGCAACTGATAGTACCTACTGAATTTAGAACCAAGATAATACAACATGCACATGGCAGTATCTTTGGAGGTCACTTGGGAATCACCAGAACCAAACAAAGGGTGTCCCAAAATTTCTTTTGGCCTGGGATGGGCAAGCAAATAAAGTTATTTTGTCGAACGTGTCATACTTGCCAATTACAGGGACATGGGCAAGATAAAACGAAAGCACAATTATGCCCCTTGCCCATAATTTCCCAACCTTTCCAACGTTTAGCAATTGATATAATTGGACGACTGCCAAAAGCCAGCCGCAGGGGTCATCATTATTTATTGACTATTGTGGATTTTGCGACTAAGTATCCGGAAGCGATACCGTTACGAAACATAGAGACTGAAACAGTGGCTTCAGCGCTAATAAGTTATATGTGTCGGCTAGGGTTTGCAGAACAGATCGTGACAGACCTTGGAGCCTCATTTATCTCTAAACTTATGCAGCGTTTGTGGGAGAGGTGTGGGATAAAACATATCACCAGTACCCTTGACCACCCACAGACCAATGGCCTTGTAGCGCGATGTAATGTAGTTGACTACCCATTTAAATTGCAAAACACTCTCAAACGATCACTAGAACTGGCAGGAGAACATTGCAAGGTTGCTCAGCACAAACAGAAAGTTTGGTATGACAAAAGGGCACGTGTGAGATCTTTTGAGCCCGGACAAGATATTTTATTAATCAGACCAGTAAACAGTGACAAGTTACAACTGACATGGGAAGGTCCTTGTAAGATCATTTCAAAAATGAATGATATAAACGATATAATTCAGCATGGTGAAGGGAGGCGGGTCATGCATGTGAATATGATAAACCCAATCCAGTCACTAAACCATGAACCCAATCTAGACTACAGTAGTCACGTTGTTGAAAAAGCCTGTGATATTGGTAAAGGAGTGTCTACCTGCAATGTGACCAGTGACCTATCTGTGAGATCAGTTAGAACAACTAGTCATAGTTACGATAAACCATTCATCAGTTGGAAAGATAGAAAGAAAGACGTACTGGAAGTTATAGCTGGCATGGGGGCCTATCGACTTTCTATGAAAGTGAAAGTGTTCCCTACACTAGAGATTGTGTGGTGGGAAGATGGGTACCCTGCTGCTCATGCAACACAAATAAATGTCCAAAATGAATGTGGTTACACAGCATTAACAGGGCTACCACGTCAAAGGCATAAAAAAGTAGTCTTCAAATTGCTCGAAGTGGGAACTGATAAATCAATACAGACCAAAGATGAACTGACAACAAGGGAGATTGCTATGAGCAATAAGCAATCAGAGCTTGTTAGCCTACTTTCATTAAGTGATCACGCTTGCCTAGAAAGCTTCAGCAAGCTGACTAAAAAAGAAGATATCCACAAACTTCTGCAAATAGTTCCCAGTGCATTTAAAAGCCAGACAACCAGTGTTTATGCAGCTTATGATGACCTGGAGATGTGTGTACAAGTCCGCGAGCTTAAACATTTAACAGAGATCCTGAAGGAGGGAGAGGTTGAACTAAGAGAGCTTTTGACCCTGAGGAACAAGGACTCTACACCGCTGGTGATCCACAATCGTTACAGACGCCTCGAGTGCAGGGATCGGAATGGGACTGTGTCATCTGGCCGAGGAAGACAGCTTACATCCCATCACGTATGGCAGAGAAAAGCCTGGTGCCCAGAGAAAGATACTTCTTGCGACGGGTAAAGACGATAAGGAGCGTGAAAGGATCCTAAACCTCATCGCAGACGCCTTATAATGAAGACCCAAAGACAAAGGTTAATGGACAGTTACGGTTTTCTTGCAATAAAGACCTAATGCTGCATGAACTATTGTATATAATGTAAGAAACCGTAATATTATGCCATAGTTAGGTAATATAGGTAAGAGTTATAAAATGTTTGTTTATGTAATGTCTATATTGATGTTTTAAAACTGTTGTTTGTATCAGAGGGATACTTTGGCTAGTAACTCCTCTGATACAAACCTAAAAAGGAGGGAGGTATGTGGAGAACTAGCCCAATGCCAGGTAGGGGTTAAATGTTCTGACAGTTAGAACCCTCAGGGGCGGGCTTAGCCTGAGTATAAAACACCCCTCCCAGTGGTCAGTGAGTTAGTTGAAGTGTGGGCAGGTTAGAGTTGAGGAGAGTTGTGAGTTAGAGTGAGTTGAAGTGTGAGTCAAGAGATAGAGCTGAGAGTTTAGAGTCTTAGGTGGATGTTAGCAGAGAGGATAACGAGATTGTGAAACGTGTTGTTATTGATATTTAGTTAACTATTAGAGGTATTAGGCCGGTAACATTTAGAGGTATTAGGCCGGTATAGGACAACTGTTATAAGCTGTTGAACAACCTTTTATTTATCAGCAACCACAAGCTTTGTACGCAATAAACATCTTTTTAGTTCACAATATCCTCGTCTGTGGTGAATGAAGTAAGCAGGATCCAGCTAGTAGTCTGAAGGGCTGCAGCTGGGGACTGTTTGTCGTTGGTGCAGCACTCATAGACCGTAAAACGTCCGGGGGTGGGCTGTACAGGGCGAAGGGCCCGCGACATTTGTCTCACCCTGAAACCAAGACCACAGATTATACCCAACGCCATAACTGGCAAAGTTGTGACAATTTCCATGAGGAAGACAAAAATAAAACCCAGACAGGCCCAGTTAGGCTGAGGGTGAAATTCCTCACTGGCCCCAAATCTGGCAACCAAAGCAATCCATGTCGTTGTTGTTGTTTAGTCGTTTCTGACTCTTCGTGACCCCATGGACCAGAGCATGCCAGGCACTCCTGTCTTCCACTGCCTCCTGTAGTTTGGTCAGACTCATGTTGGTAGCTTTGAGAACACTGTCCAAGCATCTCGTCCTCTGTTGTCCCCTTCTCCTTGTGCCCTCAATCTTTCCCAACATCAGGAAGCAATTCATAGCAAGGTCAATTGAATACTAAAAGGATGAGGGAGGGAGATCTGAAAGATAACTGCACTGCTAGGTAAGACTCTGTCTGGAGTCCCTGGCAGCTCTGCCCTTTCGAAGTACCACCCATGGGCCTGACTGTGATTGGCCAATTTGTAAGTTTTAATTCCCCCAGCCAATGGGAGAGGCAGCTATGCCTCCCATCAGCCGTGGGAGCCTGGCACAGGAAAGATGGAAGATGGCAGCCATGTCCCACCAAGCTGCAACTGCTGGCCAGCTCACAGGGAAGTAAGTGGAAATTTCCTTGCCCCTGAACTTTATTCTAAATTCTTCTGGATAAAGTTAATGCAGGACTTAACTTGGGAAACAGTCAGTTTTTTGTTTTTTGTTTTTTAACTTGGATGAAACTTCTTATCTGTCTGGTTGATTCAATGGGAGGATGCTTCCGGTGCCTGTTTCTCTCAGAGCCTTGAATCACTGCGACGAGAGCTAGATACTTAAGCGTTTTAAATACCAAGATCCTCACCCACCTGGCCCGCCCAAAAAGGTACTTTTATGTGTGAATGGAGTGTGGGAGTTCATTTTGGCAGATGGGGAGCACACCATCAACATAACTGGTCATGTCACTGAGGCTGATAGCTTGAGAAATGGATCATTAAGCTCTCAGCTTTTTGACAGTTATCCTGTGTGGGCAACACTGAAGTAGAGCTTGGTTTTCCAAGTGAGATGGAACAATTCAACACTTCTGTTCCAGTGTGCCAATATATATGAAGCAATCTTAGCTTGGGTGCATCCTCCCCCACTATAAGTAGTGTTCATTGCTTACTGTTGCAACTACTGGCACCCAGGACCACTGGTTATCATTACCACCACTGCCCCAAACATATTTATTCACTGTTGTGGCAAACAGCTTTCTCCCACTGTTGCACAAATCAAACACAATGAACAGCAGAATGACATGTTTGAAAATGTGCACATTCAGCACCAGGGAGCAAACAAGTGATATTGAGTCTCACAGGCTGCAGCCTTAGAGAAAACATCTGGTTAGCACTTAAATCCAAAGGTCAGGTTGGATACAGGTGGGCTTGATTTTACGAGTAAATAGCGATTGTGCCTGCTACTCAGAATCCTTCAAGACAAAAATGGAGTCCCACTAGGTCACAGTCGAGCCAGTTCACACACTAATGCAGCTGGCCAACTCATCGGACGGCACCAAGGACCAGTCGTGTTCCTGATCGCCGCTGCTGGATGATGTAATGTGCGATTTGTCTGACACATGAATGTGTCTGATCCTCCGTAATCCTTCCAGCACCCAAAGAAAGGAGGTGGGAGGATTGTGAAGATCAGGTGTGCTTGTGTAACACATCACAGGGGCAGGTGAATGCACCTGAGCTCAAGTTCCACCATATGCATGGCGATTGATGCCTGTTTCGTCAACATGTGAACCGCTTCATCCCTGGTCAGCATTTAGGAGCCCAGTGCAATTTGCACATCTGACATTTAGGTGCACTGCTCAACAAACGAACCATGCTACAAATAGGTCAGCCTCTCTAGCAATTACACTAAAATCCTCTGGCTGTTTTCCAGACAGCTGGGGCTTTGTCTGCACAGAGGATGATTGCAACACCAGCATTAGGCAATTGGAAAGAACCCAGCTCTGCACCTCCCTGTCCCCTACATAGGCTTGGTTAGCTAATGAGCAAAAGTGAGTTTATGAAGCTCACAACTGTACCTATATACTTTGAGTTTGCGGGCTGAAGGGTTGCCAGTTTTCAGCCAAGTGATTCCCTTTTTCCTTTTCAATTCACTGCTGAATCAGGAGACAAGGCCCCCCTCGTCATGACCCCCCCCCATTTCTGCTGCCCACAATCTTTCCTTCGCACCCCCAACTCCCAATTTGTTCGTATTACGTAATTATAGCGTGCCTGCAGAAGAAACTCTGAAATTACAATATTTAATGTATTTTTAATGTCTTGTTGGAAGCTGCCCAGAGTGGCTGGGGAAACCCAGCCAGATGGGTGGGGTATAATAATAAATTATTATTATTATTATTATTATTATTATTATTATTATTATTATTATTATTATCTTATAGAGTGATCACCCTGAGGCTGCAGCCCTAAGTTTGGAAGTGGACGAATTCAATTCAGTTTGCATTTAAAAGGTGAACCCACCAAATCTGTACTTTCTGAAACAACTTGCAAACGATAAACAGCAAGCCTTCAGAATGTGCACCTATCCAAATTTTGCAATGTAGTTCTCCAACCAAAAATGTTTATAAAAATACAGATATTAGGGGGATGTGTACGTAAGAATAAATGAGTTAAAATAGCATACAAAATCCATTTTATTAGGGGAAATGTGTGCATTAGTAAAAACTTCATACAAATGTGTTTATTAGCACAAATTTACACCAAGATGCTACAAATTTTCACAAGCTTTATTTTTTAAAAAATAAAAAATAAAACCCACAAATTGCTTCAGAAACATTGAGAATGGAATTGGGGGCGGGGGGCGGGAATGAGAAACTTAAATGTCCAGATTAATCCATCCCTAATTCTAAAAAAAGGATAGGCGTGCCTGGCGTGCTCTGGTCCATGGGGTCACGAAGAGTCGGACACGACTGAACGACTGAACAACAACAACAATTCTAAAAAAAACCTATTTGGGAATAAATACTTAATAAATTTAGGCTTATTTTGAGTAATCCATATTGGACTATGTATAGGACTGAAATACTGATACCCCCTGCCGCAGGTCCCATTTGTAGAAAAAGGATTAACAACATCTCGACTCAGGAATGATATGTAAAAGATGGAGGTAGCATCACTTTGTGTGGTTCCATTGGGGTTAGGACCAACTCTTCTAATGCTATTCTAGGCAGAATCAACAGACGTCTAGTATCCTGATCAAGGTAAGGAATAGTCCCACTCTATTCTGCCTTGATCAGACCACACCTGGAGTCCTGTGTCCAGTTCTGGGAACCAAAATTTATGAAGGATATGGAAAAGCTGGAACGTGTGCCGATGAGGGCAACCAAGATGATCAAGGGCCTGGAAACCAAATCTTATGAGAAATGGTCAAGGAAGTTAGGTATGTTCAGCCTGGAGACTGAGAGGAGATATGATAGCCACCTTCAAATATCTAAAAGGCTATCACATGGAAGGTGGGGCAAGCTTGTTTTCTCCTACTGTGGGACCCAAACCAAAGGATTCAACTTAAAAGAAAACAAGAAAACAGAGTCTGACATCAGGAAAAACTTTCTGACAATAAGACTGTTTGACAGTGGAATTGACTCCCTTGGGAGGTGGTGGTCTCTCCTTCATTGGAGGTTTTTAAGCAGAGGTTGGATGGCCACCTATCACGGATGATTTAGCTGAGACTCCTGCATTGCAGGGGTTTGGACTAGATCAGAGGTAAGCATCCTAAGGCCCAGGGGCCGGATGCAGCCCAATCGCCTTCTAAATCCAGCCCGCGGAAGGTCCGAGAATCAGCATGTTTTTACATGAGTAAAATGTGTCCTTTTATTTAAAATGCATCTCTGGGTTATTTGTGGGGCCTGCCTGGTGTTTTTACATGAGTAGAATGTGTGCTTTTATTTAAAATGCATCTCTGGGTTATTTGTGGGGCATAGGAATTTGTTCATTTATTTTTTTTTCCAAAATATAGTCCAGCCCACCACATGGTCTGAGGGACGGTGGACCGGCCCACGGCTGAAAAAGGTTGCTGACCCCTGGACTAGATGAGACTTGGGGGCCCTTCCAACTCTATGATTCTATTATTTGTGAAACTGTTTCTCGTAAGCCTACCTTCACGAATGAAGAATCTGTGCTTTAATTTTCCTCGAAGAGCAGCACCAAATGAGCTCAGCTCTTCAGCACTGAGCCAGACTTGGCATCTACCCCAGCAGTTCCGACTTTGCATGCCTGTGGGGCTGGAAGAAAGGAATTACTGTTATGACGTAGATGGAGAAAGTCAGAAACGCTGAGTGCCCAGGGCAAAGTCTGCTTCAACCTGAACTCAAGCTTCTCTTAAAAATCAATGGTGCATTTGAAAATAATACGGTGGTATCTGCAACACTGAGAGCATTGGCAAGTGAAGACTCCTAAAATAATCCAAAAGATTAGGAAAAGAATAATTTTCTTAAGAATGCATTTCGAAGTTTCTTCTTAGCCCTACAAACTATCATGCAATGTCCTGCCTACATACCATCCTTTATACTCAGAAAGTTAGTGCTTCAGGGAAGTGGGTGGGGATCTGAAATGGTGACAAGAGATAACCTCTGTAGATGTGTCACCCTGATAAGGAGTAACATTCTATCCAAAAGAGGATCTACCACTGTCCCATAGTCCACAGCAGAAAACTTTGTGGTTTATGACTTCCAAGGGCAGAGTTCTATTCAGTCTGCATTTAAAGTTCAGTTCAGGTCATAAGTTTATTGTTTGAGTCAAAGGCCATGGCAAACATGCATTAAGCATTAAGCAATATGCATTAAGCGGGTGGCACTGTGGTCTAAACCACTGAGCCTCTTGGGCTTGCCGATCAGAAGGTCGGCGGTTTGAATCCCTGTGACGGGGTGAGCTCCCATTGCTCGGTCCCAGCTCCTGCCAACCTAGCAGTTCGAAAGCTTGTCAAGTGCAAGTAGATAAATAGGTACCACTCTGGCAGGAAGGTAAACGGCGTTTCCGTGCGCTGCTCTGGTTTTGCCAGAAGCGGCTTAGTCATGCTGGCCACATGACCTGGAAAAACTGTCTGCGGACAAACTCCGGATCCCTCGGCCTGTAAAGCGAGATGAGCGCCGCAACCCCAGAGTCGTTTGCAACTGGACTTTAAAAATCTGCAAAGACTTTAAAGCACAGCTTTCCTTGTGCATCTCAGACAACTCCAGTTCTAACATCATTTTGCTTTTTCAAAATCCAACCTATCAACATCCATGATGTAGGACAGAGAAGCTACCAGAGACACACACAAAGAAACTGAAGTTAAGCTTTTCCTGGTGTCAGATTAAACGTTTGAATCACCACAGCAATTTATAGTGATAGTTTGCATTTAAAGGCAAACTTACCAAATTCTGGAATAATAGTTGAACTGAAACACATCCTGCAAAGCTTCTCTGAATTTTGCAGCACCCATCTCTAGCAAAGCAATGTGTACCAAAATCCATTATGCTAGGGTAAGGTTTGCATATGAATGCATATATTAGTGAGAATAACATGCAAGCATGAATTACGCTAAGGAATAAGGTATATTAGGCAAATTTGCTAACAATAAGTGTGTCTATTAAGAGAAATTGGCACAATCTTAATTTAAGGTTGGAAAAGCGAGAAAATGAATTGCCATATTCATCCATCCCTTCTTAGGAGTCACTACTGAGTTATGGGTACAATGACATTTGGGGCAATTTTGGAGGCGCAAGCTTGGGCAAAATACTAAAAAAAAAAAAATGTCAATATCTGAGGAATTTAAAGAGAAGCTAAAAGATAACATTGGAATTTCTCAAGAGAATTCTGTATGTCCTCTGCTACTAACTGCACAGCAGGAACACATTATTTCTTCTTCCAATAAAGAGATTAAAACCAGTGGTTTTCTGCAGTGTTCTTGCTATCACCACACAGATGTTAATATTGCCACAATTTCACCCAGAGGAACATTCTGCTTGAGAAAACAAACAGCGACTGACTATATCACTTCTTCTTGCAAAGTTGTGGGCGGTGTTGTGAAACAGAGACTCCTGGCTGAGGACTGCCTGTGCTTATTAATATTGCAATGCACTTTCCTGAGACTTGCAAGCACATGTCACACAAAATCAGTTCTCCCATCAAGCTGCAAGCTGCACCCAAACATAAAAAGAGGCAGATGGTGGAAATTGTGAGAGATTGTAGGGGCTGCGGGTTGTATGTGCCAACCAAAAGCTCCAGAATCTCTGCAATCACTTAAGTCACCAGCATTGTGAAATCTCCAGCATTGTTGGGCGGAATGCTTTCCCATCGAGCAATGTAAATCTGAAGTACTTGGTGAAGTTGGGCAGGAGGGCCTTTTGATTTAAGGCAGTGTGAGTCCACTGACACCAAATGTCCTAAATCCAGTTAAGTTCAGATGTCTTTAAAATCTGGTTGGAAAATGAGCATCTAACCAATTAGAAAATACCATCACCTTTTTATTTTTTGTAACAACATACTAATGAAAGGCAAGGAAGGTCATTTCCAACTAAGTCGAACTCAAAGTAAACCCACTGAAATAAATGGACCTAAGTTACATACAGTAAGTCCATTGGGTCTTCTCTGTGATTGTATCACTCAATGAGCATACTCTTAAAATATATTTGCTGGTGATTCACTCAGATACCACTTTAAACCGAGTTACTTTTGAAAGGGCATTTAGTAAAACTGATGTACGTGTGTGTGTCTTATACATACACACACCTGTGCTTCAAATATGTTTGTGTTCCTTTTTATTCATTTGGTCTGTCAGAGTCTTTTAAAAGTGCTGCAAATACCGCCTGTTTCTCAGCCTCCTAGGAAATAGTTGCATGTTGGCAATGATCCCGTCCCCTGGGTGAGCAATTCCCTTGTGTATTCATTTCCATGCTCTGTGTTTGTTTTGTACAGCATAGCATAACTACTAATTTGTCCAGCTAATTGACTTAACTAGTATTTTGGGATGTGAATGAAAGTCCTTAGGAACAGAGCTTGACTAGAGGGTGGAGATAATATGCAATGTGACAATACATGTTAACAGTTGCAGAAAACCCACATTCAGTTGCATCGGGCCAATTCAATACATGGTTCAGAAACAGTCAGAGACTGCAATCCTACGCAGACTTAGGACTATAGTACTGATAGGGGAATTTCCCGCAAAAAAAGGGGAAGGTTGACAGCTATGACTTATGCCTGAGTAAATATGCATAGGATTCAGCTTTGAGTCAACCCTGGCGATCAATGGGGTGACAGATGTCGCAGCCAGATCGCCCTCACATCCAATATAACAGTATTGTATAAGATATGTTTGATGTTTATCTAAGAAACCAATAAAAATTATGAATTAAAAAAAAATAGGATTCAGCTGTGAGACTACACTCCTAAGCACATTGAACACAGTAGAGCTTACTTCCGAGTAAGCATACATAGGACCCGAATTATAACCAACAGAGCTAAGTATTAAGTTGTGAAAAGTTGTTAAGCAACTTGGATTTAGGTTGGAAGGGATCCTGAGAGAAGTTCCCTGCAAATGAGTCCAACACAGCAGGGTTAATGTTGTTGTTGTTGTTTAGTCATTTAGTCGTGTCCAACTCTTTGTGACCACATGGACCAGAGCATGCCAGGCACTCCTGTCTTTCACTGCCTCCCGCAGTTTGGTCAAACTCATGTTGGTAGCTTCGAGAACACTGTCCAACCATCTCATCCTCTGTCATCCCCTTCTCCTTGTGCCCTCAATCTTTCCCAACATCAGGGTCTTTTCCAGGGAGTCTTCTCTTCTCATGAGGTGGCCAAAGTATTGGAGCCTCAGCTTCAGGATCTGTCCTTCCAGTGAGCACTCAGGGCTGATTTCCTTCAGAATGGATAGGTTTGATCTTCTTGCAGTCCATGAGGACTCTCAAAAGTCTCCTGCAGCATCATAATTCAAAAGCATAAATTCTCTGGTTATGGCCTTCGTTATGGTCCAGCTCTAACTCCCATACATCACTACTGGAAAAACCATAGCTTTTACTATATGGACTTTTGTCGGCAAGGTGATGTCTCTGCTTTTTAAGATGCTGTCTAGGTTTGTCATTGCTTTCCTCCCAAGAAGCAGGCATCTTTTAATTTCGTGACTGCTGTCACCATCTGCAGTGATCATGGAACCCAAGAAAGTAAAATCTCTCACTGCCTCCATTTCTTCCCCTTCTATTTGCCAGGAGGTGATGGGACCAGTGGCCATGATCTTAGTTTTTTTTATGTTGAGCTTCAGACCATATTTTGCACTCTCCTCTTTCACCCTCATTAAAAGGTTCTTTAATTCCTCCTCACTTTCTGCCATCAAGGTTGTGTCATCAGCATATCTGAGGTTGTTGATATTTCTTCCGGCAATCTTAATTCCAGCTTGGGATTCATCCAGTCCAGCCTTTTGCATGATGAATTCTGCATATAAGTTAAATAAGCAGGGAGACAATATACAGCCTTGTCGTACTCCTTTCCCAATTTTGAACCAATCAGTTATTCCATATCCAGTTCTAACTGTAGCTTCTTGTCCCACATAGAGATTTCTCAGGAGACAGATGAGGTGATCAGGCACTCCCATTTCTTTAAGAACTTGCCATAGTTTGCTGTGGTCAACACAGTCAAATGCTTTTGTGTAGTCAATGAAGCAGAAGTAGATGTTTTTCTGGAACTCTCTAGCTTTCTCCATCTACCAGCCTCCATCTCTCATTTGCAGACATCTTTGTAATGCTGAGTTGGTCTGCCAACAGGCCTAGTGCTTGAAGCCAGTTCCCCATAGAGCAATGTCCTTGGGGATACTGCCATCTTCCATTCTGTGTACATGACCAAGCCAGCTTAGACGTAGCTGAGACAGAAGTGCGAACATGCTGGGATTGTGAGCTTGGGGGAGCACATCTTTCTTTGAGACTCTGTCCTGCCATGTAATGCCCAAAATCTTTCTGACACAGCACATATGAAATGCACTGAGTCGTCACTGCAGGTGCAAGTTTTTCCACAACTCACTTCCATAAAGCAGCATGTTCAACATGCCAGCTGGTAGACCTTCATCTTGGTATTGGTGCTTAGCATACCCTTTGGGAGAAGCAAGCCATTGCAATAGCTGCCTTCCCAATACACTTGCCCAGCTCAGCATTGATGGGAGAGCTTGCTGGTTATGGTGTAGTCCAGGTAATAACAATGATAATCATTTATTATTTCTACCCCACCCATCTGGCTGGGCTTCCAACAAAAGATTAAAAATACATTAAAACGTCAGTCATTAAAAACTTCCCTAAACAGGGCTGCCTTCAGATATCTTCTAAATGTCATATAGTTGTTTATTTCTTTGACATCTGATGGGAGGGCGTTCCACAGGGCACCACTACCGAGAAGGCCCTCTGCCTGGTTCCCTGTAACTTCTTCTTGCAGTGAGGGAACCGCCAGAAGGCCCTCAGAGCTGGACCTCAGTGTCCGGGCTGAACGATGGGGGTGGAGATGCTCCTTCAGGTATACTGGGCCAAGGCCATTTAGGGCTTTGAATTGTGCTCAGAAATGTACTGGGAGCCAATGTAGGTCTTTCAAGACCGGTGTTATGTGGTCTCGGCCGCTCCCAGTAACCAGTCTAGCTGCTGCATTCTGGATTAGTTGTAGTTTCTGGGTCACCTTCAAAGGTAGCCCCACGTAGAGTGCATTGCAGTAGTCCAAGCGGGAGATAACTAGAGCATGCACCACTCTGGTGAGACAGTCTGCAGGCAGGTAGGGTCTCAGCCTGCGTACCAGATGGAGCTGATAGACAGCTGCCCTGGATACAGAATTGACCTGTGCCTCCATGGACAGCTGTGGGTCCAAAATGACTTCCAGGCTGTGCACCTGGTCCTTCAGGGGCACAGTTGCACCATTCAGGATCAGGGTGTCTCCCACACCCAGCCACACCCTTCCCCCCAAAAAAACAGTACTTCTGTCTTGTCAGGATTCAACCTCAATCCATTAGCTGCCATCCATCCTCCAACTGCTTCCAGGCACTCACACAGGGCTTCACCGCCAAATTTGTATACCACCTCAAACATGTGGTCACCAGTGATGTGTCGACAGCTGCCATTGTCCTGACACAGGATTTTGGTCTTCATCAGGCTGATGGTAAGGCCAAACTCCTTGCAGACTTGGACAAAGTGGTCAATGACTCTCTGTAGAGCCTCCCCATGTGTTGTCTGCAAACAACATCTCTCGGATTCATAGCTGTCAAGTTCAGGATATGAAAATAAGGGATCAGCACCCTCACCTGTCCCGGGGACAGTATACGGTTCTCAGGGACAGTCCACGCCATGGTAATCCCCCCAGGCTACAAATTAATTTACACCAGACTACACACCATCATCTTTCCCCACCTCAGGGTCTCTTTTCCAGGGAGTCTTCTCATGCGATGCTTCAGGCTCTGTCCTTGTATTGTCTGCAAACAACATCTTTCGGATAATTAGAACCTTCCTTACTTTTGTTTTGCAGTGGAGAAGTGCGAGGTTGAACAGACCCTCATTGCTCCTTGAATAGAAGTGCACACCATCTTCAGTTGAGCTGCAGGCATAGGAAAATTAATATGTGGGCTCATTTGAGGATAGTCCCTGAACCAAGTGGTGCCCTAGGTGAGGAGCATTTTCAGCATCACCTTCTGAATGCCTTATTTTTACTGCATTTGTACCCTCTTTTATGACTTCGATGAACCATGTGTACGCAGGACTTACGCTTGTCATATTGGATAAAACATTTGCATGGTAGAACATGCCATATTTTGAAGAGCAAAAAAGAGGATACATTTGCCAACTTCCCCTTTTAACTATGGATCGCTATGACGACTCTAATTATAAACACCCCTACAATATGTAGGCTATAGAAGCTGTGATGTGTATATATATATGTATAACAGGTACCTCGAAATACAATAAGAGGGCAAGAAAGAGAAACTTGGCTAATTCATGTCCCCTCCCCAACCCACACAGAAAAAAATCTTCTTTCTCTCCCCCCCCCCCAATCATGTTGACAAAGGAGAAGGAGAAGGAGGCAGTCTGTCAGGAAGGGAGAAACAAAACCCAGACATTTTGGCAATTTTTTAAAATTTGTCTGGACAGAAATTATACCCCTGAAAAAGAGGACATGTCCGGAAAAAGAGGGCATATGGCAACTCTACATATGCACAGTTTGTACTCTGTTTCTGCAGCTGAGACTTAGGAAACCTGATTTTCCTACCCTTGGCATCCTGCTTCAGAGCAACGGGTGTTTAATTAGAGGGTGTCTATATGCTGTTGCAAAAGAAACAGAGAAGCAACTCCTTCACAGGAGTCCTTCACTGACCTTTCTTCTTTGGCAGCTTTGCCATGGGAACTGGAATTTTGCCATTTGAACATCCGAGGGACGGTGAAGAGAAGGGGGAATTTCAAGACCAAATTAGGCTTGACTCTGGCTTCTCTCTCAGTTGACTCAGCAAAAGCATGTCTCTGGAGACACTTGCCAACTTGCTTGAAGTGGCTTGTGTGCTCTTCCTCTCAGACAGCGGTGGCTGGGGTGGCCGTGTGCCCTGTTTTATAGAAGGCAGTTCTCTATTTGAAGGCTGCCCAAGGACAGTTCTCTATTTGAAGGTGTCCTCTGTTCAGACCCCATCTGGTTTAAAGATTCTTTAAAAAAAACAGCCTAAAGAAGGTATAACAGTAAATTATAGTAATTGTTTCTACACTTGCATCTATACAAATAAATGAGTATGCACATCTCCTCCCCCCCCCCAGATCTGTTTCCTCTTCTTTCTTACTGCTTCTCTCTCTCTCTTCTCTCTTCTCTCTCTCTCTCTCTCTCTCTCTCTCTCTCTCTCATAATATTTAAGAGTCCACCCTAATAGGTGGCTCCAGTCCCTGAGTCTAGAGAGACCTGTATCTCTCTTGCTCTGTCCCAATCATATGTATGAGCCACAAGACACCGCCCCTCCTCCTGTTCTGCTTCTTTCCTTCCAGTTGGCTTCATATGTGAGTCAGGGATGCGTCAGATTTTGGCTCCAGAAACTGGTTTCAATATTGAGGAGTCACACCGAAATACATGAAGGAAAAGTAAGGACCGGAAGTGCTCCTATGTGCCAAGTGCATTTCCCACATCACTGAGCAACCTTTACTACATATCTAAGATTAGGAGGCAGGGCTTTCAGTCAAGAGGTGGTGAATAAACTTAAGTTCAAGCCAGGCAAGACAGACAAGACAGTGGTGGGAGATTCAGTAGACCAGCTGATTGGGGGAAATGCCTGGGATTTCACTCCTTCCCCTCTTAAGAACCAGATTTGGAAGTTCTCCCAGACCCAGGTTGAATTCCAAATAGCATCTGTGGGCATGGTGCCTTTTAGCAACTATGGCTGACACACCACCAGAATCTACTACTGGAAAAAAATACTTGGCCAGTATCATCCATGCCATGCTTGCTTTTACTAGCATTGACTAGCCAGCATTCCTGGTTCTCGTAAGTTGCATTTGTATCCTCTGTTGCTGCAGGATTCTTGTCCTGCAAGCTCAGAACTCCTGTCCCAATCTCCTAACTCTGTGAACCCCTAGGAGCCCTGACCTCCAGCCACTTAAAATGGCACTTCATCAACTGAAAGCAGTATGAGCAACACGAATCAAATGTGGAAGATGGAAGTAAATGTGTGCAAAGGTGTACCATTTACATAATATAGTATGATATACGGTCCACGTCCCAGTAATTGTATGATGCCCCTCCTTACATCAATAATGTTATGAAAGGGACTACTCTGATAAGTGAGCTTGGATTTCAGAATTGCAAAACTCTGAGTGTTTATTCCCCCCCCCCTTGGGGTGCTGAAATGTAGAGTTTGTTATCCTATTTGATCTGTCATATATTAAAGGTACTGAAAATCCTTTCTCCCAGAGTTTGGGATTACACAGAGGTTTTGGACAATCTTTAATTGCAGATGGCAGTGAGGTGGCCATAAGTACAAGTTGTTTTATAAACTTTGTAACTTTGCTCCTTAGCAGAAAGAACATGTTCTCAAGACTCCCTCACCTAAAGTTCCATTCATGTGCAACAAAAGACTCGATAATTAAATATAATTTGGCTTTCATTACAGGATTTCTGCTCCTCCCTCTGTGCCAGAAAATCACTTGCCTTCCTTACTGTAAAAGCAGTGGAGCGTAAGTTCCATTTGTTTGCTATTCTTGTGTGTTTCCCTGTGCAAAATCGCCTTTATTTATTTTTACTTTAAAACATTCTGTGAGAAAACCACTCCTCTTACTATAAAGTGCTGCCCACTGAAACTTAACCCTTTGAAGAATACAAGATGGCAGCTATCATGCCAATTAGCAAGAAAAAGCTAATGCTATTCTAGGCTGAATCAACAGTGGTATCAAGGGAAGTCATAGAACCACTCTATTCTGGCTTGGTCAGACCACACCTGGAATACTGTGTCCAGTTCTGGGCACCACAATTTAAGAAGGATGTTGACAAACTGGAACGTGTACAGAGGAGGGCAACCAAGATGATCAGGGGTCTGGAAACCAAGCCTTTTGAGGAACAGTTGAAGGAGCTGGGTATGTTTAGCCTGGAAAAGAGGAGACTGAGAGGAGATATGATAGCCATCTTCAAATATCTTAAGGGCTGTTACATGGAAGAGGGAGCAAGCTTGTTTTCTCCAGCTCCAGAGAATAGGACTCAAACCAATGGCTTCAAGTTATAGGAAAGGAGATTCCGACTAAACATCAGGAAAAACTTCCTGACAGAAAGAGCTGTTCAACAGTGGAATGGACTCCCTCAGGAGGTTGTGGACTCTCCTTCCTTGGAGGTTTTTAAGCAGAGGTTGGATGGCCATCTGTCATGGATGCTTTAGCTGAGATTCCTGCATTGCAGGGGATTGGACTAGATGACCCTTGGGTCCCTTCCAACTCTACAGGTCTATGATTCTTGGCAGAGGGGCATTCAAGCTTTTGAGCAGCACAAAGCCCTTCATTAGACGAGGTAGGAGAATACTAATTCCTGGTTCCGAGTAACAACTCATGTAATGCATGGATCAATGGTTAAAGGCTGTTGTTAATGGCCCAAAGGAATTGATCAACAACAAATTTTAGGCTCAGTTTGTTTTGTATCTGAAATACCAGAGGTTTAGTAACTATCAGGTCACAGCTGAGTAAAGCACTGCAGCCAAATTGTCAGTTATGATGTATGAAAAAGCAAGATGAAGAGTCACCAAGACTGGAAATCTCTCTCTCTCTCTCTCTCTCTCTCTCTCTCTCTCCCCCTGCCTCTCATATTCAAGCTTCTTCGCTGAAACCTCTTGACTTAGCTCTCATAAGAGGCTCTCAGCCCTGCCTTTCTGCCTCTTATAAATATGGGTTCCTGGAATAAGTGTAGCCAGACTGCCCGGAATCACTCTGCTTTCCACTGTTATGACTCAAGTCACTGACCACAACCCAACCAAGAATTCAATGTGCTTAAGTCCTGTGCACCTGACTGTGGACAGCGAATATACCAGTACATACAGGTGAAACTCGAAAAATTTGAATATCGTGGAAAGGTTCATTTCTTTCAGTAATTCAACTTAAAAGGTGAAACTAATATATGAGATAGACTCATGACATGCAAAGCGAGATATGTCAAGCCTTTATTTGTTATAATTGTGATGATTATGGCGTACAGCTGATGAGAACCCCAAATTAACAATTTCAACTTTGGGGTTTTCATCAGCTGTGCCATAATCATCACAATTATAACAAGCAAAGGCTTGACATATCTCACTTTGCATGTCATGAGTCTATCTCATATATTAAACTCCAGTAGCTAATGAAAACAATTGCTTACATAAATGGACTTTTCCACGATATTCTAATTTTTCGAGTTTCACCTGTACACTCCTGCTACTACTGTGGTTAGTTAATTCCTTGTCATCCTTCAACTTCCATTTCTAGTGAGGTTTACAAACTGGTATCATGTGATTTGAGGCCAACATCAATTTCAGTTTCTTCTTCCTTTTCCTGATCTGTTTTTGGGCATCATCTTGCTTCATTCACTTTGCTGAGAACAGCCTATGAAAGATCGTCCTTGAGGAGCAGGAGACCTTTTTTGAGACTTGCCTCCTTGTGCTTAGGTTTGCAGCAACCCACCCCCCACCCCCTTTTGAACACTTGTTACACATTTCTAGCATTCTAATTGTGATCTAAAGTAAAACTGACAAACCACTTTTTGAGGTTATATTACACCATTGCAAAGTGTTGTTGTTTTTTGTTGGGCAGTAGAGTTTCAAGAGCACTTTGACTTGAGGAAATGTGCAAAATCACTGACAATGGCTCTTTTCTTTTTTTAAAGCAGAGGTAAGCTGGAGATTTAAGAGGATCAGCATCCTTAAATAGCTCTGTCTTGGTGGCAAAGAGCAGCTTTGCCTCCTCAGGACCAAATACACCTGAGGAAATTTCTTTCTGCTTTCAAGCAGAAGTGCTGGGACCAAATTTGCCAATGCCATCATTTTGTACTTCCGTGAAACTGCCTAGATCACATCAGAGTAGAGACATGAAGGCCCAGAAAAAATTTGGGAAAATTCGGGGGGAAACCTTTTTTTTTCCTGAAGCCTTTTTTGTTTTTTTCCAAAAAAATGGAAAAATTGAAAAAATAAAAAATAGATTATGGAATGTTTTATTTTAACATGATGAATAAAATATTTTAAGATAAGGGGTTCAAATATTTTATAAATCATTTCTAAAAAATATGTATGGTATCAGATTATTCTAATTTCTGTGAGGACAAGCAAGTCCTAGGTTACAAACTGAACTCTCCAATGCAAGAACAAGATACATTTCTTCCTTTAGGAGGTGCTGTTGTCACCAGAAAAGAAAAAGGTTTCAGTTTTGTTTTTGCATGCGTGTGGTATGCATTGGTTCTGTTCCTCTTCACTAGGCCTCAAAGCACTGGAAGAAAATATAGAGCAACAAAAAGGGCCTGAAAGTATATACTTAATTACAGCTCAGAAAATGATTCTGATTAAATTTCATGCCCATTCATTGAAACTTAGTCCCACTTCCTTCTTCAGTTCTTTTTATGAGAATGTTTTTTTTAATACTGTGGAGAGGAAATATGAATAATTGTTACTTCTGGATTTTTAAAAATTGTTTTGTGGAGTTTTTTTTTGTTCCACATAAACTAGTAAACAGTTCAGGAGATTGTTGCTCCATTTGTTACAAATACAAATAAATATTATTTTAAAAGTAAATTCTGTTTGTAATAATTGTTTGGATACACTATATTTTTAATATGCTAGTTGTGATAATTTTATGCCCATTAAAATTGTCCATAGTTATATTTTATGTTTCTAAAGTAACAGAATGACTTTCAATCTGGAAAAGAAAAAAGAAGTGCTAATGTAGCATTTTTTTCAATTTTCCCGAAAATTTCCGTTTCCCACCGAAAAATCCCAGAAAAAAACGGTGTTTATTCCGAGCTTCAAAATTTCCGGAAATTTTACATCTCTGCATCAGAGTAGAAGGAACGTGACATGCTTTGCACATAACTGGACTCAATACCTGGAAGCCTATAAGCTTGGCCACATAGAAGCGTCCTACGGCCCCTAGTACAATTAAAGAGTGCACCCAGGAGGCAGTTTGGTCTAACTAACTTGAGTAGCAACTTGAGTCTAATAATAGTGTTTGACAAGTGGCTCAAGTAACTAGATGCCATGTGCAGTATCTGACCTGCATTGCGCCCTGGATCTGCAAGGGGCAATGGTATCATAAACAGTAGCATTGACTCTGAAGGATTCAAACATGTTTAGAGAAGAATAAGCTGCAGTAAGTTCAATGGACGTTACTTCCCTTTGTGTGTATACAAATATTTCTGTAAAGCTTTTCCATGCCAAGTGTCTACAAATTATGGTGGTAAAATAGTTAAAGGGACTATTTACTCTGACTACCAGTAATTTCTCCTAGGATCATAGCAGCACTAGAAATTGACCTAAAAGGATTGGCTGGTTAATTCAAATCTGCACGTGAAATGCAACACATATTTCACATCTCCTTTGGTCAATGTATCCCCTTTGGATTCTCAGCTGCAGTTCATTCCCCCCCCCCAATATATACAACTCCTTTTTGCAAATGCACAGCCCCACTTAGAAGCAAATGTGTGCTCTACCACTACAGTCCAAAAAGACAATTAGTGTGGGATCTCCCACCCCGACCCCTGCTCTTTGAATCCTTCCTACAAAAGCCAAGCTAAAATAATCTCTTGGGAAGAAATTGCCCTGGTAAATAAGATAACCAAACAGACAGCTGTGGAAAGCTGAGGAGCAAGTGAGCTATGTCTAACAACCCCTTGTAACAGGCTCCTAAAATGGAAACAAAGTCAAATACATTATTGATGGGGGCTTGCATAAGCAAACAGATACAGTGACACACACCAGGACCTTCTCAACCTAATAAAGGGGCCCATAAGTTTAGAAGAGGGGAAAATATCATTGGAAGAGAGCTTTTACATCTTAGAAGCCAAACAGCTTATCTTGGAGTCATTCTGAACATTCTTAAAAGAAAGAAAGAAATAGAAATAAGTTCATATCACAGAAGACATGACAGAATGCACTTGCAGAGTCTCTCTTGTTTTTAAAGCTAGAGTGATCTGACTGCATACACCAGACAATTCCCAGTGCTTTGTAGACAGGCAGAGGATGGACACAGCTGTAATTCTAAGAACTGTTATGCTTTCCTCAGTTTCTTGAGCAGTGAGGGGTTCATAAAATCATAGAATCGTAGAGTGGGAAGAGACACCAAGGGTCACCCGGTGCTTCCCAAACTTGGGTCTCCAACTGCTTTTGGACTACGATTCCCATCACCTCTGACCACTGGTCTTGCTAACTAGGGATGATGGGAATTGTAGTCCAAAACAGCTGGAGACCCAACACTGGGAAACACTGTTCTAGTCCAATGCAGGAATATGGGGTACTGCTGTAAGGTTAAGTCTGGTTTAGATTATTATTATTATTTATTGACTTTATATACTGCCCTATACTCGGAGGTCTCAGGGCAGTTCACAGAATAAAATCAAAATATAAAACCACAAAATACATTATCAATTTTATAATATTTTATTTGTAAATACAGAAACTGGGGAACAAGGAAAGCAGCATACAAATAACTAGTTAATTATAATAATTTACAATACTTAACTCCCTAGCATTATCTATGGTCTGTTCTATACAAACAGGCAAATGAAGGGGGTCATGTATGATGTATTTGAATGGACCATTTTACCCTACACATAAAAGAATCACATTTATAAATGTCCCATACATTGAACACACACACCCCTCTGCAAATAGAAAACCATCACATTAAGGAATGGGTTGTCCTGAAGAGGCTAGTTCTGCATCATCATGAGATTTGATTGATCCATTCACTCTATTAAATTATTCATTGCCTCAATTTATCTTTCATGTGTAGAACACAGAATCATAGAATCACAGAATTGTAGAGTTGGAAGGGACGCCAAGGGTCATCTAGTCCAACCCCCTGCAACGCAGGAATCTCAGCTAAAGCATACATGACAGATGGCCAGCCAACCTCTGTTTTAAAAGCTCCAAGGAAGGAGAGTCCACAACCTCCAGAGGGAGACCGTTCCACTGACGAACAGTTTCTACTGTCAGAAAGTTTTTCCTGATATTGAGTTGGACTCTCCTTTCTTGGAGCTTGAAGACACCAGTTCAAGTCCTACCTTCCAGAGCAGGAGAAAACAAGGTCCTAAACATGTGAAGAACAGGTTGGGGGCAGCTGACTTAGCAATTGCTTGGGGTTCCAACAGGTTAAGGCTTTCAGTCATCCCAGTGCGAAATCTCAGTGCCACGCAAGCCCCAAACACATGTGTTTAAACTAGATCTATGTGCAGCAGCAGAAAAGACTTTTTATGTACAGGACGACAGCCACACAGGTGCTATTAGCTCAGAGATGGAAAGAGGAGTCCACCATCTCCCAAGCGAGACCATTCCACTATCAAACAGCTCTTACTGTCAGAAAGTTCTTCCTGATGTTTCGTCAGACTCTCCTTTCTTGTAACTTGAAGCCATTGGTTTGAGTCCTATCCTCCAGATCAGGACTACACAATAACAACACTGTAATAATGAAGAGACAGAGTGGCTTACCTAATGTCATCTAGTAAGTTTACAGCAGAGATTCAAAGAGGAACTTCCTGGTTCCTAAGCACTATAATGCATATATCAGTGTTCTGTGTCATGAAATCAGTGTTAGGATCAGTATTTTGTCAGTATGTACTTGGTAAAAATGTTGTTGCCTTCATCTGGCTTACAAAGGGTCAGGGTGCCAGGCAGTTTTTTAAGAATATGGAGGAAGCTGAGTTTCTTGGTTTGATTAAGCACCTCAGGTTGTAATAGCAATACCATTGCGCACAGAGCAGCTTGTGCTGATGTTGCTCAAGAGATAGGAGAGTACTTTAGGCAAGAGGCAGGCAGCAAGGGGTGAAGGACAATAATCTGGTGGCCTTGGAACACTTAGTGTCCTGTCTCAGTGATGTTGCCTAAACTGAGGAAAGGTAGTGGATCTTGGGAATCTTTACATCAGCTGGTGGGATCTGGTTGGTCTTCAAGGGTTACCTGATTTCCTAGGCCAGGAAGATTGTGGGCTGTTATCTGAATGCCCCAACTGGAACTGCCTGCACTTACTTCTCTAATTTTTTATTATTTATATCTCACTTTTCTGTTAAAAAACTTACGAAGTGGATTGCAAATAAAATAAAAAGTAGACAGTTTAAAACAGCAGTCAGATTAAAAGCACATAACAGCAGAATCACGAACGTAAATTGAACACTAAAAGCATACTGAATTATTATTATTATTATTATTATTATTATTATAACTATCTTTATGGCCTTTTCAGATTACTCTTCACCCAAGGCTTTTAAATAACTTGTCCTCCCAGTTCTTAAATCTGTGTTTTAACTTTTGGGGTTGCAATGAGTTTTGTTTTCCTATATTTATGTTGCTTTTGAGTTTATAGGTTTATGTTTTATTTTGAATTTAAATGTTTTTATATTGAAGCTGCCTAGAAAACTTTATTATGAAGCAACATACAAATGTTACTAATAAAGTAAAGTTCATCATAATGAATTCTTCAGCCACTGTGTGAGCCCAGCTTGGCAACTGAAATGACAGGAGTACATACTAATGAATCAAGTGCTGGATCAATCATTTATCATGCCCTTTCATAATGCTTTAAGTTGTTTGCTTGCCTCTTTTCATTTCTAAAAGATCTGCACTAACACAGATCCATTCTTTCATCACCTTTATTGGGTTAAAACAACAACACTCTGACTTTTTTTAAAAGTGCAAAACTATACTAGAGATTGAGATTTCCTGGGGACACACAAAGAGCAGCAGATCAATGCTGTGCTCAGCCAGTAGCTGAAAGGGAAAACTGGGAGAGAGAATGGCAATAGGAGATAAGACACATGGCCAGGAGCCAAGGTGGGGTGGCCCACCTTACAATTTTTGGTGGCAGCAGTGATTATATTCAGTATACATGAACTGAAGAAGCATCTCCACCCCCATCGTTTCAGCCCGGACACTGAGGTCCAGCTCCGAGGGCCTTTTGGCGGTTCCCTCACTGTGAGAAGCGAAGTTACAGGGAACCAGCCAAAGGGCGTTCTCAGTTGTGGAGCGTGCCCTGTGGAACGCCCTCCCATCAGATGTCAAATAAATAAACTAACTGACATTTAGAAGACATCTGAAGGCAGCCCTGTTTAGGGAAGTTTTTTATGACTGATGTTTTAATGTATTTTTAATATTTTGTTGGAAGCCGCCCAGAGTGGCTGGGGAAACCCAGCCAGATGGGCAGGGTATAAATAATATATTATTATTATTATTATTATTATTATTATTATTATTATTATTATTTTATTATTATATCCCTGCTCAGGCTTGAAGCTCACTGTGTAGTCTTGTGCAATGCACAGTATCTCAAATTTTAATCACTGGGCCAAATGTTATATAATGACCAATTCCTCCTTTCCTGCTTTGCCAGTTCAGGTGGTAGAGGTACAATCTGAAAGCTGAGAGTGATGGGGAAAGCAGCCTTTCACCTTGGAGAGAGCCCCTCATTCCCCATCTGTACTGGGAACATTGGGGATAGCATAGTTTTGTCTTGGAAGACATTAGTGCTTACCATCCATCATCTCACAGCTGAAAAAAGGGACATGGTTGTTTTACAGCAGTCTTTCACCAACCTGGTGCCCTCGAGATGATTTGGACTGCAACTTTCATCAGCCCCAACCCAACCAGCAATCCAAAACAACTGGAGGGCACCAGGTTGTTGAAGCCTGTCTTACATCAAAGATCTCTGCCTGGCATCAGACTTCTCACAACCACCCTATTCCATTTTGTTGAAGGCTGTTTGTTTGTTTTGGCAGGTTATGTTCTGTTAATAAACTCACCACAAACTTTTTATTTTACACTGTTTTATTTAAATCTCTCTCACACACACCCAACTCAATTTCATGGAACTTACTCTCTAGAGAGGCATTGATATCCAACTTCATCTAGAAACTTGAGATTTTCTAGAGATTTAACCTCTTGTAAATTGAAGCAGAAGCCTCAATACTGGGAATTCTAGTGAGCAAGGAGAACCAAGTACATCACCTTAAACTCACGGGAGGTTATAAATGTAATAAATAACAAAATAGTATGTTTGCGTGTACACCTTTTTTAAAAAAAGAAAAGGCAGCTCCCGCTCGCTAGGTCTGCCCCAAAGGTAAAATGAGGTCACCTTAAATGCAGTGATTTATTAGGAACAGAACCATTCCCCATTGAGTGGCACCAGGACATGGTAAATTATAGACAGCTGGAATGTATGTCAGTGCCTTTGTGAAATCAGAAACTAGTGTTCTAATCCTCACCCTCATCTCTGACCCATTTGCATGCCTAGCAACCAATTCACTTTGTGCTAAGGCAAGGGGCAAAGATTGCCAGGCTTAGCAGGAGTAGAAGCAAAGAGTCAACAATACATTTGAACATACACAGGTGAACAACCACCACCATGGATATCACCTAGGGCTATGTACATATGATCATTTACTCTGGCTCCAGTGCGCTCCCACTGCTGCCATTTGAAGCCATGCACACAATCCATATCTATCCTGTGGTTTCTTGAGAATCACTGCTGTTTAATATATTTTCCCTCAAACCAGTTTCCATCCAATTTGAAAAGATAAGCCACATCCCCCTCACAGTTAAGCTGAGATGTGTACATTTAAGGCAGCCACTGTCCCTGTGCATATGGAAGCATCATGAACAGGAGATGGGTGGTGGGAGCTGCTTTGGATGAAGACACCCCCACCCCCCAACTTTGGTGTGCACAGCAGCATGTGAATGCAACTTGAAGCACAGCAGGGGGAGATGGCTTCACTGTGGTTGAAGCTGCTAATGTGTAAATGGCCTAAGATCTAGAGAAGCTGGGACATGTCCTCCAGGATTTAAAAATGTTTCATTTATAGGACTGCAAGAATGCTCTGCAGCAGAACAGAATTGAAAGGGAAGAGGGCGATGAGATAGTTGAGGAATGAGGGCAGATGAGGAAATGACAGGTGTGAGAATCTGAAGCGATGGAAGAAACAGGAACAAAGGAATGGAAAGGTGGAGTTGGGTGACTTGCCCACCCCTCACCACCCCTTCTTTATGGCCATATTTCTAAACACATTCCCAGCATTGGTTGAACATTTTGCTGGTTGATTGTAAAACGTATCAACATTAAAGTCACTGTTCAATGACAAATCAGGACAAGGTGAGTCATTTCCTAAATGTTTATGTGTCTCTCTTGCTCCTTTATGTTTCATATGCTTCGTTCTTTGGCTCATGTCTGCAGTTGTCTTAAATCACATTGGCTTACTTTTCCAATTCCTTTTTGAAAGACTTTAGTGTGCTTTCATGAGTTACACTCTTGCCTGAAGATATGAGCAAATGCAACTTGAGTTCTGTGTCGTGGAAGACTTAAAGGACAGTAATATTATTATCTCTCTTGGACAAGAACAGAGGAGCAGGAAACTACTGACTCTTCCCAGATACAACCAAACCTAGTGCTGCCTAATGACTAAATCGTGCTGACTGCGCTCTTTGCTGTGGATCCAGACCTGAGCAAAGACTAGCTTCACCTGATCCATCCCCAGAGCCCCGCCTCTCAGAAAGGCCGTGATTGGCCAATTCAAATTTAGATTTTGGTGGGAAATCTCATTGATCCCTGCA
>OFHU01002971.1:0-31425 GCA_900245905.1 Lacerta viridis | reverse complement strand
AGGGAGCCGTGCCCCAATTAAGTTAGTTCCACCCCATAGGATTTTAATTTAAGGTATAAACAGTGCTTTTTTCTATTAAAAAAATGTTTAGGGGTACTCTCATTTTCCTACTCATATTGAAATACTGCCCCTCAATGAGGCCAAACTTAGATTCACAAAATGTTTAGGGGTATGCGTACCCCTGTGTCCCCCCCATAAAAAAGCACTGGGTATAAATAACCCCATCTTATGTGTCTGCCTCTTTATTTGCCCACTGGGGCACAGATAATCAATTTGTGAGACATCTAGATTAGTGGAGGTGTATAATGCTTCATAATCATTTGCAAATTCACCAGTGATTCTCCCAGGGTCCAAGACCTGAGAGCCAGAAAGGCCCTGTTAATTTAGAGTTTTTATATCCAAGTTCATAATATTTCTGATTGAAATAAACCAAAGACTTCACAGTCACATCAATTTCTAAAGCACGGAGCACCTACTGGGAATTTTATTGGTGCTATAGAAAGAAGGCAATAGAAAAGCTTTTCATTCTTCGAAAGGTTAAGATGACAGGCATCAATATTTTTTATACTAAATGTAACTGGGAGATCATATTAAAAGGTGTATAATTGCCAACTATGTTAAAGAAGAAAGACCACAAGTAGTGATGCTATACTTGAGGGAGGAGGATAGGTTGTCAACAACATATTTTTAGGGACATGTTCTTACACCAGGATCTTTTAAAAAGCAGAGGTGGGGGGTGTCAGAAATTATCAATGTAAAAAAAAACCCCATCAAAATGGCAATTTCTATTTCTTTAGATATTTAGATGGGTATTGCTATAGCCTCCAAATTCTAAACAAAAAAGAATTTGTTAAAATCCTTACCTAGTTGATTAAATTTGTGGAAGGAAAGATTTTTGTAGCATGGAATTTGAATTTGAAGTCTGACCTAGATTTGGATGGAAAGGGAAACCTTTCTGGAGGGAAACCCAAAAGTAAAAACAAAATAAAATATCATAAATGAATAAAAGAAAAAGCATGAACGAACTTCAGATGCCTAGACAGAATTAAATCCAACTGCATTTTTAATTTTTTTTACATACGTCTCTTTTTACAATTAGTACTGTATATTCTAGAGTTTATATTTTTGTTTCAGCTGCCTCCATGCAACAGATTGGAACCTTAAGCACAGCACAACTCAGAAACAGGTCAAAATCTTTAAAAATGAATGGATGCAAGGGAAATCTTGCATGGCCTCCATGGCAACCATGCAGCTGTCTCCAAAGGTCATCAGTCCCATATGCAGAGAGCAGGACACATCCTAGATTTAGTCTTTGCTTCATGTGTGGAGGGTGGCAGTCTGCACCTGGGTCCACCCCGTTGTCATGGTCAAATCACTTCCTAGTGAAAGGATGGGTCACCAGTTAAGATAGTCTGCCCCCAAATACTGATAATTATTTACTGTTCTGAGCTTTTCTCCAGAGGATAGAGCAGATGATCCTGTTGAGGCCAAAGTCTCACTGTGGATTTTATATTTTGTTTTGACTATGGCAGACCAACACGGCTGCCTACCTGTAACTCACTGTGGAATGGTGAGACTCAAAGGGCCTTTGGCACCATGGAGCTGCCTTTGTTCATAGGTAGGAACAGTGGCCATGAATCGTGCTCTGGAGCTGACTAAATACATGTTCAGGCTCCTAATTGGGCCTAACTTATGGACTTGGAGGATAGTGACTAGATCTTACTTTGCTGCAATTATTGTGCCTTTGAGAAGCCACC
Organism: Lacerta viridis; assembly: GCA_900245905.1. Classification (NCBI taxonomy): domain Eukaryota; kingdom Metazoa; phylum Chordata; class Lepidosauria; order Squamata; family Lacertidae; genus Lacerta; species Lacerta viridis. The sequence goes on along the minus strand of OFHU01002971.1, from coordinate 29,668 downwards.
CAGCAGACTTGTTCCATGTGGTTCAGAGGTTGGCCATTTCTGACCTCTGGAGCACATGGCTTCCCACTGTAACTTGTTGCCTAAGAACTTTGCGGATAAAGTCACTTTGTTCCACAGTGATTTAGATGCTACTATTGTGGCCATTTGATTGTCCAATATAATGTCAAACCCAATGTTGTGGGAGCAGTTCCACTTAATGCAACTTGATGACGTTGATATCTACTATTAGCATACAGTAGTTGTGCCTGACCACTTTCACATTAGATTGTTCTCCATCCAGGCTAATTATAGAATCATAGATTCACAGAATCATAGAATTGTAGAGGTGGACCCTGAGGACAATCCAGTCCAACCCCTTCAATGCTGGAATCCCAACTAAAGCATCCATGACAGATGACCACCCAACCTCTGCTTAAAAACCTCCAAGGAAGGAGAGTCTACAACCTCCTGAGGGAGACTGTTCCACTGTTGAACAGCTCTCACTGTCAGATGGGCACCATCATCATCACCATAATATCATTGACCAGCTATCTTCCTGAGCTGTATCCATTGGAAGAGTATTGAAGGCCCTGTGTTACACTGATTCTGGCCTTACCTCCAGGGCCATGTTCAGGAAGTAGCACTGGGTGAGGGCTCCTTGGCCCTCTGGCACTTGTGCTTTGGGGTTGCTCAGGGCACCATTCTCTCTCCGGTGCTACTTAACATCTAGATGAAACCATTAGAAGCAGTCATTAGAAATTTTGGAGTAAGGTGTCATCAGTACTCTGATGCCACACAGCTCTATTTCTCCATAACATCTGAAGCAGGAGGCTGTGAAAGTTCTCGACTAGTAGCTGAATGCAGTGGTGGACTGGTGAGGGCCAATGAGCTGTGCTTGAATCCTAGGCAGACAGAGGCTCTTGGGTTTGTTAGAGAGATAGGCAAGTTAACTTATGGAGCTGTGCTCTGTAATACATAGCTATGGAGTACTCCTAGATATATCTTGGTCACTAAAGGCCAAAGTGTTTTGTTTTTGTTTTAATTATTTACAATTTTAGAAAGTACAGAATAATTTTGTAATGTAATGTGCTGTCAGAGTGCAATAATGAAAAAAAAGGTGTGTGCTTCTTCAAAGTACAGTGGTAGCTCTAGTTACGTACTTAATTCATTCTGGAGGTCCGTTCTTAACCTGAAACTGTTCTTAACCTGAAGCACCACTTTAGCTAATGGGGCCTCCCGCTGCCGCTGCGCTGCCAGAGCACAATTTCTGTTCTTATCCTGAAGCAAAGTTCTTAACCTGAAGCGTTATTTCTGGGTTAGCGGAGTCTGTAACCTGAAGCGTCTGTAACCCGAGGTAGCACTGCATACAGTTTGATAAGTATAGCAATAGTCAATAGAGAAACTCTTATTGTAGAATTCAACTTCTCTATCCAATTTCATCCTCCCTACTCATTACTTTTATGGTTACTTCTCAAAGTTTATTCATCTTCTACTGGTAATTTTATAAGGCAAATTGCAAAGAAAACAGCAATCTCACAATAAACGCATCTGGGTTCATTTAGTGATATAGATGCATTTTGAAGCACTGTATGGCATACCTGCTAAAGCAATATATCCATATGATCCAAAAACTTACCATTTTTCTGGTATATATTAGACAACAAAGAGTTAAGTTTTCCTTGATAACCTGACACCATGACTCAGATCTAGGAACAGCTCACTGAAATAAGCATACATTATTTTTCAGTGTACTATTTTCTGATAATGTTTGGGCATGTACTTTTATAATGCATTTGCTTCATCTCTTACTAGCATGGCAAATGATGAAGGATGCTGGGAGCTGTGGTCAAGCAACATCCAGAATGCCGCAGATTCCCAATCCCTGGCAAAGAAAAAAAAACCATTAACACCTGCTCAGCAGGCTCATGTGAAAGAGGCTGATTGAAAGCTGGCAACCCTTCCTCAGTGTCAAAGGTTCTGGCAGAACTGCTGCCTCCATATTGTTCACAAAAAGCACAACAGGCTCAGTTCTCACGAAAGTACCAGCAAAATAATATGCACATGGTAGGAATGGAAGAAAAAGCAGGTCGTAAATAAAAAAAAAACCTACAATAAACGAGAGACATTTCGCTCGGAAGGCGGCGCATCCACTTTCAGCTTTTATCTCAGCAGAGCTAAAGGATTGTACATTTGACACCAATCACTTTCCTATTAAAGTCAGCCACAAAAGAATCAGTCATCTCAAGGGAGAGAGAGTGAAAGAGACCACAGATGAATGTCTGGGTCAAGGTGGCCTTAGCAATGCTGGTGAGAGTGAAAGAGAACAGATGAATGTCTGGGTCAAGGTGGCCTTAGCAATGCTGTAACAGAGAGGTGTAGATGCGCATGTGTTGAAAGCAAAGATGATAATGGTTGAAAGGATGGTGAAATGGCTATTCTTGTTGGGGCAGATGAAAATACAGGAGATGATTTCTGGGAGGACACCGATTAGTGCATTTTACTTAAGCTCACTCTGTTTTATTGGCTTCCCTTGATTAAGTGTCAAGCTTGTTGAATAATCTAGATTCTAGAGTGCATCTAAACCAGGTTTCAGAAAGGAACCTTAGTTGGCCTTTCTGTGGGGAAAACATTGAATCTGTGTTTCTCCTACACATGGGAGAAGGAGACAAAGGAGTTGTGTGAGCTGAGTTCACTCAGCTAATCATCTGGTGACCTGCAGAAGGTCTGGCTGGGACAGAAGATGTCTACCAACATATCCCTCCCCTCCCAGAGACCAGTTACCTGGAAAACCTGTCCTTGTCCCTCAGACTGGATGCAGCTCTTCCCTGGCCTCCTCTCTGGCATTGAGTGAATCCCTTCCAGATCATTCCCACCCCAAAGGTGTGTGATCCAAATATGTCTCAAAGGAAGTGTTTCTGTTCCTCTTGGGTCCACATTGGAGTAGGGGCACTAATTTATTTTTATTTATTTGAAAGATCTTCATATCAACTTTTATTAAAAATTCCAAGATTGTTTATAACACACAAATACCAATACAATTAACACTATATAGTAAATACGACAGCAACCACAGCAGCTGCATAATTCTCAATGGCTTGACTTAGTTTACCCCCTTTTATCATAAAGGTGCCCTAGGGTGCTTGGCTATTAATCTTTTCCTGTACTACACTGCCATTTGTGATGGGCTCTTTAAACGGATGCCACTGAAGCCAATCTTCCATCAATCCTCGTTGAAGTATAGAGAGTGTAGAGATTTTAGAGAGGGCAAAATCTCATTATCCTCCACCCAATGAAATTTATAGGTAAAAGAACTCCCAATGGGCTCTAAAGCAACCTGTCTGACATATATGAGCACCTGCAGAGCAGGAAAGGTGAGCGCCATGCAGAGGAGAAAGAGGGAGGGGCATCCCGGCTCTATATCGCCTGCCAATCCCTGCTTGTAAAGTTGCTTCCACTTGCGAGCATGTGAAGGCCACTGGAATTCAGAGAGTGTGGGGCGGCGCATGCTCTCAATCCAACAGCCAAGCCCCACTCACAAAGTTTGGAAGAAAGAAAAAAAAAAGAGCTTGGCACACTTATTTGCTTTTTACATTGGCTTTAGGGGAAACGCCATAGCTGGCACATACTTTGCTTTTTAGATGTGCTTAGGGCACATTGGCTTTAGGGGAAACGCCATAGCTCAGAGCATTTGATGTGCATGCAGAAGGTCCCACGGTCAATCCCTGGCATCTCCAGGTTAAGCAGGTAAAGACGCTGGAGTGCCCCTGCCAGTAAGTGTTGGCAGTACTGAGCTAGATGGAACAATGGTTTGACTCCAGCATAAAGTAGCTTCCTAGGTACCCTATTGTGGCTTGGACGGAAAGAGCACCTTCCAGCCTCTGCACCTTTGTTGGTGATTCTCTTCCTCTCCAGGCTTGTCCACGCTGCCACTTGTCTTGCCGCATTCCCCCAGGGAAAACCCACCGATTGAGCAGACATTGGTCAGGTTTCCCATGGGTTGATGCTTGCTCTGATTCAGTGATAAGGAGTGGGCTTTCTTGGGTAAGTGGTGAGTCAAATGGAAAACCACTTGCACCCATGCTTTCTGGGCATGGGACAAGAGGGATGATGATGATGATGATGATGATGATGATTTATACCCCGCCCATCTGGCTGGGCTTCCTTCCTGTCCATTGTTCCTCCCCGATCCCATTTGCTAAGAATCCAAGGTGGGTGGCTGCTCAGCTATTTTACCTGTTTGCAACCCCACTGTTTGCAACTAGCAGCCAGCCAGCTATCAAGGCTTCATATCATATGTTATGTGCATGGGGAAAACAGTGAGACTTTCGAGCAGCTAATTTTTAGCCGTAGCAAGGGTGGATGTAGCTTGTTCAGCAGCACGCAGGGCCACGTTACAGATGCATCACAAGCCAGAGGGCTGCTGTGACTCATTTTCATATTCTCGTTGCATGCAATTAATACAATTGGCCTGTCACTTCCATGAAACACTCAGATGCCCAGCTACAGGTGAGGGAAATGTTGCAATTAGGGCACATCCTTCCAGTTGAGAGCTAATCTGTTACTGATAGTCCGATGCCTGTGCTACGTCCTGACATCTTCCTCCCCTCTCTCTGTGTATTTTCTATATATACTGTAAAAGCTTGTGACACCTCAAAAACACATTTGGTGGCATCAGGGCTGGATTTATTTTTGATGAAGCAACTGAAGGTAATGGGGTCCTTTATATCAGTGTTTTTCAACCACTGTTCCGCGGCACACTAGTGTGCCGCGAGATGTTGCCTGGTGTGCCGTGGGAAAATTACTTTATGTATAGTCAATATAGGCACAGAGTTAATTTTTTTAACATTTTCTAATGGTGGTGTGCCTCGTGATTTTTTTCATGAAACAAGTGTGCCTTTGCCCAAAAAAGGTTGAAAAACACTGCTTTATATGTCCAGCTGTCCTTTGTCAACAACAAATTGTGCTGTTTTTTGTGTTGAATATATGCTATATGGTAATTTATGGACCTAATAGGTATCTAAAGCCATTTGCACATAACAAATAGGAGCCTACACAACACAAAACACTGTTGCTGTATGTAGGTTTTATTTTATTTGTTTTTTTATCTTATATTTTGGAAATGTACATCCAGTTTTTTTCCCTTTAAATTTTTTGGGGCCCCCAAGAGAGTGGGCCCTAAGCTATAGCTTATTAGCTTATACATAAATCCAGCACTGGATGGCATGAATCAATGGTCTGTCTAGTCCAGCATCTGATTTCCCACACTGGGCAGCTAACAGCCAGGTCTCACCAGCTGTAAAGGAGAGTCTCTGATCAGGGCCTCCAGGATCCAGCTGCACCACCAACCCTCTGGATCATGAGGAGGCCAAGCAAACTAGACCTTGAGAAAAGTGTGACCCTTAGGCTACAGCCTCAGACAGACTTCCCTACCCAGTCGATTACACACACACACACACACACACACACACACACACACACACACACCCTTTGCACGGTCAGGCCCTGATCAAAGTCAAGAGTCTAGGGCTAGATGAACTAATGACCTGACTATATATATACTTTATATAAAATATTTAAATCATATAGGAATATGTGAATCATGCTGTTTTGGGTTGCATTTTAATAACTGCATTTTTATAAGCACTTAATCTGCATACCAAATGCACAAAATGATAAAAACTCTGGATTTCAAACTAGAAGCTCCTATGCAAAGCTTGGAAGTGCAGATGGACATTTTCGATATACTGGTAACTATCTGCACTTAATCAGTACTGATCCTAGCAAGTTGGCAAGTAGTCTTAGAAGTGCCCTTCATACTTCCCTGAGCACATCACGCCTTCAGCAATCACACTGTCTCCTGTTTCATATCTTAGAGACAACCTCTTGTTTCCTTTCACTATTAAACCAGTGGCAAAGTGTCTTTTCCCATCTCTGACATTTACAGAGCATGCCCTTTGGTAGATCATAACTCTCCCCTTCTTTCCTTCTTTTCTTTCTTTCTTTCTTTCTTTCTTTCTTTCTTCTTCTCCTCTCTCTCTCTCTCTCTTTCAATATTTTTCTCTGCTATGCTTCCTGCAACATACCTATATAGCGTATTTCCTGTGACAGTTCTACAAACTTTATTCGAGAAGTCATAGTTGGTGGCGGCTTTTTTAAAAAATTAAAAAAACTTTTGCAAATTCAGTATTTGCTAACCATCTGGTCCTATTTGATGGTAATGAGAGTCTTAAAATGTGGTTATATTTTTACAGTGTTCCAAAATACCTTCTGTCTGTGCTGCTTCATCATGTTGGATAAAGTCTTTTGCGTAAGAGGCATTGGTTGCTGAAATGAGAAATCTGGCGTGGGGGCTTATGTAAGTGGGGCTCCCAGCTGAAAGGCAGGACAAATGACCAATTGCCATTTGGCTCTTCCCATTTCAGAACTGTCTCTGTCACTGACAGTTCTGGAAAACTGTATCCAAGGCAGAGGTGAAACAGTGAGTCTGGGATCCTCTCCTCCGGGAACTGCATCTGTTGGTGTCCATTCTACCTGACTGTGACAGTGGGAGAAGCGAGACAGCAAGGCCTCATCTATCAGCTCAGATGAGGTCCATTTCCACTTGGCTTCCTCATCTCCAAAACCACAGTTTTCAATTCCCATTTGGGCATCTCACTGTGATGGCCGGGGACTCTACCTCGAACTCAGAACCGGAGGAGGCTCAGTCTGCATCAGATCCTCTGCTGCAGGCATCAGCTGAACCTAGTCTGGGGCCTGATCCTTTGAAGAGCCTCAGTCTGCTCAGCTCAGGTCCCCTGCAACAAGCACCAGCTGGGCCGAGTCAGGGGCCTGAGCCTGTCCTGGCTCCAGGTGAGCTGAGGATACCTCATTGCAGTCAGCTGGGCCATCAGAGGCTGAGGTGGCCCCTGGTCTAGTAAGAAGAAGAAGAGTTTGGATTTGATATCCCGCTTTATCACTACCCAAAGGAGTCTCAAAGCGGCTAACATTCTCCTTTCCCCTTCTCCCCCACAACAAACACTCTGTGAGGTGAGTGGGGCTGAGAGACTTCAGAGAAGTGTGACTAGAGCCCAAGGTCACCCAGCAGCTGCATGTGGAGGAGTGGAGACGCGAACCCGGTTCACCAGATTACGAGTCCACTGCTCTTAACCACTACACCACACTGGCTCTCAACTAACCCTACGGCGTCTCCTGAGCTGCAGAGACTAAGGGCTGAGAGAAGGAGGGACCTGAGCGAGGCGAGGAAGGGTGGTGAGTCATCGGGGGATCGGGACTGGCCATAACCTCAGCAGAGATAAAAGGGCTTTCAGATCCCACCCCAGGTTGCGGGAGCAACATTGCTGCTTGCCAGGTCCTGCCTGTGTTCCTGCTCCTGCCCCTGCCTGGATTCCTGCCCTGCACCCTGCCACGACTTCATCAGACTGACCCTCGTTGACTCCTTGGACTTCGGACTGGACTTGGACCACACCTCTTGCGTTACCCTCGGGACCAGCACACTCACTCCCAGAAATGAAGTTGCCAGTGGCAATTCCACCTGTTTGGGTAAGAATGCTATGTGAAGCAGCGAAGCCCCATCCATTGGCTCAGCAGGGATTAGGGATGCCCATGGATTCTGACAAAAACAGAAATGGGAGTGGAAACTGCCAAAGTTCACTTATTTGTCCCATATCCAGCAAATACGTTGTTGTTTTCAGTCCACAAACATGTAACAATACATTCTTGATGACCACACCCACATTTGCATTGAGTTTTCTTTGCACTCAAATGAATGGTCTGAGATAACATAATGATATTATAATTAATTACCGTATCTTTCCGTCTATAAGACACCCCCATGTATAAGACGCCCCCTATTTTGGGGGACTCAGATTTAAGAAAATGGGGAGAGATGTATCTGTGTATAAGACGCCCCCTAATTTTTGACATTATCTTTAAGGGAAAAAACCTAGTCTTATACACAGAAAAATACAGTACATAATATTTCACCGTAGCAGACAGCAAGATGAGTAATGTAGTTTTTATTGAAAGCCAAACTGCAGCAGAGCAGAAACAGCACTTGCATGCAATGAATATGGAGTGGGATGGAAATCAAAGCCTTCTTATATCCCTAAAGGTAAAGGTAAAAAGACCCCTGACTGTTAGGTCCAGTCGTGGACGACTCTGGGGTTGCGGAGCTCATCTCACTTTACTGGCCGAGGGAGCTGGCGTACAGCTTCCGGGTCATGTGGCCAGCATGACAAAGCCGCTTCTGGCGAACCAGAGCAGCGCACGGAAACGCCGTTTACCTTCCTGCCAGAGCGGTACCTATTTATCTACTTGCACTTTGACGTGCTTTCGAACTGCTAGGTGGGCAGGAGCTGGGACCAAGCAACGGGAGCTCACCCCTTCGTGGGGATTCGAACCTCCAACGTTCTGTTTTTTTTTTTTTAACAGAATTTATTGACGTTTTCACAAAATAACACAAACCCAACCCCCACACCTACAAATATCAAAACAAATACAAATACACATAATGTCAGGATTCTTCTTCTTATCTGTATACCTTGCTAAAAAAAAAAATTTCTTGTTCCAAATCTTGACGTTTGACTTCCCCCGCCTATACACCTTCGGTTTTAAAACAATACACTATTTCCTTAACAACTTTTCTCTATAAAAGTTTAACTTAACTTGATAAAGAAAGAAAAAACACCTTTATCTTAATCTTTACATTATAACCTAAAACTTAACCAAATATTCTTAGAGCTAAACTTACTTCTTCTATCATTTAACATGCTGCTTTTAACTTAAATTGAATATCTCCTTACTTATTTAAAATAAACTTATAATTAACAGACTTCACACTCCGATTTCGGATACCATGGCAGACCATCTATAGTATACGATAATTGGTTCAACCCACTCCCCTTTTGTCCATTATCTTCTCCTGTCTTTCACCAGAACCGAATCCCCTAACGTATTCTTCTAAGTGTCCACAGATCCAGATTGCAACCACAACAAACCCTGCATCGAGCTCCAAGATGTTCATCCTCTCCATTCTGAGCTTCTCCGTGACTTTGTACCAAAATTCTTCTTCTTGTAGAAATCTTAATTCTATGTCCCTCGACCCCGAGCTGCCACCTCGGAGTCTGGATATTAAAAATCTTTCCGTTTCAGGGTTACTGCCACCCCCTGAAATCGGTCCTTGTTCCAATCGGATTTGCTCAGTCATCTCAAACCATCCTTCCAACACATCTTCCAGCTCTTTGCAAAAGTCTGTTTCCATTGAATAAATCTTTTGAAAAGCCTCCTCTGTGGAATACAAATTCTTTCCATTTATAATCCCACCCAAGGCTCTTAGTTTTCGATCAAGCAGCTCCAGTTGAAAGACAGTAAGCTTTTCCTCATCCTCCCAGTCCTTCTGTGCCAACATAAGAGCAAAGTCCAACATCTTCGGGGAAGGGAGGTGGGTATCAAATTACGTTTCCTGTCTTTTCCTTCCTTTGTCTCAATTTTTTCCTACGCAAGTCCAGATCGCCGCCATTTCTTCCGATGCCGGAGTATAAAGACCAAAACTTCAAATGGAGATATTTTTTCCTCAGTTAACCCCCGAAAGGGAATCTCAACAGACTCAGCTTTCAAATTCCAAATAGTTTCAATTGATTAGTGTAGCAGCAGTCACTTAAAGAGTTAATTCCTTCCACCACCCGAAGGGAGAGGGGCGGGCTGCCTTTCTTTTTGATCCCAGAGCTTTTCCCGGAGTACAAAGAGTCAGTCAATTACTCACAGCTTCTGGTTTCTTAGCAACTCCTTAATGACAGGTAGAACAGAGACGCTCATCACGGACTTTGCCGCCGCATGTAAACATCCCGGTTGGGGCATATCCCCTAAAGCCCGGCTCCGTGGTCCCTTCACCCCCACTCCCCCTTTACAGGGGGCGCGGGGGAAGGGTTCGGAGCACAACGGGCACAGCCGGGGAGCCCAGGGCACGGGACGCTCTTCCCGCGCCCCAATTGGAGCCCCGCTATGCGGCTGCAGGGCTCCTAACCCCCGGGATGAACTGGGTGCTTCGTGACCGAAGCAACCCCCGACCATCCATAATGGCGGCGGCCGGCCGCCGGAAGTGCGAACCTCCAACGTTCTGATCAGCAAGCCCTAGGCTCTGTGGTTTAACCCGCAGTGCCACCTGCGTCCCTCTCTTATATCCCTAGCTGGGATCAATTCCCAGTTGGCTCCCTCCCCTCTCCTTTCCAGAACTTTCTCGGTCCCTTTTGTATCATGTCTCTTTGGCTATAAAGGGATGATGGGAGTTGTAGTCTAACAACAGCTGAGGACCCAAGTTTGAGAAACGTGGTGAGCCATCTTGAGTGCACTGTCAGCATACCAAAAGATAATAGAGAACAACAAACAATCGTTTCATATATGAAAGCAGAGACACTCTTATATTCTGGTCATTATGGATAGCAGACACTATTTCCACACTGAGGATTGCTGCCTGAGCTGCCCACCACACACAATATATTGTATTCATTTCATCAGCAACAGCATGTCCTCCTCTGACCTCTCCATCATGGCGTGTGTTAGCAAACTGAGCAGAACTGTTTTCTTTTCTAACAGGTTTAGTAATGCTCAAACCAATGCTTCATTTCAGAGTGGGTCTGGTTGCAACATTTACTGGGAGTGCGGAAGAGAGGAGAAGAAAAGCAGCACATGAATGTGCAGTTGATGCATGCATGTCAAGATCCATCTTGGCTGTGTCAGCTGGTGTCCATGCGGAGAGGTAGGGGAGAAAGCAGGGAGCCAGTGGCAGGCAGAAGAAACTCATTCTAATTTTATCCCCATCCTCCTCCCTGCTGAGTTCTACAAGGGTAACACTGAGACTAAGGAGGAGGAAGATGACAGCCAGAGCCACCCCCTCAGCTGGTCATAAGTTAGAAGGCAGGCAGGCAGGCAGGAGCTGCTGCATCTTGGAGATTTGGCTTTTAGGTATGTGGGGGAGGTGGCTGGAATCTATATATGGTAGAGCAGGGGTAGGCAACCTAAGGCCCGTGGGCCGGATGCGGCCCAATCGCCTACTCAATCCGGCCCATGGACAGTCCGGGAATCAGCGTGTTTTTACATGAGCAGAATGTGTGCTTTTATTTAAAATGCATCTCTGGGTTCTTTGTGGGGCATAGGAATTCATTCTTCCCAAAAAAATATATATAGTCTGGCCCACCATATGGTCTGAGGGACGGTGGACTGGCCCACAGCTGAAAAAGGTTGCTGGCCCCTGTGTTAGAGGCAATTTATTCCAAAATGTAAGGGTGGAATTCAACACCACACTTTTGCAGTTGTTCCATCTGCACAAGCATTGCAGCTAGTCAGGTGGAACAATCCTCCCTCTGCTTCCCCACATATAGTTCTGGGGTTTTCTCCTGACCCCTGGGAGGAGAAGGGAAGCCTCTTGCACAAGCTGAAGTCCTTAGGTGAATCCTGTCCTGAATTTTTAACACATTTTTGTGTGACACACACACACACACACACACACAAACTGAGAGCTGTATCACAAGGGTGTTTACATTATAATCCACACATTTGTCTGGGATGTGTGAATCAGGTCAATTTGCATCTGAATTCATAGAAACTGAATTCCTTGAGCATCCTTAGTCAGCAGTGAGGTCTGCTGGATTTCGGGGGGGTCTCAACAGATGCAAAGGCTGAGGCTGCGGAAAATACAGACTGCTCCCAGTACATTAGAGCAACTGGGGGGGGGGAACCAATTGCTTATCTCACAAGTATGCTTGAGAAGAGAGAGAGAGAGAGAGAGAGAGAGAGAGAGAGAGAGATGAGTTCAATATTTCCCATCAGTCCCAGCCTTCATGGGCAATGGTCAGGGATGATGAAAGCTGGAGTCCCTAATATGTGGGGGGCATCATATTGGCTAACCCTCTTCTGGGCCACACCTGGACATCAAAAGCCAGCCTAATTGAAAATAAGTCTTGCACCAGTTACAGAATATGCACAGGCCCAGGTTAGGGTGATTCTCCAATGGAACTGAATTTCAGACACTACAATTATACTTTTCTGTCCTCCCATACAGTGCTGACTTTGGGCATGGATGGAATATTTAAAGTGCATTCTCCATTTATGACGGGTATGGTTCCATGATCACTGCAGATGGTGACAGCAGTCACGAAATTAGAAGACGCCTGCTTCTTGGGAGGAAAGCAATGACAAACCTAGACAGCATCTTAAAAAGCAAAGACATCACCTTGCCGACAAAGGTCCGTATAGTTAAAGCTATGGTTTTCCCAGTAGTGATGTATGGAAGTGAGAGCTGGACCATAAAGAAGGCTGATCGCCGAAGAATTGATGCTTTTGAATTATGGTGCTGGAGGAGACTCTTGAGAGTCCCATGGACTGCAAGAAGATCAAACCTATCCATTCTCAAAGAAATCAGCCCTGAGTGCTCACTGGAAGGACAGATCCTGAAGTTGAGGCTCCAGTACTTTGGCCACCTCATGAGAAGAGAAGACTCCCAGGCTTCTAGAGAGCAAAACCCCGTGGTGGATCTCACCCATTGACGTGCTTACATTAAAGAAAGTTAATATGGAAGGTAAAAGATCCACATATGGGGATTTGCTGATGAGAACAGAAAGAGGTTGGAAGTTAAAACCATATCACCAGATTGAAGATACTCTTACAGGATGGTTACAGTATCACCAGGTGAACAATCTGTTTTTAGAAGATAGAAAAATTGGTTTTGAAGATAAAAAATCCAGATTACAAACTGAGTTGTTAGAAGGTAGAAGTAAGTTTTTGACAAAAATGTATGATTTGTTGTTAGAATGGTATACAAAAGACGAGTTAACGAAAGAAGTGATGATAAAATGGGCAATGGACTTTGGGCACAATATTGAGTATGATGCATGGACAAAACTGTGGAATGAGAGTTTGAAATTTACTGCGTGTGTAACTTTGAAAGAAAATGTTTATAAGATGATGTATAGATGGTATTTGACTCCAGTGAAATTGTCGAAAATGTATAGAACACATGATAAACTATGTTGGAAATGTAGACAAGAAGAAGGAGACTTTTATCACATGTGGTGGACTTGCAATAAGGTTAAGGCTTTCTGGGAAGCAATTTACAACGAACTTAAGAAGATGTTTAAATATACCTTTCCAAAAAAGCCAGAAGCCTTTTTATTGGGTTTGATGGGAGAAGAAATAGTTAAGAAGGATAAAAGATTGTTCATGTATGCGACAACTGCAGCAAGAACACTGCTTGCCCAAAAGTGGAAATTACAGGAATTACCAACGATTGATGAGTGGCAGACGAAGATGGTGGAATATGCAGAACTTGCAAAACTGACCGGTAGGGTCAGAAACCAGGATGACTCGAGGTTTCAAAGAGATTGGAGTAAATTTGTGGAATACTTAAGATTGAACCGTGGAAGTTTAAAAACACTAGTAGGACTGGAATAGACCTTTGACATAGTTTAATATGAAGTGACAAAAACTGCGTGTTGAGATTGGACTAGAAAACCTGCTGACGAGAGGGAGGGGAGTCGGAGCTCGGCAGAGCAATAGTGAAAGTATTTTATGTTAGATGTTGAATTGGCTGTAATTTGATGTATTTGGAAAAATAATAAAAATTTATTTCAAAAAAAAAAAAGAGAAGAGAAGACTCCCTAGAAAAGACCTGATGTTGGGAAAGATGGAGGGCACAAGGAGAAGGGGACGACAGAGGATGAGATGGTTGGACAGTGTTCTCGAAGCTACTAACATGAGTTTGGCCAAACTGCGAGAGGCAGTGAAGGATAGGCGTGCCTGGCGTGCTCTGGTCCATGGGGTCACGAAGAGTCAGACATGACTGAACGACTGAACAACAACAACATGCTTGGCTCCTGGCTGTTTATGGCTTGATAGATCACCAGCTGTGCTTCGAACAATAAACTTCATTTCCGTTATATGCATCATCCGAGGCACTTAAAGCAAATTAACTAATAGTGAATATTCATTTTCACTTTGTGTGTTTAAAAGTACACTAGCCAAGAGCTTTCAGCCCCATGCAGGTTATGTTTTAATGTTAACTTATCACATTGTCTTGTCTTTTGAGTTTTCGCTGAAAACCGCAAAGCAGGAACCCTCTATGGTTCTTGTCTTAAATTTCCTTTTTTATTATTAAAGATTTTATTATTTTCCAATAAAACAAAGAAAAAACATAACAAAAACACAATAAAACACATTACATAATAAACAATAAACAACATCAACAATAATGACAATAACTATAAACATAAAAAGGAACATATACAAACCTTAACATGCACTTATCTTTGTATTTCTCTAGTTTCAATCTTCTCTATTTGGGGACTTCCCCCGTTCCCTCCACTGTATTCTAAGTCATATGTATTTTGGGTAACTTTATATCTTTTTCCATTAACATTTGCAATATCTCTTAATATTCTTTAGATAGCTTAATCAAATATAAATCATCACTTAAACTCATTATCTTAAAATATTCTTAAACAGTTAAATCATTCACATCAAAACTACTTCTAAACAATTTTATCTAACATTAACAAGCTAAAGCCAATTCTATTATCTAACTCTGCTCAAACATTCAATTTTACACATTTAACTAAGTAGTCCTTGAATTTCTTCCAATCCTGCGACACCTTCTCCTCCCTCTGGTCTCGGATTCTCGCGGTCAGTTCAGCGAGTTCCATAAATTCCATTAGTTTCATCTGCCATTCTTCCACTGTCGGGATCTCTTCACCTTTCCAATTTCTTGCCAATAAAATTCTAGCAGCTGTTGTGGCATACATAAAAAACACTCTATCCTGACTGGGTATCTCTTCGTTGGTCATGCTCAAAAGAAATGCCTCTGGTTTCTTACTAAAGGTAATTTTCATTACCTTCTTAAGTTCATTATAAATCTTATCCCAGAAAGCATTTACCCCTGGACATGACCCCATGAAGAGTACATTTAAATTATCCCAGAGAACATTTAGCTATCTGGACATGTCAGATACCACTATAAACATTTTATAAATTTTCTCTTAAACTATTCAAGCTAAAATTTTACTTTCTTCCAACCAGTCATCCATCATAATGTTATGGATTCATCTTCGTATGCCACTTAGCACATTATACATCTTGGAAAGGTTTTTAGAGTTCGATTCAATTCAGTTCTGTTTCCAGTTTTGATTTTTCCATTTGAAAATTCATCTTATGCACTATCTTTTATATCTGCAAGTGTCATTTTAGAGGTTTTCAGCTTTTTCAAAGTTCTATAATTCTTTTCAAACTTAATATCTCACTTCTATATCTACATATCTTAACCAACTTGCAGACATATTAGGTCTCTTATATGCCTTGGCCTCCACAGGTGAAATCCATCTAGGAGTCTTTCTCTCTAACAAATCTTTATATCTCATCCAAACCTGATACAGGGCTTTTCTAATTATATGGTTCTTAAAAGTCTTGTGAACTTTTGCCTTATCGTACCAAAGATAATTTGGTCTTAAATTTCCACCCTCCCACCAGTTTGATTCATTTTCTGCCACTAGATGGCAGCTGCCCTGTAGAGAATATGATGCCAGAATAGCTCAGTGATTATTACAGTCTCTTAATTGGATTTGACTGCACTGGTCAAAAGTTAGCTGATGTTTGGCTTACTCTGTGACAACACATCAGGATGCAAAGTTCCTAGCTAGCACTTTAAAAATAAGGGCCTTCCAGTGATGATGGAGGTGGTGAATGCATCTCTGTCTTGTTAAAAGTTTTTGCAAAAAGCAACCATGTTGACCACAGTCTTTCCCTTCATTATTTCCCCCATGAACACTGACACTTCCAAAGCTACTGTTCCCCCTGTCAGAAAAAATGATATTGATGGCAGCAGCACTTTAACATTAAGGGCCTACCAGTGATGATGGAGGTGTGTGAATGCATCTCTGTCTTGTTAAAAGTTTTTGCAAAAAGCAACCATGGTTGACACAGTCTTTCCCTTCATGCTATTTCCCCCATGAACACTGACACTTCAAAGCTACTGTTACAGTCAGAAAAAAATATATTGGCAGTGTCTGAAGCGATGTTACTTTGGTTCCAATAATTGTACATTGAGTTCCTAACCCACAGATGAACCATGATCCCTTGAGATGAACCATGATCCCTTGAGTCTCAGCTTTCATTTTTAAACAAGAGAATGTTTTTGGCATTTGTAGAACCAGAGATATGGGACAAAATGTACAGGCACTGTTCTTCTCATTTGTGTGGTATGAGAAAAATTAGCCTCTTCTCCTCTTTCATTGTTTTACTTTGCCCCACCAGACCACCATAAAAGTTCCTGCAGACACCCCTGTTTTGATGATGATGATGATGATGATGATGATGATGATCATGTTAATAATAATCTGCTATATATTTTGGAAACTTGTTTGTTCGCTATGCATTTGGACACTTCTTAAATTATCAGAACCAAATCTTGAATGACGGTTTCTGAGATGGTTTTCATCTACAACTGGATCCTATTTTGATTCTAGAAGGATTCTAGAGGGATATACTGCACTGTTTTTTTTGATGGCTCTGGATTCCCTAGCAACACTGGGTAAAAGGCTACCAGTGTTCATATAACAGCATCAGTGCACTTGTCAAAATAGTGCAACAAATGTACAATCTAAATTTAGGAATGAGACAAGAGAGAGTCACAAAACAGGTAAGTGGGACAGATAAAAGCAACAAGGAAAGATTGGAAGTATAGTAGATTACACACTGACCCGCCCAATATTTAACTGGTTCCCACAAGTCCACTGTAGAGATATTGCCAAACTTCTTAATTACATATTCAACTGGGTTTTACTCAGAGTGGGCACATGGAAATAAATGGGTCAACATAGTCATGGTCATTAATTTCAATGGGCCTACTCTGAGTAAAATTTAGTTGCCTACTTTTGAAATGAAATTGGCACCTTCATTAAAATGAGGCAATATTTCAAACTGCACCACCTTCCTATGGTTCTTATCCAGCTTGGACTGTAATCCAAGGTGAATTATTCCCTCTCCTCCTTCCACAGATTTAGCTACTGTTGCAGCTATTGTAGCGGCAGCAGAGAATGGGCAGTCTCTCATTTCCTCACACTCTGCCATCCTGCTACTTTGATAGCTGCCAAGGCAGCATCCCTGACACTGGGGACACTGGGAGCTGTTGGTTTCCCAGGGTACCCAATGACTTTTGGCCATTAAAGGACGTGAAATCTGTGGCCCTCCAGATATTGTTAGACTCCTATCAATCCCATCTGGTGTAGTCAATAGTTAGAGTAGTGGTAATCCAGATATTGTTAGACTCCTATCAATCCCATCCGGTGTAGTCAATAGTTAGAGATGAAGGGAGCCGGAGTCTAGCAGCATCTGTAGGCTTGCAGGTTCTTACACCCCTAGGTTCATTTTCTAGTGAAATCAACGTGGTTGGAACCCTATAAAGAATATTAATCGAATTATAAATTCCCACTTTTTCAAAACAGTGGCGGTCTGCGTAATCCATCTTGGGCTTTGAGAAAAGGTTACGTACGTATCCATCTATGGTAATGAAGTGTGCCAAATCAGATGATTATTCCATGCACAACACTGACAGTTCAATCCAATTAATTGAGGTTATTTGTGCTGTAACTATCAGCAGAGCTAAAGGGGAACCACGCATCCTTTCAATGAGTTGGAAACGGAGTTCTTAACAGCGCCTTTGATACAGAAAGAAATTTGCCATGTTGAAACCAGACAGAAAGAAAAAGGCATCGTAATTTTCCCTTATCGTATTTGCTAATTAGTCAGCATTCAAGACACAGCTCCATTGCTTGCCTCACTCATCCCTTCCTTTTGTTAGTTCATGTTTCATTTGTTTTTACTTCCATCAGAATCGTTTAAGGAACAGGCCAATGATCATCAAATTCACGCCTGCACATTTGGGAGAGTTGTCTGAATGTAGCCACTGGCTAAATAATGTCCATCTGCCTTTATCATGGAATTAAGCAAAGCGGGGCTCTTTTGAGGGCACAATTAGACATTATGATAAATACTGAAAACATTGCTATTTTTTCTAGAAAAAGAGGTGCCGGAACTCACCATGAATGCCTCCCTTGTTCTCTTATAATGGCAATGGCGCCCACCTGAAAGGTGCCGAAACTAAGTTCCAGTGAGTTCCGGCTGGAAAAAAAAAGTCCTGACTGGAAATCAGAATGCTAGAAGAGCCTGCTGGATCAGGCCAATGTTTCATCTAGTCCAGCATCCTGTAATCATAGTGGACAACCAGATGCCTATAGGAAACCTGCAAGCAGGATTTGAACACAAGATCACTCTCCCTTCCTGTGGTTTCCAGCAACTGGTATTAAGAACCATGGAAGCAGAGCACAGCCATCATTGTTTGTAGCCATTGAACAGGGGCAGCTCTAGGTTTTTGTGGCAACCATGTATCAATGGGCCCTTTTTGGTACCACTCCTTGCTACTTGGTCTAGATCTGGGTTCCCCAAACTTGGGTCTCCAGCTGTTTTGGGACTACAATTCCCATCATTCCTGACCACTGGTACTGCTAGCTAGGGATGATGGGAGTTGTAGTCCAAAAACAACTAGAGGATGAATGAAAAGATGGCAGGAAAGAAGGATGAAGAAACAGGCATGGGGAGTTTATCGATCCTTCTCCCTGCCCGCTCTCTCTATGTCTCTCTCATACAGCAGGTACCCCCTACTGCCCCTACCCATCATGGAGTAGGCAGATGGTCATTGCAAAGGATTTTTGTTTTGCCTAGGGGCAAAACAAGCAGGCTTTTTTTCAGAGGGAAGAGAACACCAAGAAGCACTGAGTCTCTGTAGATAGCACTTGATAAACCCTTTCTCTCAGATTTCTCTCCACCACCACACGGTAAATAATTAGGTTTTGAGAAATATAAACCCGCTTCTGCCTGTGTTAGAGGTGCAATGACAGATCTGCAACCAGGCTGCTGGCCTCTTCCTCCTACAGGCGTTTCTTCCTCTTGCCCTGCTGGAGGGAAGGAAAGATCCATCCACCGCTTCCTGCTGTCACTCCTAAGGGCAAGCGCTGCTCAAGATGATATCCAAGAAGGAAGAACAGTGAGTGCGGTTTTAAAAGAAAGCAGGAGGCAAGCTCAGCTCCCATGCACTGGGGGCTGTTTGAACTTGCTAACAGACTACTCAACGAGCAGTGCTCTAAACAGGCATAGCACATTGGGGGATTTGATGGTGGATGGCTGCCATGTTTGGGAGATGAAGAGCACCCGTTCAAATAAGCTTGTCCCGTATCATGACATTATTACACTGCAGTTCTCTGTCAATGTCAGCAGCAATCGGCGATGCAGAGGGGAGGTGGAAACGCACAGCATGATGAAGGCAGACACCTTGCTACCAGATGTGGAGGAGAAGAACGAAACACAGGGAGCCCTGAATTATTTTGCATCAAGGTAACTAAAGCACTGTGGGGGGGGTGTCAAAGGAGGTAGCACTTGCTTTTGCCCTCCTCCTGTCTTCATTGGCTCATGTGAACACAGCCAGAATGAAATAAATTAATTCCACACAGTCAGGCGCTACAGAGATCTCCTTAAGGCACAGTCTGTTTTGGAGATGGCACTACTGTGAGATAATTGACGGTGGTATGACTTACGATTCCCAATTCAAAAGGAAAACAACAGGTGCCAATGTAAATTACGACGCGCCCTTCCTACTCTGGAGAAGCAATATTATTATGATGGTCACTCTGTAGAATGAAATCAAATTTGCAGCCATTTTTAATCCCTGAAATGTTTTTAATAATCATGGGCATGAGCCTCATATCACTTTTTTAAAGAGATCCACACAGTTAATTATCTTTCATGGAATTAACAACTTGAGATCAAAGTAACATATCCACCACAATACGGAAGATATGGGTTTTTCCCCCTAATGTTGTGTGGTCTGTGCTTTAATATTTAAATGCTTGTTCCACGGCGAATCCAAATTTAGTCATCCTTAGAATAGACCCATTGGAATCAATGTGAAGTCTTTTGATGTCATAAAGGTAAAAGACCCCTGACAGTTAAGTCCAGTCACGAACGACTCTGGGGTTGCGGCACTCATCTCGTTTTACTGGCCGAGGGAGCCGGCGTTTGTCTGCAGACAGTTTTTCGGTCATGTGGCCAGCATAACTAAGCCGCTTCTGGTGAAACCAGAGCAGCACATGGAAATGCCATTTACCTTCCCGCTGGAGCGTACCTATTTATCTACTTGCACTTTGACGTGCTTTCGAACTGCTAGGTGGCAGGAGCTGGGACCGAGAACGGAGCTCACCCCGTCGCGGGGATTCGAACCGCGACCTTCTGATCAGCAAGCCCAAGGCTCTGTGGTTTACACCACAGTGCCACCCGAGTCAATATTGTTGATGTCATGCATCTACCCTATTTTATTTATTTCATAAAATTTATACACTGCTTGATTGTGAAAACAAAAACAAAAAAACCCACACCCTCAAAGCAGATTACAAGAGACATAGCAGTAAAATTGATAATAATTTACAACTGTACTTTAATACATACAAAAGGTAAATACTAAAATAGATGAAAAGTACTCCAACCTTTCTAAGCATCTGGGTAGGCTTGTCTAAACAGGAAAGTTTTTAGCAGGTGCCAAACTGTATACAGTGAAAGCGCCTGCTTCATCTCAATCAACAGGGAGTTCCAAAGTGAAGGCACTGACACACTAAATGACTGCACTATTAGAAATCATAGAAGGGACCCTGAGGATCATCTAGTCCAGGGCTTACCAACCTAAGGCCCATGGGCTGGAAGCATCCAGTGGAGGTTGTTTGACCGGCCCATGAGAGCCGCCCACCCAAAACCAAACTTGCCCAACTACACCAATCTGCTTCGTGCTAAATATTCTGTGTCACAGGCAACTCGGAGAGGGCTTTTATGCGGGAGACATTCTCACTTCCGCTCTCTCTGTTGTTTGAACTGGAAATTACAAACAGTATTTGCACAGACGCCGAATTTGATAAGTCAGGCGAGGACGTGATCACATTGCAACGCTGAGTCCGGCCTATATGGAAGAGGATACTTCGTCTCCAGGAGATCATAAAAAAATCTCACGTCTCTCAGGAAAGATTTAAACGCTTGTTCCGACCGGCAGTTATAACTGGGGTTTTCTGTGTCTTAGTCCAAGCCCCTTGCAATTTTGGTGTTTTTTGTTGGAATATGTCTCATTAGATATTGCATGGCCCTCAAAGCATAGGGATCAAAACCATGACAAACCTTTGACATGGGGCTTGTATTCAGAGTTTTTAAAGCTAACCACGTGCTTCTATAATCCTTATACACTGAAAGCTCTTTTAATCTAAATCACTGTTGGTATTAAAGGTTCCAAATGGGATGTCAACAATGAGCACCTGATAGAATGGTGTCCCCTTATATACTCTCCCTCGGCTCTTAATATCAAAGTAAACAGATTGTCAATTTTCCATAAAAAAATTTTATGCTCTATTAAATTCCCCCCGCCTCCCCCAGTGATGGTATTTTCTCACACTCCCCAAAAATTGGACCCCAACAATGGCTCTTCTTCTCCTTTTTTTGTTTTTTTAATCTTTTCTTTACCTTTTAAGTATTTTTAACCTCGGTCTGCCTTTGTAGCAGATCAAGCACATACCTTCATGGTCACTAATTTCCTTTAAATTATCTGCCCTCTCACAGAGAAAAGACTAAGGGTTCTTCTTTCCTTTCAGACCCAAACATTTAATCGGGAGAAATGTTCTGACCATGTAGGCCACCCAAGATAATTGTGTGCATGTGAAGGGGGACGCGTCGGCATTTCGTGGATTGCCCACAGTGGGGTTTCCATAAGATTAATTTATATAGCACTTTTGACTCTAATATCCTTATTCCCTATTTCCATACTTTATTTATTTATATTTCATTCCTCCCACCAAGTTGTTTTTGTTTGTTATGCCAGGGAAGGAAAAATAGTAGGGATTGGGTGGGGGCCTCCCCCCTGCACCCAACTATTGTGTGCTTATTTTTGTTGGCACAAAATTTCCCCCAAAAGGAATCCTTGTTATCTCTCCTTATAGGAAATAAATTTTTCTAGAAAGCAGGACCCAACTGCTTTTTCCAAGGGGGGACACACTGCTCTTTTTCTCTCTTGACAGTGATCGTATATTATTTTAGTATCCTGAGGACCCAAGCCGCATCGAAGAATATTGCACTCGTTCATAGGGCACAAAGAGAGGAAAGCCAAAAAATCAAATCGTGTGGGAGGAGGATGTATACTCAGTTTAGCAAAGAAGCTCATGTCCTTTACCAATGTCCGTTAGCTCTCTCGAATGCCAGTGCTACGAGACCAAAAACGGATGGAAGCAAGTTTATTGTATGAGGGAAAGGTCTTGGTAAAAAAAATGCCCCTTTGCGCATTGGGGACCTAAAGAAGGGGTTGTCTCGCACTTATTTTGTGCATAACTGTTCAAACTACTGAGAATTCCCTGACTCAGAAGGGCGATCATAGTTTGTACTACTTTTTCCTTTCAGACAGCACCAATATGCTTATAGAAGGCTAGTGCTTAATCCAACCTATTTAGCCAAGGTTCCCAGGCCTAAAAAGATGAGGGGAATGCAACTCCTCTCACACTCATTAACCAATCTTGACAACCAATAATAGCCTTTTACATGAAACAGTAATGCCTGCTCCCAAGCCAACATCTGATATAAGGGCACCGAGGTGTGTGGTGTGTCTCACCCAATTGAAATGCTCCGCTTATTAATATATGCCTATCCTAACCTCGCCGAGCTGGGTAGTGTATTATTAAGCTATTTAAGAAAAAAAGTATGATAAGAAGAGAATGATCTGAAAGTGGGGTTTGGGGGGAATGAAACCCCAGAGGCCCCATGTGTGACCTTTGTTCAAAAATAAGTGATGTATGTGATGCAGGGAAAGGAAAAAAGCAAATTAAAAATAAACCCCTTTATAGTCTGGTGGAGGAGGTGAGAGAGCCTTACGCAGTTCCCAAAACTGGGGCAAAGGGGCAAATAAACGGGCAGGGCGCCAAAAAAGCTGGGTTTAGGAGGAGGGGAAGAAAAGCCGCAAGAGAAAAAGAAACCAGAGAAGGGGCCCCCCTATAGCAGCCTGTGTGAAACGTAGGTTATTGTTTTCCGGTGCCGAAGCCTCAGATATAAAAGACTCCCCCGCTGTCGCCAGGTCCCCTGAAAAATGCAAAAGTGTCGCCCCATTTATTTAACATCTAAAAATCTTTCCTTTGCCTCACGTGATTTTTCTTTTTTGTCTTTTTGATGTTTTCCCAGGAGATACTGTCCCAGCCAAGAAATAATTTACACGATGTGTGTTCAACATTTATTAGCCCCCCATAAACATTCGTTCCATACACCAATTTTTGAGAACGTCTTAGACTCCTCTGAGTTTTACTATTATATCTTATGAAACGTGGGGGTAAGGGCCGATAAAGATTAATGAGTCTGTCAAATTTATAATGCCTTATTCTTATTTGAATATAAAAATAAAAACAACAAACTTTGGCGTGTGCCACACTCTTTGTGTTGAAAGACCAGGGTATTTTTCAACAGGTTGGACGCAAGGTGGAGGCGGTCGGCATTTATTTCCATGAATACGCGCGCCGTCTCACATTCTCACATCATCAACTGAACTATCTATAGGTTTATCACTCTTTTCTCTTACTGTGTAGGGAGATATAGGTGTGTGTGTGTATATTGAAAAGGACAAATAAGACCACTCCAACTGTTCTTCTGACCACCAAGGTTAAATTGTTAGGGAGGTTTGACTAGAGGAAAAAAATGACGAGACCTGATATTATAGTGACGAAAACACAAAAACTGATAGAAGGGAAATATCCACACCATCCCCCCAATATCCGCAATTCAATTCATAGATAAGTTTTTCCTTTAGTTTATATAAGCCCCTTGTGGCTAGGGAATTGTGTCATTTGACCATTATAGAATGTGGCCTTACTGTTCTCTCCACCTTTCCCTTTTTTTTTTTTTTTTTTTCTCCAGCCAAATTTTTTTGGTGTTTTTTTTTTCTGGGTTTTAGGGGGAACTTTTATCAAATAAGAGGCCATAAAAAAGCAGTGTGGAAAGGAATTGTCCAAGGACCCTAGAAGGTTGCGTTTAGTTCATTTCTGGGACAGTACTAAACGCCCCCTGTGCTATTTTATGCGGGGAAAGGAAGTATTATGCAGATGTCGTACATGAGGGGAATTGGGGACCACCTGTAAAACCTTTTTTCTGTACTATAGAAGAAGAGAAGTGGCATTATTATAGAGAGAAAAAAAGAAAGAAATTGCATATTTGAGTGAGAGGGGAGGGAGGAGGTGGTGATTTATTGCGCATAAAGATTTTTGATTATTCACAAAGCGCAAATTAATTATCCAAATACACCCCACGTAAAAAGTGGTGCAGAAGACGAGAAACTGAAAGCACTATCTCCCAGTTGGTCGCTTCCCTCACCACCACGACAATACATCTATCTCTAGATGAGGGGTTGTAGGGTCGAGCGACTATGATTGTGCCATCTTTCCCCAACCCAGCAGAGTTCTGGACTAGGCCCGCGGAAGGGTCACCCAGAGCCTGAAACATAACTCTTCGGCCGGCCAGCGGGAGGCAGCGGTAACCCTGGTTCAGGCCCAGATCTTACGTTATGTTCTATGCGCGGGTAATATAAGCATCTTATGCGCACACGAGCTGGGCTCCTTCACTGGCCGCTGAATACAAGCAACCATGCTCTAACCAACTGAGCTATACAGTAAGTATTTTAAACCCATCTTAAGCCTGGCGACCATCGTCACATCATGTGCTACTGAGCTCTGTAAGTGAGTTATGCCCGATGTGAAGAAATACCTTCTTCTGCTCATTCTAGATCTACTGCCCTCCATTTTATTTGTTTATTGATGGATTCATTCATCAGCCATCTAATAAAAATATTCCTTGGGGTGACGTGCAAACCTAAGCGCAAAACTAATACAACAACCAACAAAACCAATTAAGCACACCCAACAGCAACTCAATAAAAAATCCACAGAGTGAAACATCCAATTCGGTGTTGGCAGAGGAGCCCTCCAGCAGCTAAAAATCAACAAACTGCTATCCATCTAAGGGACTAAAATCAATGCTATTAAACCACAGAATATCAATGGTGTTTAAAAGATGTTAAGATATTAAAGGATGTTAAAAGGCCAAGGAGATATTTTTTTTAAGTGTTTAAGAAGTGTTTATCAGTCATCAAACTGAACACAGGAAACTGCCTTCTCAGTGTTAGATTCCAGATATATAGCTAATCACCAATGGCATCTTAACCTTGCTTATAGTGGCCACAACAATATGTCCAGCTGCCATTTCCCCACTCTAATGGATATCATCATCATTATTATTATTAATCTCATTTTATACTGCTTTATATTTTTGGATATATCGTGTGCACATCAGTCTTTTCTTCTGCCCAGCCAAAATAAAGTACCTTTTCTTGTAGCACATAGTTAACTGGGGCTTTTTCTTCAGCCGGAACTCAATGGGACTCAGCTCCGGCATCTCTTGGGTGGACGCCATTCTAAGAGAATTGAGGGAGGTGTTTGTGGTGAGTTCCAGCACCTCTTTTTCTAGAAAAGTAGCACTGGTTACACTATGGAATTGTGATGAGCATCAACTTGGATGGCTTTAAAATGGGACATTGCTAATACTTGAATTTTGCACTGCTCTGAATTTTGTGATCTGGTTCGCAGCTCCAGAACCTGCAATTTAAAATTCATTTTGGGATAAAATGCTTTTAGAAATGCATTTCTTTCTATTTTTTAGAGAGAGAGAGAGAGAGAGACAGCAGTTAAAGAAATGTTTTGTAACCAGGTATGTTCAGAAATATATATATTGACTTATATGAAGATGTGTGAAGTAAGGAAAAGAAGGCGTTGCTTTCTGTATTGTTGTGCAGTACTGTTTCCATCCAACCATTTGTTTGCTATAAAACATTATTTGTCCTCCTGTCAGTTGTGGCAAAAGTACTAATTAATTACATAAATCACTTCTTCATTATTCCACTCCATTCATTTCAGTGAAAAGGACATGCAACGCAAATAACGTGGGGAAGTAACCAATTGTTGTTTGCTGGCAAAGGAACACAGCAGCAAACCAAGATCACATTGGTTGAACCGATTTCCATTCTGCATAGCTGTTGAATAGGTAAACGTTGGCAATTTCTGCTCCTCTTTCTGCTGCTGTTGCCCTCCAGCAGCTGGCATTCTGAACATGGAGGGTCCAGTTAGCAATGGAGGCACCCAATGTGACTGTATATTCATTGCTTTGCATTTGTTCCCTCCGCTGAAATGAACGGGAAGCCCTAGCAGGAAGCGGAAACCATTGCTGGCTGGGTCAGCTTCCTACTTCAGCTCTTCCCCACAGAACACTGTACACAGACGCTTGCCATGCTCTGCTGCCCTATAGCAATAAACACCATGGGAATCAGCAGAGGATGAAATTTACTCTCTGTGTGTTCTTCTTCAGTATTCTGCCTCTGCCAAACACATGCCCCAGGCAGCCATGGAAGTTATCCTGGGGTTTATTTTTTATATTTTTGAAGTTAATTGAGCTTAGAATTGAACTAGTGGGCCACATCCCTTTTAACCAAGGGCGCAGCTGCTTAAAGATGCTTGACTGTGAGTGATGCTGAGCGCATAAAAATGGTTGCTTACCATCCCCTTAATGGGAACTTGGAAAGCCTAGCTACACTCCTGTGCAATCAATTTGAGAATAGGTCTTTGCATTCCCTCTGGATGCACACTGGATAAAATTGTGTTTTACGCTTCGTTTTTCTTTAGTGCGACTTTGAAAGGAATGGGGAAAGATTTGGAACTGGTTGTTCTCCTTTGAGCTGACGCTAAAGTGGGTCTCGACCAAAGTGAAAACAAAGAAACCCCACTGCGTAGCGTTTGTGACTAGCTTTGGGGAGGGGGGGTCGGTAAGCGACAGAAAGGGCTGAACACTTGCTAAGGATTCTGTAACTCAGAAGTAGGGGGGGAATTAAACTCAGTTCACATTTCAAGATGAATCTATCAAATCTGCCTCTTCTGAGACAACAGGAGAACCAAAACACAGCCATCCTTTGATATTCACCTAACCAATTTTTGTGATGCTGTTCTCCAACCAACGTTAGCCAAAAATATTTTGTCATTTTTATTAAATCTCCAAAAATATTCCAGATAACTTCCTTCTTGACTTCCCAGCCCTCCTCTCCTGATGTTTTTTTTACTTCTTTTTATTAGCTGTTTTACAATACATATGTTGTCATTATCTAAACTTCCCTATCATTAGTTATTTCTGCTTATATTTCAAATCCTACCAACAAAAATCAATTTACTAAGTAAAAGCGTGCATAAAAAATGAACATGTAAGTGAAAAGAACATAAAATATGCACTACATTAGGGGAACTTGCTTGCAAAAGATGTATACATTAGTCAAAACTGCATGCGAAAATGTGTATATTAGGAGAAATTCACACTGAAATGCTGATGAATTTTCACAATTTTTTTAAAAAACAAAAGAATCGCAAATTACTGCAAATGGATGTGTGGGGAAAATTACTGCAAATGGATGTGTGGGGAATTGAATTTAGGAATTATTATTTTTTGGAAAAATTAGGAATGGAAAGAACCAAAATTGACAGATCCTTCCATCCACACCCAGAAGTAGCTATTGGGAATAATAATTTTTAAAAAACACGCAAAAAAAATATTTCCCATCCAAACATGTTTAAAACCATATTTCACCTGCAAGCATCAGGAAGTAAGACTTAGTCATACTTTGAACAAGTTTTTGGGTGGTTATCACACTAATCTCAAAGGATACAGCTCAAGAATATCCGTTTCTCTCTGGAGAAATGTCTTTATGCAAGATACCCATTTCCCTTTTGGGGATTGTTTGAATTTTTTTTATTCCTATGTTTCTGTTCACTTCCTTGCAAGTCCTGCAGAGAGACAGGAATCATTACTTGCATTCAGATGGTTATAGCTCAACTTAAAAAAAGAGAGACTCTTAATCTCAGGGTTGTGGGTTTGACGAGATGACCCTCATGGTTCCTTGCAACTCTACAACAATTCTATGATTTGATGTTTCTATGAAAATATCAAGGGGAAGAGTTGTAGCTTAGTGGTACAGCACCTGCTTTGCATGCAGAACGTCACAGGTTCAATCCCAGGCATTTGCAGGTAGGGCTGGGAAAGACTCCCTATGCTGCCAGTTAGAGTAGACAGTACTAAGCTAGATGGATCAATGGCCTGGCTCTGTATGGGGCAACTTCCTATGTTCCTAACCCACCATATGAATGGACCTTTCACCTGTGCATGCAGTTGCTTCATGTGAGCTGCGGTGCAGTCAGTGAATGGGAAGTACTGACAATGGGATGGAGGGTATCGTGACTAAGAGCAACAGTCAGGATATCGTGACTGTGAAAACCTGGAGCCAGCACTGACTCAAAGTACGCTCTAAGAGAGCGCTAATGAGCAGGTAAGGAAACTGAACTCCAGGGTTTTGTCTATGCTTTTCAGGTGACTCCTTTGCTACCTGAAGCAGAGCTTATGGTAGAATCTGCCGTTTCCACTTCAGCCGTGAACCTTCCTGCTATTCAGACACAGTATGAAATATATTAAATCGTCAAAGTGCTAATTCAATAGAAAAGCCCAACAAAACGCTTTTCAAGAGTCCTCCACGCGGCTCCTAATCTTTTCAAGAACATCTGCAAGAAGACGAGTTACAATAAGACTTCCTGGGAACTGTGATGAATTTCTGAATACAAAGACAGCATGTGCGTTGGAAAGCATGAGCTATCTTCAGGAGATGTTTCTCACCCGGAAGTCTGACCTGATACACAGTTCTGTTAGGGCTGAGCAGCAAGAGAATTTTCTTGTTTACTATTAAGAGAAGAGATGGCTTAACATCACACCATATTTTTTTTTCCATGACCCTGGTTAATCCTTACTTACAGAGCTCTACACCTCTCTTCGGCGGGAAAGGCCATTCACTTGTTGAACAGATCCATATAGATGCATACCTTATAGACGTATAAATTTTATGAAGTAAATAAATGAAATGTAGGATCTTTGGCCCAAGTAAACACAGCACTGGGCTATATGGACAATATTAAATAGTGGAGGAAATAGTTGCTCTTCTTGTTACAGCATCCAAGAGCATTCCACTTCACAAAGTTAAAACTAGGAGAGGATCTATCTGAAAATTAACACAGACAGCAGAGAGATGGGAGGCAACTGAAGAGAGGCAGATCAGGAAGAAAAAGCATTCCATTCGGTTCAGGATGTCAAGAAGGTCCTTCTGGATCAAGGCAAAGCCCTATCTATTCCAGCACTCTATTCTCATAGTGACACTCAGCATGTTGAGTTCTGGGCAAGAAGTCCCACCTCAAGGCCAATTTGTTGACCTCCAATGGCAGAATTAGCCTAAATGGTTCTCCACACACCCACACAGTACGTCCTCTGAAGCATTCAAGGAAAAAGAGGAGGAGGAGGAGGAGGAGTTTGGATTTGATATCCCGCTTTATCACTACCCGAAGGAGTCTCAAAGCGGCTAACATTCTCCTTTCCCTTCCTCCCCACAACAAACACTCTGTGAGGTGAGTGGGGCTGAGAGACTTCAGAGAAGTGTGACTAGCCCAAGGTCACCCAGCAGCTGCAT
>OFHU01003660.1:0-23043 GCA_900245905.1 Lacerta viridis | reverse complement strand
TTTCTTTTTTAAATGTGTGCTCGGCACTTCTTAATGATGTATCCACTGTCTCCACACCCCAGACAATCTCTGCCATATCCAAGGCAGATTATAGAAAACATCAAAATAAAGCAAAAATTATATCCGCTTTTATCCCAGCAGGAACTCATAAAACGAAGGAAAGAAAAACAAATGATGCAAAACCCCAAATCACCACCACCATCATCATCATACGGAAGCTTCACCAGTCAACCCTAACAAACCTTCCTGAAAAGCTGGGCTGGACCTGGCACATGAAAGCCCGAATGTTTGGGGGCTGCCTGTCAGGCTCCTCTGCGTAAGGCTGGTGCCACAACAGAGAAGACTCTCCCCCCCCCTGCCGTCCTTAGGACATGGCCATCCAGTAGTGTATCTAGGTGGGATGGGGGAGCTGTAGGGCAGCATGGCAGACAGGCAGAGCTACTGCCCATTCCTCAAAAATCCAGCTATGGAGTTTTGGCACCGTAGCAATACTTCAGATATTGAGCAGAATGCCCAGGGGAGCTGGGGGGGGGGGAGACATACAGGGTCCAGTGGGCCTGAAACAGACCCTGGACCTGGATTGGCAGCCAGTGCAGCTCTTTAAAGCGCCGAATGGTGTCCAAATTTATCCACTGAAGTTTAATGACGCAGCAACTCGGGAAGAGTGCCGCAGGGGCTTGCACCCCATTGTGGTGGTGGACTGAGAAGGAGGCACCCATAGGTGAGAGCAGCAGGAGCGGGAGGCTAGCTTGGGCATGTCGCTCAGGCCTGGAGAGCAACAGATGAGACACGCTCCGTGCCCCACCTGGAAGGACCTGGTATCCCGCCTCCTCCTCTCTCCCCTGCTGCACGTCAACTGGATTTCACCTGCGATGATGGGATGTCACGAGTGTCCCTTGCTTGGCACAGAGAACTGCCTGCTGTTCCCCAATCCCTGCCTCTTCATGGCTCTCGAGTGGGTTTCCCGACCCATCTTTCCTGGTAGGAAACAGCTTCTGGGTAAACAACAAGAAGTGGGGAAGAGGTGAGCGGCTTGTTCCAGAAGCCTTGCTCTCGAGCGGAACTCAAGGGCGGCCAAAGGCTGCTGGCTGGCGGCTCAGGGAGCAGTTAAGTCCGGATTTCTGACCAAGTCATGCACTTTGGCTTAAAAGCACCGTACCTGCCCTGGGCAGGCTGGGTATAGGGCAGTATATAAATATATAGACCCCCGGGTATAGGGCGGTATATAAATTCAATAATACCGTATATACTCGAGTATAAGTCGACCCAAATATAAGCCGAGGCACCTAATTTCCCTACAAAAATGTGGGAAAGCTTATTGACTCAAGTATAAGCCGGTTCACCTTTGCCACTGTGGTAGAGGAGGAACGAGCAGCCCAAAGCAGCCCTTTGGGCTGCTCCTTCCTCTTCCTCCTTTGCTGCTGTGGAGCTCACCCCGTCGCAGGGTTTCGAACCGCCATTCTTCTGATCAGCAAGCCCTAGGGCTCTGTGGTTTAACCCACAGCGCAATGTTCCCTTGTGTTATACAGAGAAGGCTGGGATCCTGTCCTGTTTAAGCAGGAGCCAGGGAAAGTGAGCACCTGTGGGGTTTTAATACTTCCTTAACTGATAGGCTTTCTGCCTTCTGGGGTCTAAAGTTTGCATTTATGTGAGCAGTTCAGGAATGGAACAAGCTGCCTGGGGAGAGTAAAGAACCACCGTTCTTGTACACTTCTTAAGGAATGGTTGACTTGAGTATAAGCCGAGGGCAGCTTTTAAAGCACAAAAAGTGTGCTGAAAAACTAGGCTTATACTCAAGTATATACGGTAATAATAAAAATAACCAGGCCCAACACTTTCTGAGAGGGGCCCGTCCTCACACCTACTCTCATCTGGAAATAAATGGGTTTTGCTATTTTGCAGTTTACTTATAAACATACATACATACATTTCATTTGTATACCAGAATTCATCTGTAGATCTCAGGGCAGGTCGCTACATAAAAACATAAATATGTAATAAAACAAAATACATAATATAAACAAGAACACACAGATGATAACTGGAGGTTCTGGGTCAATTCCCGTGGGGAGAGGCGGCCCTTGAGGTCTTGCGGTCATGAGCCACTTAAGGCTTTATAGGCCAAAACAAGCACTTTGAATTGGGCCTGGAGACTAACTGGCAGCCAGTGAAGTTGGGCCAAGAATGGTGAAATATCTTCAACATCTTGCCCCAGTGAGCAACCTGACCTCCAAATTCTGCACCAGCTAAAGTTTCTGAACCACCTTCAGGGGCAGCCCTATGTATAACTAACTGCCTCCATCTTATCTGGATTGAGTTTCAGTTGTCTCTCATCCAGACCATCACTGAGGCAAGACACTGGTCCAGCATTTCCACTCCCTCACCTGCAGGTGTAAGGGAGAAGTAGACCCCATGGACCAGAGCACGCCAGGCACTCCTGTCTTCCACTGCCTCCTGCAGTTTGGTCAAACTCATGTTGGTAGCTTCGAGAACACTGTCCAACCATCTCGTCCTCTGTCGTCCCCTTCTCCTTGTGCCCTCCATCTTTCCCAACATCAGGGTCTTTTCCAGGGAGTCTTCTCTTCTCATGAGGTGGCCAAAGTATTGGAGCCTCAGCTTCAGGATCTGTCCTTCCAGTGAGCACTCAGGGCTGATTTCCTTCAGAATGGATAGGTTTGATCTTCTTGCAGTCCATGGGACTCTCAAGAGTCTCCTCCAGCACCATAATTCAAAAGCATCAATTCTTCGGCGATCAGCCTTCTTTATGGTCCAGCTCTCACTTCCATACATCACTACTGGGAAACCATAGCTTTAACTATACGGACCTTTGTCGGCAAGGTGACGTCTCTGCTTTTTAAGATGCTGTCTAGGTTTGTCATTGCTTTCCTCCCAAGAAGCAGGCGTTTAATTTTGTGACTGCTGTCACCATCTGCAGTGATCATGGAACCCAAGAAAGTAAAATCTCTCACTGCCTCCATTTCTTCCCCTTCTATTTGCCAGGAGGTGATGGGACCAGGAAATATTGAGAAGCAAAGCAGCTAGTGTTGTAAGAATTTAACGTCTTTTATTATATATATATATATATATATATATTATTAATTTACCAAGCAAACACAGGAAAAACAGGCCTCACACCAATTTTCACTCCCAAACTGATAAACTGCTTCTCTGCAAGGAAGGAGGGGTTGGGGGAACCTTCCCATTATCTCAGGAATTAAAGTGAAAATCCTTGGCATCCTGATACCAGTGCCAGACAAAAGGGTGTGATTAACTTTGCTGGGAAGCAGGGAAATGTAAATATCTCCTTTGTTTTCACTTGATGGGTTTTGTGGAGGGCAAGAGGAGGCAGGGGGCAGGGTCCATGATGCTCTTGTGGGAGAGAAAACCAAAAGGGGGTATGGCTGGGCGGCTCCGCCGCTTTTACCTGGCCCTTGACCCCACCCCCGGCCACTGTCCTTTGTCCATCCTGGCCGGGGGCAGGCCCAAGGGCCCACCTGAGTTGGGGCGGAATCCGCCCAGGCGATCCTGCCCGGTGACACAAACCCCGCCCACCTGGGGAAGAGAGGGCGGAAATTACTGCCACCAGATCTCCCCTTTCATGATGTGTCCATGATGTCCAGAGAAGCGGACACGGGGCAATGGATTCAAACTACAAGAAAGAAGATTCCACCTCATTAAAGAAACAAAAGAATCAAAGGGCTGATAAGGAAATTTACCCGCCATCACCTTCCCCCACCGCTGTGCCTCCCCGGTAGCGAGTGCGGGACTCGCGAAGATCACAGAAGCCCGACGATGAGCGGGCATTCGTTCCCCCTTTTCTGCCCTTTCCCTTCACCCCACAAGTTGCACAAGCACCACATAAGCCCTCGCGATAAAGGGCCTCCCCAAAATGCTCCGATCTGCGCCCCGAAAACCCTCCGATAAGCTTCCTGTCAAGCGCTCCCCGTATCCTCCATTTTCTCAATGAACGGCAAGCCAACCAATCAGGAGCATGCATTCAGCCAGGCCTCCAAAATGGAACGTTCAGCTCTGCTTCTCAACACCTTCACGCTTGACTGCATGCTAAGTGGATTTTGACAGCTTCCCTGCTGCGAGAACAATGGAATCGAAAGTAAAATGTATCTAGCAAGGGAAGTTATTAATTATAACTTGCAACATTGTAACCAGTGGACTCGCTTAGACTGTGGGCGGGCAGTTTTGACAGCTCTAAGGTTAAATAACATAAAAATCAATATCTCAGCAACGCAAGGTCCTAGCTGCATGGTTCGAGTGTCTATTTGCTCCTTATAAAATGACCTTTCTAACCCCTCGGTCCCCGCCATCCTCCGATCATCAGAAGTATGTTATTTCGATACTGTATAATTTTTGGACTCCTAGCTCAGTGGCTTTCATAATCCCTTAAGCAGAAAGTCACGTCCTCATCCAGCTGCAGGAGGAAATGCACCCCTCCCGGTAATCCATTCAAGCACCCATCCATCAGTAACCATGACAGCAGACATCCTCCTAGGAGTTTTCTATTGTCTTTCCCCAGTGGAAACCATCAATGTGTATTGCACCCACCCTAAATCCCATCACCAGTTCCTGCCATCCCTCTTGACATGTAAAACTTGTTTTTCCCGTATGTAAATATTGCCAGAACCTCCTCTCTCCCCTCCCCATCTCTGACGTTTCTGTGATGTATTTTGCAATGTATTCTGGGCTATCGCGGGAACTTTTAAAAGTCCAGGACACCCTTTGTTCGGGGTTCGGACCCTCCTGAACCTTGTTGCGCAATAAACGTCTTTGCTTTTGCTCCGATCTCCGGCTGGTCTCCATTACCTCCGCAGCGAACCACGGGCTTCCTCCGTAGGACCGGGAGCTGAGCAGCCTCGACCCGGTAATTTCCGTAACAGTTGGTGCCGAAACCCGGGACCTGCGTTCTCCCGTGGTGGCCGGGGACCCCATCGAGTCTTCAGCCGGCATCGGGACCCTCTTCTCCCGTGGAGACCCATCGGACCTCCGGCCATCCTCCGGGCGGTAATTGCAGGTCCTAAGGGGAGCCAACCGGGGAGCAAAGGCAAAGCTCAGCCGGCTTCGTCTTCAACGATCCAGCGGATCGCGGTGGAAGACGCGTAAGTATAAACCCAGTGCACTGGTGATCGTGGGAAGGGGGGAGGAAAACCTGGCAACCGCAATACTGCTCTCTTACCTATCGCTTCCTACCTGTCTCTCGGTCTGTCCCGTGGACCGTGCTCAACTCGAAAAGGGGAGTTCTGAGCTCTATCTCTTTCTCTCCAACACCTGGTCAGCCGCCCCGTTAGCTGGTCTAACGAACGCAAGGGACTAGGCTCTTTTTCTACTTTGCCAGCCGCCCCGAGTAGGTGAAAGATCCTAACGAACGCAAGGGGCAAAGGACTTTTCTGCACTATCTCAAAGCCTCAGCCGCCCCGGTCGGGCCATGTAAAACACGCTGGTCGTGCGTGAGCCCGCTTCCGAACGCAAGGGAGGTTTTCCGGACCGTTTAACTCTATCAAAGGGGCTGCCCGATCTGGCACTGCAGTGGCAGGCGTCCAGTAGGGCTCCCCTTCCTTAGCTGTTAACGATAGGTAGGAGGTTGCCAGGCGGGGTGTACCCTGTGATGGGTGGAAATGGGATTGAGGAATAGGGATAGATGAGAAGAAACGGAAGAGAAAGGAAGAGAAAAAGGGAGCTCCAGAAGAGAAAGAAGGAAAGAGGTAGTTTAGTGTAGATCCCCCTGGTCAGCCGCCCCGCTAGCCGATCTAGTGAACGCAAGGGACCAGGCTAGTTTATTGGGACGTCGTGTACCTTTATTTTGTTTGTTTAGGAAACCCCTATGTTTTAACCCCTATGTGAAATCCCGATTTACTGAGATATCTTTCCCCTCCCTCTTTCCCGAACCCAGGTTCCTCTTAAACCACAGGGAACTATGGGCGCAAAAGCTTCGAAGCATAGTCGCGCTTCCACTGGAAAGAAGGCTTCTCGGAAGCCTTCTTTTACCCAGCCGGAACCCGACTCTCCCCTCGAGTTTGTGTTAGACCATTGGAAAGAAATTCCTGATTCAGAACTGCTGTCCAGACAGAAATTACAGGACTTATGCAGAAATTACTGGCCTTCCTTTACTGATAAAACACCATCTGATCTCCGCTGGCCACCGGAGGGATCCTTCAACCAGGATCGACTAGATAATTTGAGAAAGCTCTTATTGGAAGAAAGACCCCGTCAGCTGGACTATCTGAAGGCTTTTGAGGTCGTCTACCAAGTCCTCATGACTCTAAAGACTTCCCCGGCACTCCAGATGCCCGTGATAAGACCCCCCAAGAAAGCCCCTAGGAAACCCAAGGGAAGTTCTGCACCACCCCCTTATGAGGATCCTTCGGATGATGATTCCATGGATCAGGCTGTGGCGCTCTACTATAACCGCCCCAGACCAGCCCCTACAGCTCCCCCTGCACAGAATACTACACCACCGCAAAATAATCTCCAGGGACCCGGAAATGATACCGATCCCAACGATCAGGCGGGAGCCCAGGGAGGGCAATCACAGGCTCAACCCATTGATCAGGGAGAAATAGCCACGGAACCCGACGATCAATTGGACCAAGACCCCGTCCTGACACCAGTTAGTGACCATGCTGCTTATACCCTATCGCCCCGCTCCAACCCCTTTGAGAACTTAGAAGGCATGACCACCCGCTCCATGGTTCAAACCGCTAAGGACTTTGCCAGTCGCATACAAGGTGCCTTTTCCCCGTCCACCTCTCGACAGCCAGTAAAAACTAAGGCTAAAGGGAACGGAGGGGGCAACTTTCAGACTGCCTCTTACCAAATGCCCCTGCGGGCCTTCCCAATTCCGCCGGCCACTCCAGATGGGTCCCCACGGATGATCTACACCCACCAACCCTTCCGGACTGCTGACCTAGTAAATTGGGCTAACGTGATGCCCTCCCTAAGAGATGATCCCGATAAGTGCCACAGACAGATAGCAACCATCTTCTCCTCTCACCACCCTTCTTGGACCGACGTCCATGTGCTTCTCAATGCTTTATTCAATGAAGCGGAGAAGGCGGACATCCTAAGTAAGGCTGAGGAAGCTCTAAACCAAGAGAACTATCAGGAAGGCAGGCCTCAAGGGGTACAGGCATTAACGCCCAGAGACCTGCGGATCGAGCCCAACCCTGCCTGGGACTATAACACCCCAGGTGGCATATGGTGCCTAAACCTGTTTAAAAAGGCCATCCTAGATGGCATCAAGGCATCAGGGCAGCGATCGATAAATTGGACCAAAGTCCAGACCGTAATACAGGGACCGAACGAACACCCTTCAGACTATTACTCTCGGTTGGTGACGGCTATTAAAACCTGGGGCGGAATAGACCCAGAGAATCCTCACCACGATATCATAGTAAAAGGTTTTTTTAAGGATCAGGCAGCGCCAGACATCAGGAAAGCTCTAAACCTCCAAGTTGGATACGACGGGAAGACCTTTAGCGAGATATTATCAATAGCGAAATCCGTCTTTAACAACCGAGACGAAAAGAGAAAGAAAGATACCAAGACAGAGGATGAGGCAGTGCTCGCTCTCAGCATGGAATCTCCTCACTTCCCAGCCCCAGCTTTCCCAGCCAGAGGACGAGTCAGAGGAAGAGGAAGAGGAGGGGGGCCAACTGCAAATCCAACAATGCCACGACCCTGGGCCCCATCCTCCGGCCTCTGTTACCTATGCTTCCAACCTGGCCACATCAAGCGTAATTGCCCATATTTGTACCCGGGGAGCCCATGGGTTGAGGCTAGCCCTAACCCGTCCTCCGAAGGAAACCCACTGTATCCAGCCTTTTCTCCGCGCCCACTTAAGGTCCCGGGGTACAGCAACCAGCAAATGGTGCAACCCCCTCCGCAAGCAAACTGGCCGCCACAGAACGTACAGGAATCGATAACCCTACCAACCACAGGATCACAGCCCCCGGCGCCCTTCCGGACCCCTTTGTCGGCCCAACAAGCACCCCAATCTGCTCAAGCCCTTCCTTCCGACACCAGAAGAAACCCAGCAAACCCTTATTGACAATTAGAAGGGGATCCCGTCCAAGCCCAAGCCATTTGCCCGGTGTTAGCCCTGTCTCCAGAAGATCCCGTCTGTACCATTGAAATAGACGGACACCCCTATGAATGTCTTTTAGACACGGGAGCTACTTATTCTACTTTGGCTAGTAGCCACTTAAAGCCCGGAGACGAAACAAGAAAAGTGATGGGTTTAGATGGGATACCCCGTACCTGCCCTCTGTCGCAACCGGCAAGAGTAACCCTAGGACCCCTGCTGGCCGAGCATACCTTTCTCCTTACCTCCAGCCCAGTTAACCTGTTGGGAAGAGACCTTCTGTGTAAACTTAATGCCACCATTACCTGCTCCTCTGATGGCATCTACCTACATATGCCGGATGAGTCAGTGGCATCTTTCCAGGGAATCTTGCAAGAGGCTAGGGATGAGCGCCAATTCCCCGACCTCCCTTTGGAACTGGAACAGGAAATGCCACCTTGGTTGTGGGGAACTGAGTCCACCTCCGTGGGACTTCTAAAGTCAGCAACCCCAGTTCGAATCTCCTTCAAGGCCGATCAGCCATACCCCTGCGCAAAACAATACCCCATACCCTCAGAAGCCATTGAAGGATTGACGCCTATGATACAGGACTTCTTAGAACAAGGGATATTAGTCCCCTGTGCCTCCCCGTGCAATTCGCCTATACTCCCCATTAAAAAACCGGGGGGTGAAGGAACCCCTGTACGCTATCGTTTTGTTCAGGACCTCCGATTAATAAACCAATTTGTAATACCCCGGCATCCGGTAGTGGGAAACCCAAACTCGCTCCTGAATGCTATACCACCAGACACCACATGGTACAGTGTAGCTGATCTGTGCTCTGCCTTCTTCAGTATACCTGTCGCCCCGGAGAGTCAATTTCTCTTTGCGTTCACTTGGGGCCCCGGTCAATTAACATGGACCAGGCTACCCCAGGGATACGTAGAATCACCGGCCATATTCTCAGCAACTCTACACCGCGACCTCCAGGATGTCAAACTCCCTGCAGGCTCCTCCTATTTGCTCTACGTTGATGATATCCTTCTCTGTTCAAGTAGTGAGGAAGCATGTAAGAGAGACACTAAATACCTCCTCATACAGCTAGCCTATAAGGGGCATAAGGTGTCCCCCAAGAAACTCCAGTTTTGCAAACAAGAAGTCAAGTATCTTGGGCACATCCTTGGAATCGGGACTAGAAGCCTGGCTACCGATCGTGTGGAGGCTGTCACCAAGATACCCTTGCCACAGACTAAGAGACAGCTAAGGGGGTTTCTAGGAATGTGTGGGTTCTGCAGGGATTTCATCGCAGGATACAGCGAAATCTCTAAGCCCCTGTCTGCTATGACTCGTCAGGACCACCCAGATAAGCTACAGTGGACAGAGGAAGCCTTTACCCAATTTGAACGCTTAAAAAGAGAGCTCCGGTCCGCCCCTGCGTTAGGGTTGCCTGACTATCGTTTACCCTTTAATCTATTCGTGCATGAGCAAGGGGGAGTCGCCTCTGGGGTTCTGACCCAATCATTCCGGGACCGGCAAAGGCCCGTAGCATACTACAGTCTTCAATTGGATACCACGGCAAAGGGATCCATTAGCTGCCTGAGAGCAATTGCCGCTGCCGCAATTCTCCTCCAGAAGGCGCAAGACACTGTACTTGGACATGAAATCACTGTACATGTCCCACATGCAGTGGCCACTCTACTGACCCTAAAAGGAACCCATCATTTCTCAAACCCCCGCCAAAACCGTTACGAAGCTCTCCTACTAGCCCCGTCAAACGTGACTATAAAAAGAGTTAACTCTCTAAATCCAGCCACCCTTCTCCCACTACCCGAAGACGGTACCCCACATCATGACTGTACCCAAATAGTCCGGCAGGCAGAGAAACCCCGTGAGGACTTAGACC
Organism: Lacerta viridis; assembly: GCA_900245905.1. Classification (NCBI taxonomy): domain Eukaryota; kingdom Metazoa; phylum Chordata; class Lepidosauria; order Squamata; family Lacertidae; genus Lacerta; species Lacerta viridis. The sequence goes on along the minus strand of OFHU01003660.1, from coordinate 13,069 downwards.
ACCTACCCTTACAAAACCCAGACCTCATCCTATACACTGATGGGAGTTCGAAAATCATAGAAGGGGAACGGAAAACGGGGTACTCGGTTGTGTCTGACTTTGAGGTCGTGGAAGCGGAGCCAGTAAACCCCCAGTATAGCGCCCAAGCAGCCGAATTAATTGCACTCATCAGAGCTTGCGAGCTAGCAGAGGGACAACGTGTGACCATCTATACCGACAGCAAGTACTGTTTCGGATTAGTCCATACCACCGGCCAAATTTGGCTCCAGCGAGGTTTCCTTACAGCCTCAGGCTCCCAGATCTCCCATGCTGCCTTAGTGGAAAGACTTTTAAACGCTATTCACTTACCAAAAGCCATAGCCGTCGTACATTGCAAGGCACACACTAAAGGAAGGGATCCCGTCTCAAAGGGAAACAGACGGGCAGACCAGGCCGCCCAAACAGCTGCCCTTCAGGCCATAAGCGAAAGCACCCAGTTCCAATGCATTCAACTGCCCGCCGAAATTGATTTCAGCCTAATGTACAATAATGCTGGGGAACAAGAACGGGACATGTGGGCATCCATTGGGGCGAAGCTAACAAACGGAGTATGGTCCCTGCCTGACGGAAGAATCGTTATCCCTAAGGCTTGGACCCCTAAGTTTGTTAGGATCCTGCACCAACAAACCCATTGGGGAAAGACCAGGCTCATAGACTACGTCCAGAGGTGCTGGTATGCCCCGGGAACTGCCATGGCCGCTACTGCAGCAACTAAGAACTGCCTTACATGTCAGTCCTTCAACCCCAAGAGGGAACCAAAACGCCCACCAGGAGCTAGGCCATGGGCTTTTGTCCCTTTCGAGAGTCTGCAGCTTGATTTTATCGAACTACCCCCATGCCAGGGGTACAAATATGCCCTCATCATCGTGGACCAATTTTCCTCCTGGGTAGAAGGGTATCCAGCTAGGAGAGCCACGGCTACAGTCGTGGCTAGAGCCCTTTTGCAAGAAATCATCCCAAGATTTGGGGTCCCTCGCAGGCTGGACAGTGACAGAGGGACCCACTTTACTGCAGAAGTAGTCCAACAGATCGCCAAGGCATTGGGGATCAAGTGGGAACTGCATACCCCCTACCACCCAGCCTCATCGGGGCAGGTAGAACGTATGAATCAGGAGGTAAAAATACAACTGGGCAAAATATGCAACAGTACCGGACTCAAGTGGGTAAATGCTCTACCCTTAGTACTCCACAACATCAGGAGTGCCCCAACCGGACCCTTAAAGCTTTCCCCTTTCGAACTTTTGTTCGGCAGACCCCCTCCGGTGTACAACACACAGTTTCCCCTCTCTGAACTCGAGCTAGGGGAAGCGGAGCTCACTACCTATGTGATTCAGCTCCAACAACAGTTACGCCGCCTTCACCAGTACGCAGCTATAGAGGGCCAGAATTTACCAGCCGATATGGCGGTCCACTCTTTCCAACCGGGAGATTGGATCCTCACCAAAGTGTATCCAAAGGTGCCCTTACAACCCACTTGGGAGGGCCCCTTTCAGGTCCTCCTCGTCTCACCCACCGCTGTTAAAATTGGGGAGAAGAACTCCTGGCTGCATCACACTCGATGCAAGCTAACCCAACCCCCTCCGGACAATTTTGAGAGTGGGGGGGAGGACTATACCTTTGATGAACCCCCTTCTGCTCCAGACTCCTTCATCGACGATCAAGACCCCGAAGATCTGCAGCCTACGCCTGGTTCGGAGCCACCGGATCGGGCTCTACAGCCTGGACCTGAATCGGAGCCACCGGAGCCACTGGATCGGGCTCTACAGCCTGGACCGGACCCCGACTCCACCGAGTGGACATCGGAGCTCGTACCAGACGGCATCCGACTGCGCTTGAAACGCAATTGATAAATGATCATCGCTCCCCAGCATCGCACCCCAGCATCGCTCCCCAGCATCGCACCCCAGCATCGCTCCCCCATCGCACCCCAGTTCCGTCATCGTACCCCAGTTCCTGTCCATCGTACCCCAGTTCGCACCCCAGTTACCCCAGTTCCGTCATCGTACCCCAGTTCCTGTCCATCGTACCCCAGTTCCTGTCCATCGTACCCCAGTTCCAGTTCATCGCACCCCAGTTCCTGTCCATCGTGCCCCAGTTCCTGTCCATCGTACCCCAGTTCCAGTTCATCGCACCCCAGTTCCTGTTCACCGCGCCCCAGTTCCTGTGCCACCGTCCCCAATTTTCGGACTTTCCACTATTGACAGCTTTTGACAACTGTTTGACAGCTCTCCGCATCTGTGTTTTCGGACTTTCCACTATTGACAGCTTTTGACAACTGTTTGACAGCTCTCCGCATTTTCGGACTTTCCACTATTGACAGCTTTTGACAACTGTTTGACAGCTCTCCGCATTTTCGGACTTTCCACTATTGACAGCTTCTGACAGCTATTTGACAGTTTCCCGTTTTCTCGGACTTGCTACCTTTGATAGCTTATCTCGACAGCTTCTCCCCAAAATGAACTCAAATACGGTACTCTTCCTTTTCCCTTTCATGGGTAGGCTCTTTGGTTGGACCTCTGAACACTGCCCTGGAGTAATGACTGACCACAAATACCTGGACTTCCACCTTTTGGAACAAGGTAGCAAACAAAATCCGGACCGGATTGGGGATTTTGATTTTTGTCTCCCCGAAAGCAGGACTCTTTTACGCCACTCCCTGGTCCCCAAGATGAATGGGACACAGCAGTGGGAATTATTTGTGCGCTCCAAGGACTATAGGAGGCTGGGCTCAGCCTCCGTCACCCTAGACCAAGGGAAATATCGCCTTACCTGTGTCAATGGCTCGTACCTCCTCTTCAGCCACGGAGAGGTAACCAGGAGCCCTAATTGGACGGAAGTGCAGCAAGGTGGGGGCTCCCATACTTTCACTGACACTTCTCCCCCTCCCACCGAGAACTTGATTTTTGGGTTTCAATGTGCTCGTATGATACCCCAGACTCCCAGACCCCTGATCCAGGGCATTTGTGTAAGACGTTTCTGCTGCCTATGGGACCTTGGCCTCACTGAGAACTGGAGAGGCTCAGACTACTTGGAGGGTTGGTATCACCCCAGTCTACCCTCAGACCCACCGGTGTGGGACCACACCGGACCCTCGCGATGTGGAGGCATTGCCAAAACAGCCTCCCTTTTAAACACCACGGATCCCCTCCACCCTATCGGGACCGCACCACGTCGCCTGGCTGCTGATTCCTTGGCCCCAGAACCAGATTTCCTATCATCCTGGGACCAAAACTCGTTTATCCAACTCCTCAGCAAGGTGGCCAAGGAGACAGAATACCCGAACTGTTGGATTTGTGCTCATGCCCCAAGCCACCTCCGACAAGGACTTCCCCTGGTTCCTTTTGCAGTCACCCTGGAACAGCTCCGCTTAGGAGATGTGGCTTCATGGAACCTCACTGCCTTAAACCTTACCCACCAGTATCTGTACCTCACTGGTCCTACTCATGGACCCCTCTGCCGTGTATTCTCTGGAGATGGTGCCTCAGTGGGGACCAGTTCCTGTGACACCTCTCTGGAAATTCACGAAAATGGACAAGTGACCGTTAGTACCCAATCAAATTCGCGTTTGGTTACTGACCTTCCATCAGCCTGGGCGCTGGCAGTACGTGCCAATCCAGTTGGCCAGACTTCACATCCCAACCTCGCCTTCCTCCACAGTTTCGCCTCTGGCAGACTTGGGACTGACCTAGCTGGACTGTGGTGGATCTGTGCCCACCGTGCCTACCGATGGGTAAGCCCCCACATGTCAGGCTCCTGCTACCTAGGGTACATCGTCCCAGGAGTACGTGTCACCCAAGACCTGCCTACTGGAAGACTGCGGAATAAGCGGGAGGAACAAGCCCTCTCTGACCTGTCTGATGTGGCTGCAAATGGAGAGACCTGGGGAAGAGCCCTATTCCCAGCATACGGTGCCGGTTCGAACCACGTTGATATCCTGAGGCTCACCGATGTCCTCCTGAAATTCATGCGAGAGGCTGAGCAGATCACGGACTCTCTGACCACCGAACTCTCACAGGTGAGACAATTGGGAATTCAGAACCGAATTGCGACGGACTTTTTATTATCAGCGGAGGGTGGGACTTGTGCTCTGATTGGCTCCGAGTGTTGCACATACGTGACAGACCAAACCCTGAACATTACAGGACATTTAAATAACATTCATCGTTTGACCTCCACCTTGCACGACATTCAGCATGAAGGAATGTCAGACTTTGATCTTTGGGGCTGGTTGCCCAACTTGGGGTGGGTAAAACAACTTTTAAAAGGCATTTTTCTAGTTATCTTAGTTATAGTATTGTGCATGTTAGTGTTTTGTTGTGTCTCTCGTTGCTGGACCCCATGCTGTGCCTTGATCCGCTGCTCTTCCAACCCACCTCCCTCCTCCATGTTTCCCCTCCGGGCTTACTATTATGGCCAGCCTACCTTCCCTGAATACGTTCAGCTAAAACACCTGGGGGAAGGTGAATACCAAGTTACGGAAATTTAGGTGTGGAGAAAAGGATTTGCGGTTCTGCGAACCAGGTGCAAATCTTATCTCCAAGTGCGGGACTGATAAGGAAATTTACCCGCCATCACCTTCCCCCACCGCTGTGCCTCCCCGGTAGCGAGTGCGGGACTCGCGAAGATCACAGAAGCCCGACGATGAGCGGGCATTCGTTCCCCCTTTTCTGCCCTTTCCCTTCACCCCACAAGTTGCACAAGCACCACATAAGCCCTCGCGATAAAGGGCCTCCCCAAAATGCTCCGATCTGCGCCCCGAAAACCCTCCGATAAGCTTCCTGTCAAGCGCTCCCCGTATCCTCCATTTTCTCAATGAACGGCAAGCCAACCAATCAGGAGCATGCATTCAGCCAGGCCTCCAAAATGGAACGTTCAGCTCTGCTTCTCAACACCTTCACGCTTGACTGCATGCTAAGTGGATTTTGACAGCTTCCCTGCTGCGAGAACAATGGAATCGAAAGTAAAATGTATCTAGCAAGGGAAGTTATTAATTATAACTTGCAACATTGTAACCAGTGGACTCGCTTAGACTGTGGGCGGGCAGTTTTGACAGCTCTAAGGTTAAATAATATAAAAATCAATATCTCAGCAACGCAAGGTCCTAGCTGCATGGTTCGAGTGTCTATTTGCTCCTTATAAAATGACCTTTCTAACCCCTCGGTCCCCGCCATCCTCCGATCATCAGAAGTATGTTATTTCGATACTGTATAATTTTTGGACTCCTAGCTCAGTGGCTTTCATAATCCCTTAAGCAGAAAGTCACGTCCTCATCCAGCTGCAGGAGGAAATGCACCCCTCCCGGTAATCCATTCAAGCACCCATCCATCAGTAACCATGACAGCAGACATCCTCCTAGGAGTTTTCTATTGTCTTTCCCCAGTGGAAACCATCAATGTGTATTGCACCCACCCTAAATCCCATCACCAGTTCCTGCCATCCCTCTTGACATGTAAAACTTGTTTTTCCCGTATGTAAATATTGCCAGAACCTCCTCTCTCCCCTCCCCATCTCTGACGTTTCTGTGATGTATTTTGCAATGTATTCTGGGCTATCGCGGGAACTTTTAAAAGTCCAGGACACCCTTTGTTCGGGGTTCGGACCCTCCTGAACCTTGTTGCGCAATAAACGTCTTTGCTTTTGCTCCATCTCCGGCTGGTCTCCATTACCTCCGCAGCGAACCACGGGCTTCCTCCGTAGGACCGGGAGCTGAGCAGCCTCGACCCGGTAACTTTTCCGTAACATCTTAAACTCTGAGAATGCCCCTGTGGAGCTAGAAAGGACACGGAATTCCCTCAGCCTGCAATGGCCTGCACCCCACTTTCCAACTAAAATAATTGGATAAAATAAAATACTACTATAACTATTATGGTATAGGACACCCCTTTTTTCATCAGAGAAATGTTGGACGGTATGTTTTACTGGATGACTCCAAGTACTATGAAAAAAGAAAGGAAAAAATAAACACCCCTTTATTTCTAGACTTCTGTGTTAGTTGCCGTTCCCTGTCGCCTAAGGTTAATATCTCCAAATACATTTCTCACAGGGAGCATGCCACAGCTGTCTAGCACAGGTATGGGTGGGTGCACAGCATGGGCTAATAAACTCCCCCACCCCGCCCCAGAAGATTTGCACGGCTGACAACCTTCCTAATTTTTCAGCTGTTGTCTTGGAGATAATGGAAAGGTAGAAAAAAGGCGCACACACAAGCACAACACAACTCCATCTCTAAAATAACTTTTTAAATGGAGCACGAGAAAGCAAAGGTTTGATTCCTAACCTATAAGGAATTGTTCAACCCAAATCCCCAACCATGGCCTGTGTAAGCAGGAGGGCACACACAATGGATCTCCAGAGCATGCAGTATTTTCTTCCAAAAGCACATTTCTTGGGGAGGGAGGGAATGACATGTGAAAAGAAGAAATCCCTGCTTTTGGTGGCCCCACCCCCCAGCATAAACACACAAAGCACTGGCTTAATGATTTGAAAAGTAGGGCAGTTCTCTCATCACCTGAGGACTTAACATCCCTGTCATTGTATCCAAGAGGAAGGAAATGTCTCACTTCCCCAGCTATTTCAGGAACAGAAATCAATTGCGGGGTAGGGGAGGGGAGAAGGGTGGTTAGCTGAACATTCCATCATAGGCTATTGGAATTGCATTCCTGGGCCACCCTAGGCAGTGTAGGGCAGTAGTTAGAGCACTAGTCTGCCCGCCCGCCCCCAAATCATGTCTCAAGCAACCTGCCTCATGGGCTGAGAATGATAGCCCCATTGGAAGGGTGGGGAACACCTGTGGCCCTCCAGATGCTGCTGAATTACAACTCCAGTCATCCCTAACCACTGGGTCATGTTGCCTGGGGCTGGATGGAAGCTGATAGTTCAGCAAGATCTGCAGGGCCACAGGTTCCTCGCCACTGTGCTAGGTACTTGGGCTACTGGCTAGTTTACTTCTGTGGGCCTGCATAGCTCGACACCCTTCTCGCAATAGCCTTTCCATTTCAGCAATGCACTACAATGAAGTTTTCTGTTGCATGGTGATTTTTAATAGGTTTTATCCACTGCATGCTTTTCGTTATTGTTTACAGAGAGTTTAGAGATCTAGGTAATTAAATGTATCCCTCCTAGACAGCCCAGTTAGGCCGAATACTGTACTTTAACTAATATAACTAGTTAAATCTGAGGACTGGGTCACCCATCAGAGGCCTTCTCAGCAACAGAAGCTCCAGTTGTGGAATGCACTTCCTCTGGGAGTTAGGCCGACCCCAACATTCAGAGTTGGATAAGACCATGAGGAATCCTTTGCCCATTGTGGGGCTTGAACCCACAACCCTGAGATCAAGACTGAGCCAGGTCAGAGCAGTGTATTCAGCTTTAGATGCTGGATGAGGACCTGCCTTTCTGTGAAGACTGTAATATCAGCCTGCATACTGTTGTCAAGCATACTTGACATTATGTGATATTTTATTATTGGGTTTTATTTATGTAGTTGCTGTAACCAACCCTGAGGTCTTCTGATGATGGGCAGGAATGATGGTTTTTATAAATAAATAAATGTGCTTGTCATGATCTATATTAATTCCCCCCAGACCTCATAAAAACTTTAAAAGCGCACTGCAGTTCAGTGGCTGATCCTGTTTGGTATCCTGTTCTCACAGTGGCCAACTTGATGTCCCAATGGGAAGCCCCCAGCAGGATCTGAGTGCAACCACAGCAACGCTCCCACTTCTGATTCCAAACAACTTGCATTATGCCTCCGATCCTGGAAGTAATGTACGATTATCATAGGCAGTAGCAACTGATAACCTTAATTCTTCGTTAATTTATCTAATCCTTGTTGGGAGCCATTACTACTTCTTGTGAGAGCGGATTCCAGTTTCATCATGCACTGTCTGAAAAAGTATTTCCTTTGTCTGTCCTAAATCTTCCAAGATTCAGCTTCATTAGATGGTCCTGAATTCTGGTGTTATGAGAGACGGAGAGAACTCTCTTTCCACTTTCGGCACTCCAAGCCTACTTTTAGATACCACACTGCTTGCATATGGCAGGGTTTATACACCAGACAAGTGACTTTACATATCTGAGGGCACTAGACTTCAGTCCATGACAGCTTCCACCATAATATATTTGTTACATCTTTTTAAGGTTTAATTTCTTTTCCCTGCCAGAGACTTAACACAGCTAGCCAAAATGTTGCCCGGAGCTTTCTTTCCTTCCCTTTGCTGCTCTTTCATTGCTCAGGCTTCTGCCACCAGCAAAACTTCCATCTCTAAGACAAAACAAGCCCCTGCATGCCTCTAGTTGTACCTCTTGATTTCCCACCTCCCTGATCTTAGTTCAGCTTGCCCTTCCTTCCTGGAACACCTGGACCCAGTGGATTCCCATACCACCCTGCGTATAATTGCACCAACCCCACCCTCTTCCCAAGTCTCCCTAACCGGCTGTTCTCCTCTCCTGGCATTCTCATTGAGCCCTCCATGTTCCCTCACACACTTCTCTAGATACTATATTTGGAGATGGGCTGTAGCCTAGCAGTAAACTATCTGTTTTTCATGCAGAAGGCCTCAGGTTCAATCCTCAGTATCTCTAGGTAAGGCTGGAAAGGACTCCTGGTCCGACCAAAACCCTGGAGAGTCACTGCCAGCCAGTGTTGATAATGCTAGATACACCAATGAGTCCAGCTCTGTAGAAGGCATGTTCCTATTTAAACCAGCCCTCTGTTCATAAGCATGAGGATCAGAACTTTACATTATCTTTAGAAGGTCCACAGCTGAGTAGTATAGCACATGTTTTGCATGTAAAAAGTCCAAAGTTCAATCTCAGGCACCTCTAGGAGCTGGGAATACCACCTGACTGTGAAACCCTGTAGAACTATTGCCAGTCAGTGCAGAAAATACTGAGACAAACAGACCAATGATCAGATTTTGTCTAAGTCAGCTCCATATGTACAAAGCAAATTCCTTCTTCTTCACCCACCACTCTTGGTACCTCTTTTCTTCCTTATTTATTTTTTTGATATTTCTATGCCACCCCATAACAAGGTCCTTTGGATGGCTGGTGATAAATAAGGAGGGGGTGGGGAGCTAAAAAAGAAAAGTTTTTAAAAAACATTTAAAAGGGGAGGTTGATGAATTACATAAAAACAACAAAACAGAACTGCCATGCCATACTCCCAAAATAAAACAACAAAGGCTCAGATTATTGAAGCCAGCCTTTGCCAACCTGGTGCTCTCCAGATGTTTTGGACTACAGTTCTCATCAGCTCTAGCCAGCCTGGTTTTATGATGTCAAGGCTGATGGGTTCCCAACTGTACTGGCTGTGGCAGCTGGGAGTTGTAGTCTAAAACACCTGGAAGAAACAAAGGTGGGAGAGGTTAATACAAGTTCAGGAGACCCAAAGTCTAGAATCAGGTATGGGAAATCTTTGCCCCTCCCCCAGATGTTGATGAACCCAGCTTCCATAATCCCTGGCCATTGGCCATGTATGCTGGGGCCAATGGGAGCTGCAGTTAACAACTTCAAAAGAAAGGACTTCATCACCAGAGAGATGGGACCAGGCAAGCCTCCTTGGGAAATTACTCCATAAGTGTGTGGAGTGGGTGTGTAAATTACTGAGAAGGCCCGTTTTGGACCAGGTTTCCAGATGATTTTGAACAGCAGCCCCGACATACAGTGTGTTGCAATAGTCTTAACATAAATATAGCCTATTCTCCAGCAACAACTTTCCCCGCCTTAATGTGTGAGGGGAGACGTGCCAGACACTTACCATCTCCTTGCTTAAGGTGCCACCTACATGCAGAACAAAAACTTTGGGGTCTGGATCCAGAAAGCTACATAGAATTGTAATGTGCAACAGGGATGGACACATAAGCTGGGCTCCCTAGATGTTGTGAACCACAATTATTATTATTTTAACTCTTAATTTAAATTATCTGTAAATGCTTTTATTGATAATTTTAATATTGCTTGTAAACCCCTTAGAAGCCTTGTGACAATCAAGTGGTATACTGTTAAATGCTGTCCTCAGTGCTCATTCTTTGAGCACCCCCAAACTCCCTCTGAACCCCCCCACACAAACCATCTCCAAAGCCCTCCCATTAGATGTCAAGGAGATAAGTAACTACTGTATATAACTTTTAAAAGACATCTGAAGGCAGCCCTGTATAAGGAAGTTTTGAAATGTTTGATATTTTATTATGTTTTTTTTGTGTTGGAAGCTACCCAGAGTGGCTGGGGCAACCCAGTCAGATGGGTGGGGAACAAATGAATGACTGTTAGCCATTGATGGTGCAGTTTATTATTATTATTATTATTATTATTGCTCCCCCTGAACCTAAACCAACCAACCTAACTTCTTTCCATGGCAAACACCCCTCTTGCTTCCTAGTACCAAATCCATTGACACCTTACTACAAACCTCCCTCTGCTCATCCCCTCAACTCCCCCCACCAAAAAACTCCTGCTTCTCGGCCCCTCAAACTCCCCCAAACAAACTTCTATGTAAGTTTGTTCTATGGGACCCCTGACCATTAGGTCCAGTCACGGGCGACTCTGGGGTTGCGGCGCTCATCTCACTTTACTGGCCGAGGGAGCCGGCACTTTACTGGCCGAGGGAGCATGACTAAGCCACTTCTGGCAAACCAGAGCAGCGCACGGAAATGCCGTTTACCTTCCCGCTGGAGCGGTACCTATTTATCTACTTGCACTTTGATGTGCTTTCGAACTGCTAGGTTGGCAGGAGCTGGGAGACAAACTTGGGGATTCGAACCGCTGACCTTCTGATCGGCAAGCCCTAGGCTCTGTGGTTTAACCCACAGCGCCACAGCGCCACCCGCAAAGCTAAACGCCCCCTAAACTCCAAACGCTTCCCCAGCTTTCTTTCCTCAACCCCTCCAAACCCAACCCCCCCAAAACTCCCTCTGCTCAACCTCTCGAACACCCCCCCCCAAAACACCACCTGCTTTCCCTTAACCAACAAAACCAGCTCGAAAACACACACAGGTTTATATGGCTCCTGGCTAGAGCGTAGTGCTGATAACGCCACGTAGGGACAGCTGCCTATTCCTGCCTTCCAGGGGGTTGTGCTAGATGATCCTCAGGGTCCCTTCCAACTCTAAAAAATATATATGATTCTATGAATACTCACACTGGCCTGTCAGACATACATACATACATACATCTATAATATATATACGTAGTGCTTTTCTTCTTGGGAAAAAGGTGCACACACCCTTGAGGGCCCCCAGAAAAAGCGCACACACAACACACACACATCTATATATTCTCCTCTCCCCTCCCCAACATTGCGCCCTCGCGTGACAGAAAAGGTGGCGGTGGCAGGAAAATGTGGGGGCTCCTTTGGGAGTAAGGGCGGGATATGGAAATTTAAGGAATAATATTAAAATAATTAAAATATTAGAAATCCCCCCTTTCCGTTTGCTCTCCCGTCTTCCTAAGTGACACGCGGTGTGTGTGCGGTGGGGGTGGGGATTCCCCCCCCCCAAAAAAATCCCCCCCTCACGACAGGAACTTCTTTCTTTCCCCTCCCCTCGAAGCCCCCGAGCGAAGGCCCCGCGGACTTTACCTCAGCTTTTCCTCCCGAGGGCCTTCTCCTCCTCCTTCGCCGCCGCCGGCCTCCTCCTCCTCCTTCCTCGTCCTCCTCCCTCGGCAAGGCAAGGCCCGGCTTGGCCCGGCTGAGGGGAGGAAAGCGCGGTGGGGGAGGGGAGGAGGCTCCCTCAGGTGGCCGCTGACAGGAGGCGGGAGGAAAGGCCCCGAGAGGCGAGTGCGCGTGCGCGGGGAAGGGCAAAGGGGAAAAAAAGGCGGGCGATCGGCTTCCAGCGTCGGGTCACGCCCCCTCTTTCCTCTCTTACTTTCGACGACGCCGGCTGCTCTCCCCGCCCACTTTCTGACCGCAGCCTATCCGCCGGCTTCGCGGCGCCACGCCCCCTTCTGTTTTTCCTCTCCGCCTCCTCGCGCGCCGTCACTGCTTTCCCCATTCAGGCCCCGCCCCTCTCCGATCAAGCCACGCCCATCCTGCAATTCCGCGCCTCCTCTTCTCGCCTCGCACGTCGGCGTGCCTGCTAGCCGCACCCACTTTCTTGTATAGGCCACGCCCCCTTTGTGACTCCCCGCCTCTCCACTTTTCGCCTCGCGTATCTGCGTGCCGGTTCGAGGCGCGCCCCCTCACGTGATATTCTAATCCCCGGGATTTTGCTTGATAGGCAGCGAGATGCGACCAATGGGAAGTTTTAAAGGGTGAGGTCAGTGTAGGGGTAAGGGGAGGAATAGGCCAATAAGAACAAACAGAGGGCGGGTCTCAAAGGATCCTTCAACTTCACCCCACTCTGTTTAAGACACGCCTCCTTCGTCATTCACGCCCCTTTTCTTCTGCCATAGAGTTAGCAATCGCGTCTTCGGGTAAGAAAGCGAAAGCATCAGATGGTGGATATGTTTCCCTCCCTATGGAATCAGAGTGGCAGTCAGTCTCTTCGTTTTTGCATTGATAGTACAGTACCACTCCCCTTCATGGATCACTGCCTTGTCGTGACCAAATTGCAAACATGCGCTGGATTATGGAGAAGGCTGGAGAGTTCCAGAAAAACATCTACTTCTGCTTCATTGACTACGCAAAAGCATTTGACTGTGTCGACCACAGCAAACTATGGCAAGTTCTTAAAGAAATGGGAGTGCCTGATCACCTCATCCGTCTCCTGAGAAATCTCTATGTGGGACAAGAAGCTACAGTTAGAACTGGATATGGAATAACTGATTGGTTCAAAATTGGGAAAGGAGTACGACAAGGCTGTATATTGTCTCCCTGCTTATTTAACTTATATGCAGAATTCATCATGCGAAAGGCTGGACTGGATGAATCCCAAACCGGAATTAAGATTGCCGGAAGAAATATCAACAACCTCAGATATGCTGATGACACAACCTTGATGGCAGAAAGTGAGGAGGAATTAAAGAACCTTTTAATGAGGGTGAAAGAGGAGAGCGCAAAATATGGTCTGAAGCTCAACATCAAAAAAACTAA